>JAVLUX010000163.1:7735000-8262500 GCA_032164185.1 Moxostoma hubbsi
AACCAGCTGCTAGTCAATTTTTCATGCAGTCACATATATAATCATCAATGAAAATGAGTACTGGACATGTCTCTTGAAAGTAGGTCACCAAACCTGTCAATTACATACTGACAGTTAGAAATGTAGTCAGCCAAGTCTTTTGCAGTCACTGGATGTCCATCATCAAGAAAATGTAATCCATGGTCAAAAACAGTATACTTGAACAAAGTTCAAATCAGCAGAGTGAAAGTACACTAAATTACAAAGAATGGATAAAAACTAGACACAAGACCATTTAATTGCATTGACAGTCAGCTTAACTGCTTAGCTCAATGTGATTCACTGAACGTAGGAAAGTTGTTTTTACATTGGGTGACTACTTTAGTCATACACAAGCCACTTGTTCTTGTTAGGAAATAGATGCTTGTTGTCAAAACAGCTGGCATGTGACTTGCATGGCTCCATAGGAAAAGGATGGCATCAGGAGTTGCTTACATCCATGCAGCATTCATCCATTCATAAGTAGCCTAATTCAACAGGGTTTGTTGTTATGAAAAGACTTAAAAAGGCATCAAAGTTGGTAACACTCAAATTACTACCTACACAATTTTGTTGCTTCCAATGTGTATCGATACACATTGGGTTAAAATCCCAGCTTATAACAGACAACGTTAAATGAAAGCATTACAAAAGCAAGAAAGCCTGTAGTCTTAACAACAAAGTTTTATTTATGTGTTTGAGTATTACTAAGCAGATTTAAACCATGATGTTACTCAACTGCAAGCCAGTTGCAACACGCATATTTATGTTTTTTAAAGTCATGGACTTTAAATGATGCTGCCTGCATCACTCCAGTTGTTCTATGATGGCCTTTAAAGATTAAATTACAATTTTATCATTGTCTTTCCAACATTTTATTTCAATTAAATATTTTATTTAATTGGCTTGCAAACTGGACAAATTAAGGCCCTGTTTTCTATAAAGCTGCTTCACAATTGTATGTACTGTAAAAAAGCATGACACAAATAACACTGACTTGACCCGTTTGAACTAAGCTACACTGCGGAAACACTAACCAACTTCTGCATCTATATTCTGAACCACTGCATTTCAGTAACAGCAGTGTATTGGATTGTTTTGACCGGAGTGAAAAGCATGTCTATTCATGCCATGCTTTGGCCAGCTGGGAGTGTGGTGACTATCCTCATGGGGCCAACTGAAGACAAATCTTCAGTTGTAATGGCCGCCCATAGGGCGCAGACCAAGTAAGACATAGGAGTCAATTATCAACCATAAAAAACACGGTGGAAATACAAGTCAAACAAGAAACGAAGTATTTTTCTCTCACTCATTTTTTCCATAGGGATTTCATAAAATCTTTCAAAAGAGTTCTAAGCCATGAACCAAACCAACCAGCTCTGAGGTGAATCACATTACAAACTTTAATTTGAAGCAAAAACAGTATTTGAAAAATTGGACAAAGACAAAAGGTACAAGACTACGTACGTAACGTCTTCGATGATGGAATTAAACACTTTTAATCAAGTAATCAAATTAAAAAAATATGGAAAAATATAAAACTAATGATTTTAAGTTGTTGATTAGTAGTATAGAAACAATATGTTTTGATTTCATTGCAAAATATTCAGATATATACAAATAGTTTGAGAGTGAAGTGAAACCGACTTGACTGCATCATTCACAGTGTGTCATGCGAGCAGATGTGAGCTTGTTTTATGCTCTTTGTTGGCCGCGATTTTCCCCGACTAGTAGTTTTCCCCCCTCAGGATTATACAGTGTATTTCTTAAACAGGAATTCCACAATTAAACATGAACAGGGTTTTTTCTGTATTTAAATTTTTCGGCGGCCAACTCAGCGAAATCAGGCAGTTATGCTTAAAGTTTCTAAATGTGTTTAGGCCACTAGTTCTAATAAATAATTCTCAGCAAAATATTTTCATTAAAAAAAATTGAGCAGGTCTAATTATACTATTCTGACTGTTCCCATGAGTAGAACACTTGACTGAGTTGGAACTGTGCTTCCTACTCCATAACCAACACTGTTTTCCTTTCATCAGGCTCTTAATAAATAAAGTAATCTTTAGAAATATCTGAAGGCAAACAAGGCCAGTTAAATTACTAATATCAAAGATCATTCGAACAGAACATACACCTATCAGCCACAACATTAAAACCATCTGCCTAATATTGTGTAGGTCCCCCTTGTGCCACCAAAACAGCTCTGAACTGCTAAGGCATGGACTCCACAAGACCTCTGAAGGTGTCCTGTGGTATCTGGCAACAAGATGTTAGCAGCAGATCCTTTCAATCCTGTAAGTTGCGAAGTGGGGCCTCCATTGATCGGGCTTGTTGGTACATCACATCCCATAGATGCTCAATCGGATTAAGATCTTGGGAATTTAGAGGCCATGTCAACACCTTGAACTATTTATCATGTTCCACAAACCATTCCTGAACAATTTTTGCAGTGTGGCAGGGCACATTATCCTGCTGAAAGAGGGCAATGCCATCAGGGAATAACGTGGCCATGAAGGGGTGTATGTGTCTGCAACAGTCTTTGGGTTGGTAGTATGTGTCAAAGTAACATCCACATGAATGTCATGACCCAAGGATTCCCAGCAGAACACTGCCCAGTGAATCACACTGCCTCCGCCGGCCTGCCTTCTTCCCAAGGTGTATCATGCTGCCATCAGTTTCCCAGTTTAGCAACACTCACCGACCCGGCTGTCCACATGATCTAAAAAGCATCATGGCCAGCATTAATTTTTTCAGCAATTTGTGCTACAGTAGTTCTTCTGAGGGATCAGACAAGATGGGCTAGCCTTCACTAACCACATGCAACAAGCCTTGGGCGCCCATGACCCTGACGTCGGTTCACTGGCTGTCCATCCTTGGACCACTTTTGGTAGGTACTAACCACTGCATACCAGGAACACACCACAAGACCTGCCGCTTTGGAGATGCTCTGACCCAGTCATCTAGCCATCACACATGATTTAGCCTTTGTCAAATTCACTCAGATCCTTATGCTTGCCCATTTTTCCTGCTTCCAACACATGAAATTCAAGAACTGACTGTTCACTTGCTGCCTAATATATCCCACCCATTGACAGGTGCCATTGTAACGAGATTATAAATGTTATTCACTTCACCTGTCAGTGATTTTTATATTGTGGCTGATCAGTGTAAATTGGACAGCAGGAAAACTTTTGTTCATAATATGTTAATAATTCTGGGAGGTCCAGATTTTAAACCTGCCTTATTTACTTACACTGCAAGTATATATAGAAAAGACGAAGAAACCTTTGATCATTCTATAAATCGACATGATAAAACTATTGGCTAATTATCAGTTATCGGTATCGGTAAAATCCATTATTGGCTGCCTCTAATTGCAATGCATGTCACGATTCGATTTGCGATATATCTTGATATCATTTTATCAATTTCAATTCCAATTAATTTGGGATATATTTCAGTTATAAAGCATGTAGATAGAAATATCAAGTTTTTATCTCTTGGTGGCCTATTGATTTGGAAGTTAAAATTGTGCTAAGTTTGTTGTGTTTGTGATATGAATAAACAAATAGTTTAATATAAATATCGATCTAAAATATCGCAAAAATATCATGAATAAAAAGTATTGCTATATAACAATATTTGATTGTATCGACACTAGTCACCACAGAAGACCACTTTTGACTACGGAAAAACTGACGTCTTTTTGAAAATTGCATTGAAATAACGTGAACAAAACCAATAAACTACCAATAAACAAACCTTGGAGCTCACGGAAGGTCTGTCTGTAGAGGTTTAGTTAACCTAATAAAATTTATTCTCCTATGGAAAATTGTTTTGGGATTTACACACTTTTTACCACATCCTCAAGTCTCTATAATATTCTGATCCCTAGATATGGTCTAAGGGATGTTTTTTCTTTTTTCCACACTGTTTATTATCCACCTGAAAACAATCATAATCTGATTACTTCAGATTAGTGTTATCACACCTCTCCTCAACTAGTTGAACAATTTGAGGTATCACATCCATAGCACAAATGTTGCATGTTGGTGGGCTACAGGCCGAAAGTCCATTTTAAACAGAGACAAGAATTGATACATAGGCCAACTTGTGCTAGACTAAGCACAGTGTCAAAGTCTGAGTGTTTCCTGAGTTGGATCATACAATTGCTTTTACAGTTTACAAGATTTGTCCAGATGAGAAGGACTTCCTGATTGTGTCACAAACATTTGAAAAAATCTGATGTTCCAGGTAAGCAGAGTCAAGCATGCAAAGGATGTTGCTCTAGATCTCTCAAAACGAATACATCTTCTCACCCACAATGACGAAGTGGCTGCCAAGAGGGTTGAGTCAAAGGTGCCCGTCAGCTTCAGTTCTGCATATCATGTGTTAAGCCCTGCCATTTTAATACCACAGACAGATCAGGCCACAAGGGTGTTACCTAACAAAATGGACGTTGTTAACCCTTTATCTGCCGGATGATCCACCTGGTGTGCCCCCTAGCAATAGGACAAGCAAACGGCAGAGAGCAGATGACTGCTTTTCACGTGGGCACAAAAGAATGCTTTTGCTGTAAGAACAGACGCAAGCAACCCCCCTCAACACACACACACACACACACACACACACACACACACCTACCCATCCCCCACAGTGATCTCAAACAGACTAGAGTGCAAATGTACACTGATACACACACACACACACACACACACACACACACACACACACACTACAACTGGTCTTTCAGATTGTTAGATAAGAATATTTAACACGGTGGCAGCAACAAAGTACATTTAATGAACAGTAATTGCATCACAAGATCCTCTAGGAGTTGTAAATCCATGATGTTTGTACAAATCCAAATGAACAGTTCACCTTCATAATCCCACTGTCAAACTTAACTAATCACCTGATGCCTTCATTTAGTTTTAGCACTTAGACTGAATGACAGTCAGGATGAAGTTAATCTCTCTGTCCGGTCGAGATCCTACAGTACATTAACTTACAGGGGAGCAAGCGGACTGGTATTTCATGGTTCTGAGCTCAACCTAACAACAAAGAAGAACAGGTGCACAAAACTCTTAAAGGTGATGATCAGGATGGTCCTACTAGCCAAGGAGATTAATTGGGAGAGACAACTTCTTGGACAGGGCTTTAGTTTGCAGAGTTGGGAATCAAGAACTCATTCTTATTAAGGATTTGAGCTGGGAATTGATACAGATTTCCTGATACAATTCCAATTCACAAGCTCTTGATTTTATTTGATATCCCTTCATATGGGTATATTTAAGTTCTAATGTCCATTTTGCTTATATATGAAACAAATTCTCTCCCAGATAATGCTGTTAGTTACACAGGGGACCTTTTAACTAGGTGCATTATTAAAATTTAAATTCTAATAACCAAATAATAAACATAACCAGCAGTTCTGTAAAGAGCGCCTGTAGATCGACTCCAATGGCTTCATCTCATCTGTGCTATGCCTGATTAGAATTAAATATAAAATTTTTGTTGTTTTTGATCAACATCTGACTGTAGAGAACAGAAAGGGTATTAAAAGGGATATTATTCAATGATGAATCATTGCGTGGATTTCATCTTTGGACACACTTTACGCAGAACAATTTTTACTCTCATCTCGCTGCTGAACACTCCACCATCCTACACAATCACTGGTGTGTCAAATGTAAACATTTACCAGCCAGCTGTCAAATATATACATTTTAGTCGCATAGCGCGAAATTTGGTTGCAAATGTGAGTGATTTTCTTTCATTGTAGTGGAGGGTTGCGCATAGAGTAAAAGATCGATCTTGGGATTTAAGGATCGATATCATTTAAATGAAGATCACGATGCATCAGAAACTAAACTAATGACTTAGTCGGTTCTTTTGAATCTAGAGCCCAAAATATACAGTACAAACAGTGTAGCTCAATTCACGAACAAATCACTCTTATTAGTAGGACTGGGTATGGATACAGATTTCCCGATTTGATTCAATTCACAAGCTCTCGATTCGATTCTGATTCATATGGGCATATATAAGTTATAATTTCCATTTTGCTTACATATGAAAAACTAATTTCTGTGATCTAATGCTGTTAAATATAAAAGGGAACTTCTAACTAGGTACATTACAAAAATATTCATTTTACAAATTATATTTTGTTTTAATCATGTCAAATTTGAGGTTTTTAAAAATGTACAAATCCACGTATTTCATAAATAAATATGATATAATATTGCATATTATATTTTGTTACATGTTTCTTATTTAATACATAATTTATACTATTTACATGTATTTAGAACATGTGCTAAATATCAGTACTGTCTCTTTAAGAGAACCGGGAGTTCTGTAAAGATCATCTGTAAATGAGTACATATTATTAAGATAGAACACGGATGGGTTCGTTACTAATGCCTTGATTTTTGTGATTACAATTAAATGTTTTATTTTCTTGTTTTTGATCAACAATTGACTGAAAAGAACAGAACAGAAAGGGTATTAAAAGAAACATTATTCAAATGACAAATGGGAGACAAAGCGCTGGTCCACACTGCCGAAGAAAACTCACCCTGTGTCTCAATCAGCTTCCTATGTCGTGAATCAGTATATCGCGAACACGAATTCGGGCACTGGTAAGGTACTGATCCACTGAACATTGGGACACGTATGACTCAATGCTTGAAATTGCGCAAATGCTTGAACCTGCATTACTTTGATTTCGCAATCAATGCACGTGAACTGATCTGAAAGAGCAACCATGTGCATGCACACAGAGAATCTGAACCAGAATTCTTAAATTCCCAAGGACTCCCATCCCTATTACAGTTAACCATCTTCGAGAAGTTGCGTCTATAAATTCATCCCCATTAAAACACTGTGTCTACAGCAATCAAAACAAATCTTTTGTTACATTTTCCCCACTTTTAACAATACGTTTCAAAACCATTTCAGTCAGGCTTAAAATCGCCTGCTGTAAGCAATGTTCCAGTTATTGAGCATGATGTATAGGACTATTCTTGTTTTGTGCACAAATAGTTATGCAGCCCATTTAACTCTTCAATATGTCAGTTATCCTATTGAAGGACAACCAAGAAATTAATCTGTTCAGTATCTGGTGGACATGACCATATCCAACCTAGTCATACAGGGATAGCTTAGGACCAACTAGTCGGTGTGTTGTCTGATTAACAAAATAACTATTAATTGTTGATTTTATGTAGTTTTGCACAACCCTATTTAGTTTTTTGTATGCACAACCAAAAGCATATTTTGACACGTTTCTTAACTTTACAACTGCATATTTATTGATTAGCCTATTCGCTACTATTAAAGCTAAACTAAACTCATAAAAATACGACAGGTATTAACATTTCTTCTATGCTGTGTTTGGAAAAACTAATATGGCCCAATGTACCTGGGATGCGTGAGCACCCACAAGTCTTCGCTCCTGGATGAATACCTTAATGGTGTATTCAGGTCACTACAGCACAGAGTTCCAGAGTTGCCGCGTCAGCAAAGTCCAGCTTTGACACGCAGCAGAAAATACTGCTGGAGAAACTCTAGAAAAGCGCAGAATTAGCTTCTTCGTTCATAATGTATTTAAAAACAAACAAACAAACAACGGAATCCATGGGGAAAATTAGTTGCATTATTTAAACCTCTATCAAGTTGTTCATCTATTCATCTATTGTTTGGGATGAAGAAACTACAACTCAAATGTCAAAATGTAATGTTCATCATACACTGTCTGACCAAGAAAAAAAAGCTGCCCATGAATGAATCATTATTGCAGTGAATAATGTTTCAGCCGGCAAGAATTCTTTTAACCCTAACTTCTCATTTCTAAAACACCAATGTTGGAAGATGTATCCCATGGTCATGGAAAAGATGTTAGTGTTTCAGAGGGGGCAAATTACTGGCCTGCATCAAGCAAAGGAGATTGCTGAAATCACTAGAATTGGGTTAAAAACTTTCCAACACATTATTAAAACCTGGAAGGATAGTAGTGAACCGTCGCCTTCGTGGAAGAAATGTGGTCGATTTTTTTTTTTTTAATGATCGTGATTGGAGATCACTGAAACGCTTGGTCACATTGTTAAATAATAAATACAAAAATTAAATAATTAATTACAATAATAAATACTAAAAGAGCTCACGGCTATGTTTAATAGTGAAAGTAAGAGTATTTCCACACGCACAATGCGACGAGAACTTACAGTATTGGGACTAAACAGCAGTGTGGACACAAGAACGGCACTTGTTAGTGACGCTAATTGGAAAAAACAACTTCAATTTGCTAGGGAGCATAAAGATTGGACTGTGGAGCAATGGAAATAGGTCATGTGGTCTGATGAGTCCAGATTTACCCTTTTCCAAAGTGATGGGCGCATCAGGGTAAGAAAGGAAGAGCATGAAGCAAAGCACCCATCATGCATAGTGCCCACAGTACAAGCCTCTGGAGGCAGAGTTATCAATTAGTTGCTTTAATTGTTCAGGTCTAGGCTCAACAACATTATACAGCAATCAATTGAAGTCAGCTGACTACTTGAATGTACTAAATGACCAGGTTATACAAAGATTGATCGGTGTCAAGTTGTGAAAGAGTGGTTCAGGGAGCTTGTGACTTTTGTTTTTGGCCAGCAAGTGTATATTAAGAATATGCTATACAGAACAAGAGAAAAAACCTGTTAATATGTTCAATCCATTTTACTATTTTAGCCCAATCTATTGTTTTATTCATACATACGAGACAATTCACGATTGGTGACTTTTGCTAAATGTTGTTCTGCGCCTGTTCAAATCACAATAATGTAGACACGAACATAAATAGTTAACGACAGTCAAGCATTCAAAAAAAATAAAAAATATTTTATGGCATTTACACATACCGAATGTTGTGTTGTTCAAACCATAAACTTTGTAATGGCTTTCGCTTGGGCAAATGGGCAATGCTCTGCTGTTTAATAGGGCCGGGAAAAAATATTGATTTCACGAATATCATTCATTTGAATAATCTCAATATTGATTTTTAAAATACCAAAATCAATTAGGGACGCACCGATCCGATACCTGGATAGGTAGCTGCTCCAATACTGACGTTAAATAGTTAAAGTAGTTCATATGTCTCGTGCATTTTATTCAAAGCCACTTGAAGACGTGCGATAGCTCTGTGAACCACAAAAGGCTATGTTTTATAAGTAAATCTATTAAATGCACGCGCAGCTCCAGAGCGTTATTGAATGGCGCTGCTGTTAACACATGCGCGGCTATTTTAGCCTTCACGCGATGCACAATATTTGAATGCTACTCACGAACAACATCTCAGATGTAGATGCTCAATAGTTTGGTTCACTCATATGCATTTAGAACAGCACCAGGTGCACATTTGACCATAATTTTTATAAGAATCTAATTAAAGTACAGTGAACTTACCTACAAACAGACACACATACAGGACTTCCTGGAGAGTTTAGAATGTCAAAACAAAAGTGTGAGGGTTTAAAAGTTAAAGGTGTCATGGAGACAAAGATATGAACTCGGTAGCAGGGTTTAATGAACAGATGATTGAAACAGTGATGTAAACATTGTGAGTAAATCCAGTTGAGCAGAATGGCAAACAGCAGGTGAGTAATATCCACACAGTGTAAAGACACGATGAACAGATAACACACAACAGTCTTAAGATACTTGCAGGCAATAATGAAGAGACAGGTATGTTTGAAGGTCTGAAGTCTCAGAGATACTATCGATGAGTGTGTGGGAAAAGTGGGGTATATATATATATATATATATATATATATGAAGTCCTTGATTAGCCACTAATGATATGCAGGTGTGTAATCAGAACTCCGGGGAGAGTGAGCACTGTGATGAGAGTGAGGCGGACAGGTGGATCCGTGACAAAAGGTGCACGATTGAGATATAATATTATAATTTATTATTATTATTATTATAATTTGATAACAATATTTAAGTTGAATGGTTTCCAAGAAATAAGTGAATGAAAAATGAGCTGATATCTTACAACTAAATTGAACAAAAAAAAGATATCTGAATCCTTAAAAAAGAATCCAGACGCAAGTTGAATTTTTTTTGCAAAAAAGTAAATAAAAATGGCTTCTTTTCTATATGACTTATAATGGAATTACTGTTACTTTTGCTGCTACATTATCCAGTATACTAGTTAATAATAAAGTGATTCTTAATAAGCTATACATTTATATTGAAATAATGTGTAGTTAGAGGTCTGTGTTTCTTTAAATATTAAATAGTACTCCCAATTAATTCCACACAATAAATGTAAAGATATTCTAAACTGATTATGCAAAAAAACAACACTGGTATCGGATCGGTATCGGCCGATACAGAGATTTCTGATATCGGAAGGGAAAAAAATGGTATCGGTGTATCCCTAAAATCAATTTTCTACTTTTACTAGTTTATTTCACAGTTTTGAATGTGTTGATTATTGTCTCTGTTAAATAAAAATTATTTGACTCCATAGTTTGCACTCTGTTGTTAATTTTCACAATTAATATTTTCTTAATATTTTGTAAAGTTATAAGGTCTGCATAACTTCCAGAATTAAGGCCTTTGCACAACGAACGTTGATTAACAATTTGAAAAGAGCGAGTGACTCCAGTCAGGCTTCCTAAGCAACCAATTGGCCCGGTTACTAGGGTGGGTAGAGTCATGTTGGGTTAACCTCCCCGTGGTTACTATTATGTGGTTCTCGCTCTCGGTGGGGCACGTGGCGAGTTGTGAGTTGTAGAGTGGAGGAAGGCAGGGCCGGGCTGGAACAAGGCACGCCCGGTCCCCAATCAGCCTGATGGGGGTGCGCGAGGGATAAAGGCAGTCGGTGATGATGGTTCAAAAGAGAAAGAGAAAATGACAGGCAGCTGCTCTGTGTGTTTATGTTTGTGTGTTTTTGGTTCAGTTTATTATTAAAACTATTATTTATATTGTCAAGCCGGTTCTCGCCGCCTCCTTTCCCTTAACTCGCTTTACAGCGATGTAACGAAAACCGAAATTTCTTAATATACAGTATATGTTTTATTAGACTTTGAAATAAGTATCTATCTACTAGTATACAGTATATACTGTATTTAGGTCTATATATAAATAGACTTTTGCCTAACATAAGTAAATATTTACCCTGCAAAGTACTAATAAAGTACTTACTTATGAACAAAAGCATACGTTCTTATTATAAGTTTTTCTTGTATCTGTCCATCATACATATTGTCAGTTAGGGCAGCAACTAATGATTATTTTAATAATCGATTAATCTAACGATTATTAGAACTATTATTCGACTATTCGGCAATTACTGCAATGATTAATCATTATGATTAATCATAACCGATTATTCAGCTTGTGTATTAAACTTGCATACTAACAATAGAGGACAAAATCATCTTTTTAAAATACCTCTAAATGACATTCACTGAATTAAAAGGGGGAAAAATACTTTTTATTAAGTTTAATTCAGTAAAGAATTTCACTGCAAAAAATCCTAATGTTTAAAAATCCTTAAAACAAGATAGATTTACCTGAGAAGCAACATACAAGATATTTCAACTAGCTTTAAGAGAATGTATCTTAAACCAACACAAACTGTGACTGGTCATTTACATGTTTCAGTCACTTAACGTGCAAGCAGGTGATTTTCAGCACCCTCAAGAAAGAGAATTTTTAAAAAAAACTGCAAAACGGGAACATTTATTGTCTGATGCTGATAATTAAAAAAAGACAGAATATCGGCCAATTTATCGACCTTGACGATATGTCAGTTGATCACGAATACTATATATACACTCTCATCTTTGCCTTTATCACTTTTTCCTAACAAACAACTACAGATCTTAAGTGCTTTTCTTCTGTATATATTAATAATATTAACACTATTGCTGAAACATGCAATATAACAAATATAATAATATTTTAACATGCAACATAATAAATAAATAATATATATATATACACTCACCTAAAGGATTATTAGGAACACCATACTAATACTGTGTTTGACCCCCTTTCGCCTTCAGAACTGCCTTAATTCTATGTGGCATTGATTCAACAAGGTGCTGAAAGCATTCTTTAGAAATGTTGGCCCATATTGATAGGATAGCATCTTGCAGTTGATGGAGATTTGTGGGATGCACATCCAGGGCACGAAGCTCCCGTTCCACCACATCCCAAAGATGCTCTATTGGGTTGAGATCTGGTGACTGTGGGGGCCATTTTAGTACAGTGAACTCATTGTCATGTTCAAGAAACCAATTTGAAATGATTCAAGCTTTGTGACATGGTGCATTATCCTGCTGGAAGTAGCCAGAGGATGGGTACATGGTGGCCATAACTGGATGGACATGGTCAGAAACAATGCTCAGGTAGGCAGTGGCATTTAAACGATGCCCAATTGGCACTAAAGGGCCTAAAGTGTGCCAAGAAAACATCCCCCACACCATTACACCACCACCACCAGCCTGCACAGTGGTAACAAGGCATGATGGATCCATGTTCTCATTCTGTTTACGCCAAATTCTGACTCTACCATCTGAATGTCTCAACAGAAATCGAGACTCATCAGACCAGGCAACATTTTTCCAGTCTTCAACTGTCCAATTTTGGTGAGCTCTTGCAAATTGTAGCCTCTTTTTCCTATTTGTAGTGGAGATGAGTGGTACCCGGTGGGGTCTTCTGCTGTTGTAGCCCATCCGCATCAAGGTTGTGCGTGTTGTGGCTTCACAAATGCTTTGCTGCATACCTCGGTTGTAACGAGTGGTTATTTCAGTCAAAGTTGCTCTTCTATCAGCTTGAATCAGTCGGCCCATTCTCCTCTGACCTCTAGCATCAACAAGGCATTTTCGCCCACAGGACTGCCGCATACTGGATGTTTTTCCCTTTTCACACCATTCTTTGTAAACCCTAGAAATGGTTGTGCGTGAAAATCCCAGTAACTGAGCAGATTGTGAAATACTCAGACCGGCCCGTCTGGCACCAACAACCATGTCACGCTCAAAATTGCTTAAATCACCTTTCTTTCCCATTCTGACATTCAGTTTGGAGTTCAGGAGATTGTTTTGACCAGGACCACACCCCTAAATGCATTGAAGCAACTGCCATGTGATTGGTTGATTAGATAATTGCATTAATGAGAAATTGAACAGGTGTTCCTAATAATCCTTTAGGTGAGTGTATATATACACACACACACACACACACACACACACACACACAGGTGCTGGTCATATAATTAGAATATCATCAAAAAGTTGATTTCAGTAATTCCATTCAAAAAGTGAAACTTGTATAAATGTATACATTCATTCCACACAGACTGATATATTTCAAGTGTTCATTCCTTTTAATTTTGATGATTATAACTGACAACTAATGAAAACCCCAAAATCAGTATCTCAGAAAATTAGAATATTGTGAAAAGGTTCAATATTGAAGACACCTGGTACCACACTCTAATCAGCTAATTAACTCAAAACACCTGCAAAGGCCTTTAAATGGTCTCTCAGTCTAGTTCTGTAGGCTACACAATCATGGGGAAGACTGCTGACTTGACAGCTGTCCAAAAGACGACCACTGACATCTTGCACAAGGAGGGCAAGACACAAAAGGTCATTGCTAAAGAGACTGGCTGTTCACAGAGCTCTGTGTCCAAGCACATTAATAGAGAGGCGAAGGGAAGAAAAAGATGTGGTAGAAAAAAAGTGTACAAGCAATAGGGATAACCGCACCCTGGAGAGGATTGTGAAACAAAACCCATTCAAAAATGTGGGGGAGATTCACAAAGAGTGGACTGCAGCTGGAGTCAGTGCTTCAAGAGCCACCACGCACAGACATATGCAAGACATGGGTTTCAGCTGTCGCATTCCTTGTGTCAAGCCACTCTTGAAGAAGACACAGCATCAGAAGCGTCTCACCTGGGCTAAAGACAAAAAGGACTGGACTGCTGCTGAGTGGTCCAAAGTTATGTTCTCTAATGAAAGTAAATTTTGCATTTCCTTTGGAAATCAAGGTCCCAGAGTCTGGAGGAAGAGAGGAGAGGCACAGAATCCACATTGCTTGAAGTCCAGTGTAAAGTTTCCACAGTCAGTGATGGTTTGGGGTGCCATGTCATCTGCTGGTGTTGGTCCACTGTGTTTTCTAAGGTCAAAGGTCACCGCGGCCGTCTACCAGGAAGTTTTAGAGCACTTCATGCTTCCTGCTGCTGACCAATTTTATGGAGATGCAGATTTCATTTTTCAACAGGACTTGGCACCTGCACACAGTGCCAAAGCTACCAGTACCTGGTTTAAGGACCATGGTATCCCCGTTCTTAATTGGCCAGCAAACTCACCTGACCTTAACCCTATAGAAAATTTATGGGGTATTGTGAAGAGGAAGATGCGATACGCCAGACCCAACAATGCAGAAGAGCTGAAGGCCACTATCAGAGCAACCTGGGCTCTCATAACACCTGAGCAGTGCCACAGACTGATCGACTCCATGCCACGCCGCATTGCTGCAGTAATTCAGGCAAAAGGAGCCCCAACTAAGTATTGAGTGCTGTACATGCTCCTACTTTTCATGTTCAAACTTTTCAGTTGGCCAACATTTCTAAAAATCCTTTTTTTGTATTGGTCTTAAGTAATATTCTAATTTTCGGAGATACTGAATTTGGGATTTTCATTAGGTGTCAGTTTTAATCATCACAATTAAATGAAATAAACATTTGAAATATATCAGTCTTATGTGGAATGAATGTATACATTATGCAAGTTTAACTTTTTGAATGGAATTACTGAAATAAATCAACTTTTTGATGATATTCTAATTATATGACCAGCACCTGTATACATGTATGTATATATATATATATATATATATATATATATATATATATATATATATATATATATATATATATATACACACACACACACATACACACACACACACATACAGTATCTCAAAAAGTGAGTACACCCCTCAGATTTTTGTAAATATTTGATTATATCTTTTCATGTGACAACACTGTAGAAATGACAAATTGCTACAATGTAAAGTAGTGAGAGAACAGCTTGTATAACAGTGTAAATTTGCTGTCCCCTCAAAATAACTCACAGCCATTAATGTCTAAACCGCTGACAACAAAAGTGAGTACACCACTAAGTGAAAATATACAAATTGGGCCCAATTAGCCATTTTCCCTCCCCAGTGTCGTGACTCGTTAGTGTTACAAGGTCTCAGGTGTGAAGGGGGAGCAGATGTGTTAAATTTGGTGTCATCGCTCTCACACTCCCTCAAACTGGTCACTGGAAGTTCAACATGGCACTTCATGGCAAAGAACAAAAAGATACAGTGGTTTAACAGGACAGGTTCCACTCAGAACAGGCCTCGCCATGGTGGACCAAAGAGGTTGATAGCACATGCTCAGCGTCATATCCAGAGGTTGTCTTTGGGAAATAGACGTATGAGTGCTGCCAGCATTGTTGCAGAGGTTGAAGGGGTGGGGGGGCCAGCCTGTCAGTGCTCAGACCATACGCTGCACACGGCATCAAATTGGTCTCCATGACTGTCGTCCCAGAAGGAAGCCTCTTCTAAAGATGATGCAGAAGAAAGCCTGCAAACAGTTTGCTGAAGACAAACAGACTAAGGACATGGATTACTGGAGCCATGTCCTGTGATCTGATGAGACCAAGATAAACTAATTTGGTTAAGATGGTGTCAAGCGTGCGAGGCAGAAACCATCTACTTCAATGGCATTTACTTTTGGACTCAGCCAAAACAGAAGCGTTACCAAAAGCAAATAAAAAAATACTACTGTGAAACCATGCCCTTCATTTTACTTGTCTAAGCAATCCATATTTTATGCTCTCAGGAATCTTCCTCATCAGGAAGTGGAGATTGAACAGCAAAAGATCTCACTAGATTGTAGTGGCCACCCATCAGACACCAACCATTCCTGTTTACCACCAGCTACCATCTCAGAAACAGATATACAACACCACTACTTGGCAAGATGCTTACAAACTATGAAAAGTAGATATCTCTTTAATGATGCAGAGACTCTGCATCTCTGCTAAATATAGTAATATAATTGCAAATCTGGCTTCATACCAGGACGCAGTGAACCTTTAGTCAGTCTGCCTTCAGCATTGCTAAATAAGTATCTATTGGAGTACACCACTGGTCCTTAGAACTGTACTTGGTATGGTATTAGAATCAGAGACATGTCCAGTACTACTAAACGAGAGGTGCCAAGTGGCTAATCTGGTTGCTTAATAGATGCGCAACATGGCAGGCCAAGATTCGACAATACCGGAGCAAACATACTGGAAGCTGCATACAAGGACTGACTTTTGAATATTTAATCAACACTAAATCACACTAATTCTAGCATGATTAATTGATCAAAATGGATCTAACTGAGATGGACAGGAATGTGTCTAGAGTAGCTGTTTCTTCTGTACTAAAGCAGAAGAAACATGGCCTTGTTTCTTGTGACAATGTTTCTAAAATGGTACCACCCAATTTATTTACTTAAAAAGCCACATCATGGATTCCCTCAGACAAAAACAACTTAAGCCAACACCACACCCACAGAGATCAACCTTGAACTGCACCTCTTCTTTATCATGAGAAACAAGACAAGAATTTAGTGAGTAGTAAGCAGCTCAATGATGTCATCGTGATCATATCCTGACAAGCAGCAAAGGGCCTGTTGAGCTAATCTTGTGTTACTTCAGCATAGGCTATATCTTTGTCCATTACAAAGGTGCTAACATTTCATAACTGACCCAAATGCAACACTTCTTCTTGGATCAGTTTGTAGAAGACTTTTGTAGTTCACCAAATAATTGGTTTTAAAAAATAAATAAGGGCACTACTTACAAGAGCATAACAAATGAAACACTATTGCAGCTCATATTCAGTGGTAGAATCTAATTGACCTGGATTTAAATCTTCAGCAATTTTCTGTGAAATACTAGTGTTATTTTGTTTAAATGTCATTAATATTATTTGTATTTTAATTAGTGGTCAACTGATATGGTTTTTCAAATGTCGATGCCAATATCTAGAGCAGGGTTTCTCAAACATAACCAAGGAAAAACACGGATTTGTGAAAACGATGGTGTCATGCGCACATGTATTACGTGTTCAGTCTATAGGCATGAACTTCGAGAGCTTTGTCCTTACCTTGAGTGTGAACAGACCAACATGAGATCATAAGTTGGAGTGCTTAAAAAGGTGGCGTGCTTTATAGTCCAGGGTCAATTGTAGTAATAAAGCAACCTCATCGTCCGTCCAGACAAAATTGCTTGATGCTTTCGCCACCTTCACTGTTGGTGAAGATGGAAGAATGCTTGTGCAGAGGCACGTAGTGTTTCTTTACAAAGCGACATTGCCAACTACTGGCCTGGGATGCATAATACAGCGTTTTAGTCGTGAACTAGGAACTGTGAAGGGGGATCATTTTGACAATGTTGTCATCTGTACACGAAACTTTTAAAAAATGCAAAGGAAAAACTTTTCCATTTTAATACATTGCTGTTGTGTAAACGTACCCTAAAGTGCAAATGCTGCGATTTAATTATATAAATGTATATTTTACATGTGCAGCATGGGTCACAGTAGATTAGTGCTCTGCTCTGTTATCTGATACAACATGTTGTGAATGATTCTCAGTATGTCTGAGCGGTCAGACTATTGCATTCATTCAATGTACGCAGTTCTTCCACACCAAGATTCAAGCCTTTAGCGGTTTAATAAATCACACTAGGAAATGTCACAATTTTAATTGGATGATTTGGCCATTTCAGTGTAAGGAGCACACACTCATGAGCATTTTAAAGCAGTCGTTAGTCAGTCACAATGTGCGCTGGTACTGGATTGAGTTGGTGCTTGGTACTATTGAACTTGGTGAATTTACAAACTTAAGCTAACTTAAACGTCAACTTAATCCGACTCGTATAATCTTTTTGTCTTCTGTCCACACTGGCAGTGGTGGCTCAGCAGTTAAAGCTCTGGGTTACTGACCATAAGGTTGGGGGTTCAAGCCCCAGCACTGCCAAGATGCCTCTGTATATATGCAAAAACATGCATGCATAATGTGTGACCATAAAAGGCTTCTATTCTACTCACTGATGCGACGTATTTGACTGAAAATTAGCTTTTCGAAAATGTTCTCTCAAGTGGAAACATTTGAAAATTTTGTCTTCACAAACAATTATGTATTTGTTATCACATAACAAACTCATGTGATACATTCAACCCAAAACAATCAAGATGGCAGCTCATGTTGTAGCTGCATTTTTGTGCCTGATTTTCATGTTGATATTGTTAACGTTGTACAACCTTCACATTGCATTACTTCAAAGGCAATGGGAAGTTTTCATGGAATTGCTGTTTGGCGACAGAACACAAGGATAATTGAGCTTCAGACTGTACATGGAACAGTGATTTTTCGCATACGCAGACAGAGGATTGAAGCGTTTTCATACATTTCAGTGTGATCATTTAGCTGAAATATTTTACAAAATACACACTAGAAACATTTTAGATAACAGATTATCCATTTAGTATGTCTACATGCACTTTCAACGTTCAATTTCAGTCAGGCTACAACAATTTGTCTTTAAAATATAAACACTTTAGTCCGACTGAAATCATACTAGTCTGATTTTTGCAAAGTCGTACTAACAGACCACAAAACAACCACAAATGTACTCAGCATTGTGTGCATGCTAGTGGTCTGCAACCCGACCAGGGCCCACGTATCCATCGTGTTTCGGGTCATGTTCGGGTCAGTTTTTCCAGAAGAACTTCGGGTTCGGGTCAAGTACAACCTTTAAAATACCAGTAAAAACCAGTAAAATACAACCTTTTAAGGCTGAATAATCGTTATGAGCTAATGATTTGAGTGACTCCAGCCAGGTCACCCAAGCAACCAAATAGGCCCAATTGCTAGGGAGGGTAGAGTCACATGGGTTAACTCCTCGTGGTCGCTATAATGTGGTTCGCTCTTGTGGGGTGCGTGGGGAGAAGTGCGTGTATGCCGCGGTTAATAGCGTGAAGCCTCCACACGTGCTATGTCTCCACGGTAACACGCTCAAAAAGCCATGTGATAAAATGCATGGACTGATGGTCTCAGATGAGGAGGCAACTGAGATTCGTCCTCTGCCACAGGATTGAGAAGAGTCACTACACCACCATAAGGATTTAGACCGCATTGGGAATAGGGCATGTCTTTCTAACTTAAAGGGTTACTTCAGGATTTAGCATTAAGCTTTGTATCAGTAGAAAACCAGTAGTATTTTCGAATTACCGAGCTCCCCCCCCTCATATCCCCCTGAGACGAGAGATTTATTTATTTTTAGTCTGGAAAAAAAATCCTCCGATGACGCAAAAATCGTCATTTTGCGTCATCGGAGGATTTTTGGGCCAGAGGCTTAAAACTACAGCCAGTATTCCGCATGTTTTCACCACGCCCATATGGGGCGGGATCTCACTCACAGAATGTGAAGATAGTGTCAGCCATCTTTCTGTAGAAGCTAAGAAAACAGGCTCTTGCTCTGTGTAGAAAGTTTGTATACAAGTAGGCTAATCACGATGGCGGAAGGTAGTTTTGAAGTTGAAATGGCAGAAGGGGATTTCGAAGATCTGTTGCGAGAATCTGATGCTCACGGCTATTTGTACGAGCCGCAATACAGCGATGAACAGAGGCTGGAGCAGCTGCTGTAGCAGGGGAGCAAGATCTGCTTGGCAGGCAGGAGGATGAGCCCGGCCAGACTCGAGTTGGGGCGGACTTGTGGTGTCAGTGCTCTCGCTGTGCGCCTATGGAAACAGATAGAGAGTCCTAT
Organism: Moxostoma hubbsi; assembly: GCA_032164185.1. Lineage (NCBI taxonomy): Eukaryota > Metazoa > Chordata > Actinopteri > Cypriniformes > Catostomidae > Moxostoma > Moxostoma hubbsi. The sequence goes on from JAVLUX010000163.1 coordinate 7,754,896, forward strand.
TGCTGTCGCGAATTTCAGCGATGCCATTTTCTTCTGGACGAGATCGCTGAATCCGCTGATGAAACAGCACCGCTAACTTGAGCATGTATAACTGAGCACCCAAGTTTTGTACCACACATGGACAAGGGAGTCCTGGAAACTTATTTTAGGATCCCGAAGATAAATTGGAAACGCCAGCCAAAGCCCGCAGGGACAAACGGACGGCTTAGTGTAAAGTGAGTATTTTGTTTGTTTTTCTTTTTGTTACTAAGACGTCATGTACAGAGTTTGGACACCCGGAATTATAATGTTCTTCCCGCGTAGTCAGTCAATTTATCAACTAACTCACGATTTATAGAGTCACGATGTATCAAAGCAAGCCTAGTTGTATCATATTTTCAGATACTGCTGCCTGTAACCGGTAGGTGTGGTTTGGGAGTGGCCTCGTAAGGGCAGCAAAGCAAGTGCATTCTGGGAGTTGTTGTCTTTCAGCCACATGTGTAAAAAATATATTTTCTGCCTTTTCTCAGTCTAGAATGCTTCAAATTCAAAAATAATTTCACATTTATACTATATAAATGACCAATTTTAAATACACATTCATCTTCCCAGAGGTGAAGTATCCCTTTAAGGCTGCCCCCTAAATTCTTTGGCCACTTCATGAATAATTAATTTGATTTTATATAATTTATTTGAAAGAATTAAAAGAACAGTTTCAAGTCCATCCTTGCATTTTCATTTGGTCGAAGTGTTTTAGAAAGTAATTAGTTATGCATTTATTTTTCAGACAAACTAATTAGTACAGCAATCTAATTACACTGTAGATGTAATTAATAACTTTTTTTTATTATTATTAGAGTAACTTACCCAACACTGATTGTTGGTACTTTACATTGACATGAAGTCACTTGAGAACACTGGTAAACCATTTGAGATTATGGTGAAACTGAACTAGAGTTGGGATTAAACCTATAAATAAACAAACTAACCATGTCGCAACTTTACTGTACTACTTGTATGCCTAAAACTGTAAAACTGCCATGTATTAGGTACCTCAGTTATCATCAACCAATAGTTATACATAGATAAGAACGACAACCCAAATGAAATATGAATTGGTTATTTTTGGCCAAATACTAATTCTCTAGCGTTCAAAAGCGAAGTTTGCGGATTTACGAAACCCACATTAAGAGTCATAAATAAACGAGTTTATTGATGAGGAAGCACAACTAGTTAGCAACCCCGGCTAACAGCAGCTAATGCTGCTGACTAACTCATCAACTCCAATTAGCAGACGAGCTAAATGACGAGACTGTCACACTTACAATCTGAACTACACATAACTTTCTCCTCACACATGTAATATTGTTCAGTACTGTAATAGTATTGGTACAATCTGATTATACGAGTCGGAACAAGTTGACGTTTAAGTTATGTTAAGTTTGTAAATTCACTGTTTATCTCAACAGTCCAGTTGCTAGCACAGCTAATGTTAAGTCCACTGGACCAAAGCCAGCTAACACTAAAAAAACGACCTTCAACCCACCAACAACATTACCCATTTATTAAGCAAAGAGACAATAAATATGATCACACACTTACTATGTGTTGTATATTATTCATCTATTGCTGAAAGTGAAAGCGGCTAATTAACTAACACACACACACACACACACACACACACACACACACACACACACACACACACACACACACACACACACACACACACACACACTAGAGTGATAGCTTAGCTCGCTATCTGGCCCATCTTTACCTTTAGAAAACTTGGACTCAATCAAAACAGTCTTAACACCCTCAAAACCACTTAAGCATCTCTTTATGAGAACTCACCGAGCAGATGAAGCTCTTAATAATCGTCCGAGGTGTCTCCACGCGTACAGATGTTGTTATTTAAGCCGGTATTTGTGTGTAAAAGTATCCTGGGGATCCCCTCACTATGTATATCTGTCCTACCCGCTGCCGCTCCGGTCGCCAAATAAAGATCCTCGCTGCTGCCTACACATGGACCCGAGTCAACGCAACGCGCATGCGCACGGGCGCAATGGTCAACATTGACGGTAGAAGAGCATCCTCTCGTTTTAATTTTGACCCCATTCTCACCCATATAAATATTTACCATGGTAACCATAGTTTCCACCAAATACCTTAGTTACTACTGTTATTGTTGCTACAATAGAGCTGTGCTAACTTGGTATTAGCCACCACAACATTAACAAAATGACAGAAAGATTTTGAATTATTTCAGGTTTCTGTAACGATGTACAATCTTTAATGTGCATATGTTTTATCCATATATTTTATAAAATGCATGCATGACTATGTTTATACCCATGAAACACTGAAAACTCTGACACGGTTTGAAAGAGTACCCACATTTATTTATCATGGTTTTACAGTACAAACATAACTGTAATACTGTAATAACTATGGTATTTTGGCAGAAACTATACATTTCCAAATTATCTATGGATGAAATGGACAGAAAATCAACCCAAAGTTAATTTCTTTCTTTCTGAAATATAAAATGATTTCATTAAATAAAATTTAGCAAAAATCTGAAAACACTGAGGACTCTTAGACTATTTAAATAATATAATTTTGCATTTATATGATTTTGTAGATATACTATCTGTGTATGATTTATGTGCTTTATGTGGCAGTTGACAAATAACATGCACATTGACTTTTTCAGATTTTGAGTTCAAATTTAGGCCTATATTTTATACAACATGCGAAAATATTCCTGAATTTTTTTCACCATTTTAATTGACTTCTCGTTTTCTTCCAGTTCACTTATCACGTTTTGTGGTCTGACAAATTAGTTCTTTAAAGTAGTGAAAAAAAATCAATTTAGTATCAATTAATATGAGGTAATTAAAGAGATATTTCACATAATTTACTCACCCATCATGCCATCCCAGAAGTGTGTGACTTTCTTTCTTCTACTGAACACAAACAAAGATTTTTAGAAGAACATTTCAACTCTGTAGGTCCATACAATGCAAGTGAATGGGTACCAGAACTACAAACCTCTGAAATGCATGTAAAGGCAGCATAAAAGTAATCCATAAAACTCCAGTGGTATAATCCAAATCTTCAGAAGTGATTATGATAGGTGTTTGTGAGAAACAAATCAATATTTATGTCATGCTTTTTACTATAAATTCTTCTCTCTTCCCAGTAGGTGGCAATACGCAGGAAGAAAAGTGAAAGTGAAGATTGATGGTAAAAATTGGCATAAATTTGAAACTTTCTCTCAACCACACCTATCATATCACTTCAGAGGATATAGATTTAACCACTGGAGTCCTATGGATTACTTTTATGCTGCTTTTATGTGCTTTCTGAGCTTCAAAATCTTAGGAACCATTCACTTGCATTGTGAGGAAATACATAGCTGAAATATTCTTCTACAAATCTCTATTTGTGTTCTACAAAATAGAGAAAGTTATGTACATCTAAGATGGCATGAGGGCGAGTAAATGATCAGAGAATTTAAATTTTTGGGTGAACTATTCCTTTAAAAAGTATGTATAATAATTCTACAATCATTTAAAAAAAATTGTTAAACCTGTTTAAAATAGTTTTCGATGGAATGCAGCATGTCATTGCTTGAAATGTCATGTCAACTACTCATAAGCACCCTTTCCTGGGCTCAGAATTTAAAACCATGCTGGCAACAATGTTTACAATCTGTAGTAATAACTGTCTTAAGGGCACTATGTTGTCTTCCTACAGGGGGCGCTCCACGGCTCAAAAAACCGAATTCCAGCCATTATTTGTATTATTTATGATATTTCCACTCTAGATAGTGTATTCCTTTACAAATATTTTTATTCCAATGATTGGTTCCTGATGCAGAAATAATAATCCGCCACAGAAATCTCTATAAATTTATTTTTTTATAAAATTAGTTTTCAGGCATCACAAACGACTCTGATTGGTCCATCCAGACGATGACTGAGAAAAGTAACGTATACCACGTGACGTCGCCGTCAAAAACAAACCTAATCTCGTTGTCTTTACATTATTACCGCAATAATAATGTAAAGTAATAAAAAAATATCTTTAAACCCACGAATGTTATAATCTTAAACGACTTCCATAAACTTACCTAGTCCGTCAGCGTTTTCAATTTGTTTTAGTTTGTTTTGATCACGGCGACTATGATTGTGACACAAGTAAAGCTCAGGATCAGGATGCAGTTCCGTGGGTCGTTTATCCACAAAATGAAAGGAACACACATAAACTGTCTTCGGAGGACTTTTTAATTTCAGAGCCACAAGCCAGGCTTGTTTTCTTTCCTTATTCCTCGGCATAGAGTGTAACGCGTACGGCGCTGGGCACGGACATTCATTCCGAATCTTTTGGTGCTCAATACATACATTTTCTTGGAAACTCTTTAGTTTTTTCGAGCTGTTGTAGCAGCCAGAAACCGCACAGGTGAACCCGGAGCTCATTTTACTCTCTGACACTTCGGATTCGACGTTTGCGAATGGGACGAAAGGGTATTAGAGGGACCGGAAGCAGAACACCGGCAAAGGGAAATAGGCAGACGTCACGGATGCGCCCATTCGTTTTCTTCTTTTTTTTTTTTTATTAAACGTTATTTGATTTTGTATAAGAACATATAGGAAAAGAGCAAATGCATATGTTAATTTAGTTATATAGAAGGTGACAATGATAAATAATAATAGACAACAAATGTTAATATATATATATATATATATATATATATATATATATATATATATATATATATATAGGGCATTTAAATACACACACACACACACACACACACAAGTTTGGAATAATGTTCATATTTTGCTCTTATGGAAAGAAATTGGTACTTTTATTCACCAAAGTGGCATTCAACTGATCACAATGTATTATAGTCAGGACATTAATAACGTTGAAAAACTACTATTACAATTTGACAAAAGATAAAAAAGAATTTCTTAAACTACTTCAAAGAGTTCTCATCAAAAAATCTTCCATATGCAGCAGAAACAGTTTTGCAGTTCTTGGCATTCTAGCTGTCAGTTTGTCCAGATACTCAGGTGACCTTTCACCCCACACTTCCTGTAACACTCTTGACGGGCACTTCTCACACACCTTACAGTCTAGCTGACCCCACAAAAGCTCAATGGGGTTAAGATCCATAACACTCTTTTGAGCGGGTAGAATTCAATGAAGCTGTCAGCGGAGGACATGTGAGGCGTCTATTTCTCAAACTAGAGACTCTGATGTACATCTCCTCTTGTTTAGTTGTACATCTGAACTTCCACATCTGAACCAAATCAGCAATTTAACATGATCATTTAAAGATAAGGTGTTGGAGTAATGGCTGCTGAAATGGGGCCCGTCTAGATTTGATCAAAAATTACTTTTTTCAAATAGTGATGGTGCTGTTTTTTACATCAGTAATGTCCTGACTATACTTTGTGATCAGTTGAATGCAACTTCAATATCCTTCAGAAACAGCTAAATCTGTACATTATTCCAAAGTTTTGGCCGCCAGTGTATATCTTTCTAATAAGGCTACAGCATTATTTTATAAACAACACACAATTTAAACTATAAAGGAACTTTTCAGGCTAGAAGTCTTAGGCATTTAGATCTGTTTACCTCTTGTTTGTCAATAACAGTAAAACATTAGAAGTTTTGGCATATTTGTAGCATTTTTGGATTGTATAAAATTATGACTAAGATGATGAATAAAAAAAATCTAAGCTGTTTAACTTCATCATCAACAGCATCATCTTCATCTGAAGTCATTTGGTAGAATGTTGAGAATTCACAGGGAAGTGGCGACATCTGCTGGTTGCTTTGAGGTAGAGCAAGTCAATTGTCACTTGACAATTCTTGAGATCTACACGAGGTGGATTCTTTCAAGCTTACTGAACAAAATCACTACCAAAAAATAAATAAATAAAAGTTATATATACTATAAACGCATTTAGGCTTCTTAACCCATATTTTAAAGGGATAGTTCACCCAAAAATGACAATTCTCTCATCATTTATTCACCCTCATGCCATCCCAGGTGTATGACTTTCTTTTTTTTCCTGCAGAACACAAACAAATATTTTTTGAAGAACATCTCAGCTCTGTAGGTCCATACAATGCAGAACTTTGAAGCTCCAAAAAGGTGAACAATTTTTTTGAAGTAACATATTGTTATGTAGCATGTTCATTTTATTAATTTAAATTAAATATAATTATAGTAATTATAAAATAAATTATATATACATTATAATTAAATGAGTTAATTATTAATTATAACTGGCAACTAACTTATTTATTAATAAACATGCCTTTTTGTTAATCACACATGAGAGATGTGAGTAAATATGAGCCTGAGTTTTAAAGTGAATGGTATATAACATTAACCAGCATCTAGATTAATGTTATAATCTTAAACTAACTTCATCAATTATTACCCTACATTTTTGAAAGAAAAAAAAAAGAATAACAATAATGACAAAAAGAAGAGTTCCTCTAACATCACAGTCTGACCACTAGAGGGAAGCAAAGACTAAGGTATCCTTAAAATGAGCCACAAAGAGATTGGGTTTGTTTTCAGCCAAATCTAGTATTATTATTCGTTTTTGCTCTAAAAGAGCACTATACGATAGACGTCATTGAGTCAGTTTGGCCTCTGCCACTAGGTGTCAGTATTATACACTAATTTAAGGGGTTGGTTAGACGCTTAATAGATTATGGCCTGAACTTGACCTTGGCCGAGCAATATAAGTGTCCTTTAACACACTGTAACTTAAAGGAATATTTCGGGTTAAATACAAGTGAAGCTCAACCGACAGCATTTGTGGCGTAATATGATTACCACAAAAATAATTTCGATTTGTCCCTCCTTTTCTTTAGAAAAAGCAATAATCTGGGTTGCAGTGAGGCACTTACATTGGAAGTGAATGGGGCCAATCCATAAACATTAAAATACTCACTGTTTCAAAAGTATAGCCGCAAGATGTATATATAAGTGTGCGTTAACATGATTTCAGTATATTAAAATCACTTACAAACCTATTCTGTGTAAAGTTATAGTCAATTTTATAACTTTGTTGCCATGATGATGTAATGTCAACAAACCCTAAAACGACTGTAAAAAAAAATATGATATAAACAACTTTGCAGCTCAAATAATACATACATTTTAACAGATGAATTAATGTAAGTGCTTTTATAAAATTATAATCTTCACATTTCTGTCTTTAAACCTTCCGAGAATGGCCCCATTCACTTCCATTGTAAGTGCCTCCACTGTAACACCTATTTTTGCTTCCGTTTTTATTTATTTATTTTTAAAGAAAACAAAGGACGAGTCATAATGATTTTTGTGGTAATCGACATTATGCCACAAATACTGCCGATTGAGCTTAACTTGTATTGAACCCAGAATATTCCTTTAAAATAAATAAATAAATAACTGGCGTTTATATGTCTGCAACATCCTTACAGTTTGTTGGAGGGTCAGCGTTATTTCGCCATTAAAATACGATCAAATCAAATATAGTTTTTGATTGAGTCCTTTTTCAGAACTTTTTTTTTTTTTTTTTGACATTTTACCTTTGATAATAAATACATAATTTGCTACTTGTTGATTGGGGTCGTTGTAAATGCTTTGGGGCATTTTATTTATTTATTTATATTTTGGCGGGAAGTAAAACCTGGCGGATTTACAGAATCTCCAATGGGTTGTACTGATGTTTAAATTGGTATAGTTTGAAACACATAAATAAATAAATAAATAAATAAATAAATAAAATAGCAGACATAAAAACTTGAGTAACAGTTACACAGTAAGTGTCTTCCAAGAGACTGTAAATTTGGGGCGTAGATTTCAGGGGGATGGGGGGGAGGTAACCAATAATAAAAACAAGCAAGCACACATGCTCTAAATATATCATTCACAACGTCATTTTCATTTCCGTCAAAAAACAAAACAAAACAAATAAATATGGCGCTATGTACCTGGCACCAGCTTCAGGCCTCTGCAAAAAGACAAGACGCTCGAAAACACAAAGTCTATGGCTTCCTACTGCTCAAAAACAAACGTGGTTTTGCTGTTAATCGACAATCCATTAAAGCCGTTTTGGCAGCTTCACAAGGATCGCCTCAGTGGAGCCCGCCATAAAGGTCCCCACATTAAAAGACCTCTATGGCGACTTTATGAAATGGCGCGAAAAGCCTCGTGACCCTCGCAAGTAAAACTGCAAAGGGATATTAAAAAAAAAAACACACACACACACAAAAAACACCCCAAATTATAATATACACAGGACAAATGGCATTTTCAGAGGAAAAACTTTTTTATTTAACGCAGCCCATATTTTCACACACTTAGCCGCTAACCTACATACCGCTGTTTTTGCTTTTTGCGTCTTGTTAATTTTATATGAAAGAGCATATTGCCACTTATCAGCGGGTGGTGCTGTAAGAGTGTTTAGGGTCAAGGTATTACTGAACCGTGATGGGTTCTTCAAATTAAAACAAGCCTGCAGCCTGAGTTTCCTCTCAGCCAATCAGATGCACCCATTCTGCTGAATTGAAGCCACCAAATAGAGTGACCCTTCCTGTACAATGTGAAAATTATAGACTGGGTTTCTAGAAAATGAACTGCTGCAAACAGTCAGCTAGTACATGATGTATTAAAAAGACACAGACAAACAGAATAAACAAAAATAGGGGTTTATTTAGAAAAAAAGTACTGTTTTTTGAATCCACAAAAGGTAAATGTTTCTTATAGTCAAAACTTGAAATAACGCTTACATATACAACTTTCATTAGTTTACCAAAGGTAAAAGTGCTACAAAAGTATTGTTGTGTTCATTTTTGTCCGTGTTAACTAAGTGAACGCAACCTTACTGTAAAGTGTTCCTATCTGATATTTTCAAGCTTTCATTACAGATGAAATTAAATGAAATATGTATTATCATCAATTTAAGGGTGGTCTAAATGCAACATTTTCCTTACATCCTGAATTATCATTTGCACTTTTAGTCAATGAAAGGTTAATTGAATTTCTTCCAATTTATTAGAAATGGTGTTTCCTTGTGTTGTGCATAAATACAATCTAGTTACTAATTTATTTCTAGCACCTATGTATTGAAATGCTATAGTGATCAGATCTCTCAGAAATACATGGGTGTCCCCCAACTGCATTATGAAGAGAGCTATACAGAAACATGTATGTATATGAACCCAAGGGGTCTGACTGGTTTTGCATTTAAAAAGATGGGGTCCTGTGAAAGTTCCCTGCGTGTGAATTCAATGGCTACACCATGGTTAGCATGACAAACTGCTCTTCAAGTTCACAGAGTAACCCCCCCACCCCACACACCACAAACACACCCTGATGACCCCCTCCTCATGTCTATTTCAGGCAAGTCAAAGGGCACCTTACTTCTCACATTCTTATGCATTTTAATAATGTGAATTGTATAGAATGAAATCTTTTTTAAGATAATGGGTTTGGTTGAACAGAATTTTTAAACATTGTTTTTGAATGAAAAAAAGAGGCACCATGACACTACTTTAAAATATGCAGATGTTATTATTATAATATAATATAATATAATATAATATAATATAATTTTCATAGTTCGAAGTTTGCATGACCACTCTGGCTTATTATTTTTTAAATATTTATAATTATTATTATTATTATTGTTAAATATTTACATATTTTTCCTGGTCTATACAGTACATGATGCATTCAGTTCATATTTCATGTTTTAATAATTTCAGCCAAATTTCACATCCCATTTCACCTTATTTATTTTTAGATGCCAACACTGCACCCTTCATTTCATTTCATATATTGGAAATAATTTTTTCTTTCTTTTTTTTTCCAACACAGATTTGAATTTGAAATGATGCAATAATAGGAATTATAATCATCAATAGTTCATTAAACAACCACACAGATGTGATTAACACAACAATGACCACAACAAAATATAATAATATAATTTTAACAGTAAACATGATTTACTTAAATCTTTGTGTAGATTCAGGTGTGTTTACTGTATGTTAAGGCTTGTTGTTAGAAAGAAACATTTTATAATTTTAAAACATAAGATAACACAAGATAATAAATGTATTATTATTATTATTTACAGTCAACATTAATTTGAAAACACTTTACAATAAGGTGTGTTCATTAACATGAGTTAACATGAACTGAGACTGGTTAACATTAATCTTAATATTTTGAATGAAAAGTTGTATATGTTAACATTAGTTAATGCATATGAACTATCATGAACAAAGGTATTTTAATAAATAGCCAACAGAGATGAGTAAATGCTATTAAATTGCTATTAATTGTTTGTTCATGATATTTAATGCATTTATAATATTAACAAATACACAAATACACTTTTATAATATTAACAAATACAACCATATTGTAAAGTGTTACAGAGAAATCATGTGCTACAATTACTTGTTAAAAATGTGTAATCATTGATCAAAATAATACAAAATTAACCTCTGAATTCAAAGTAATATAACAGCAAATGGCAATATGTTACAATTGGTCAATTTAACCATTTAAAAAAAAAAAAATAAATAAATGTGTAACATTTTACTGGATCTTTACAGGATATTTTTGCAGGTAAATGCACATTCTGTCAAGTATGTACGTTCTACTTTCCATTCATTACACAAATGAATACCAATTAAGAATCCATTAAAATGACACTTTTCACTCTGTATGTTCATGTTTTATTGTACAGTGTTGCTTTTTGTAGACATGACTAAACAATTAGTTTTCGTTCCTTTTATGTTGTAAGAACTCTGAATGCCTCACAACTGCATCAACAGCTAGACGCTCTAGCAAGAGGATGTATGAATTCATGGCCACATTCCCTCCTCACCTCTCATGGCAAAGACAATGAACGTCTTGGCAGACCACCAAGAGCTGTTTAACAGGAGCTGCTCGGTTAGAGTTTGAGCCCTGTCTTTGGGAAGAGGAGGGGGTGAACAGGGAGGGCGAGAGCTGCCACCCTAATCTCTAAGAAAGAGGCTTGTTGTGTGTGGGTTTATCCCGTTGAGAGTAAGGGAATCTGCCATGCTCAGTAAGCATGTATATCAGACCATCTCATGGCTCGCTGGACGCTCCATGGGTGGCCCCTCCTGGTCAATACCACCCTAGTCTCTACCGGACCAGCCCAGAATGGGCTAATCTCTCCCTTTCGCTTTCTTTCAAGCCAAAGTCTGGCCTCCCAGTGGCTGAGTCACGGCCCTGATCCCAGGTCAGGTAGTGTGAGAGAGAGGCCGGATGACCGGGAGGATTGGAAAGGGTTTTGAGATCACTTGAGCTGACAGTTAAAGGAAAACAATAGGAAGTGGGATTGCCACCAAAGAGGGCTGATGTTTGTGTGGGGCTGATGTGTGTGTGGGTCAGGTTTTGCCTACATTTCTCCACAATGATAGGAAAATGTAAATTCAGCTACATGAGGTCAATGGTCCCCACAAGAAAACAGCGTAAAGGAATATTTCGGGTTCAATACAAGTTAAGCTTGGCATAATGTTGATTACCACAAAAAATTATTTAGACTCATGCCTCCTTTTTAAAAAAAAAAGGCTCTTACAATGGAAGTCAATGGGACCAATCAGTAAATGTTAAAATAATCACTATTTCGAAAGTATAGCCACAAGATCTAAACAATATGTGTGTTAACATGATTTTAGTGTGATAAAATCGCTTACTAACCTTTTCTGTGTAAAGTTATAGCCAATTTTACAACTTCATTGGCATGATGATGTAATGTCAACAAATCACAAAAACGACTGTAAAAATGACAATTTAAACAACTTTACAGCTCAAATAATACATGTGTTTTAACAGAAGAATTAATGTAAGAGCCATTATAAAATCATAATCTTCACATTTCTGCCTTTTAAACCCTCAAAAAATGAATGATGTGTGGAAATCCATTTTTGTGGTTATCAGCATTTGTCGATTGAGCCTAACTTGTATTGAACCCAGACTATTCCTTTAATAAACATACTAATAATGTATTATGAAAATGTAAAACACAAAAATGTAGAAGGTTAGAGGATAGAAAATATGATTATCTCAATATAAAAACAATAGCAGTCAATAGAAAGTCCCTGACTATGACAGAAAAAAAGCAATCGTTTGTGTGTGTGTGTACAGTTCTCAGATAATGAACACTTTGTGGCAATGCAAAATTTCCTATTACAGGTACAACCGATATATAAAAATGGCACCATTTATTTTTAGTTGAATAAAAAATACACAGAAAACAATGGAAGTTCTTTTTCAGCATTTATTCAAACACTTATTCATTGTTTATTACAAGGCAATGATGCAGCCATAGTTTACAACAGTAAACAAAGTTTGTAAATGTAATATTATTAACCTGATTTCATGACATCTAATTCAATTATGAGATGCTCCCAACAATCATAATAGGATTTTTCCAAAGCTTAACCCCTAACCAAAACCTAAACCTAATAATTAAATCTAACCCCTTACCCAAACCCTAAGCATGACCATAAATTTAATAGGAAAATCCTTGTTGTGTATCACAGAAGAAAACATGGGGTTTGGAACGAGTCAAAGAAAGCGAATACGATTGATTAGTCTAGAAGTCGTAGCTTTTCGTACAGGCCAAGTCGTACAATAACTTACGATTTTGCCATCTCATATAAATTATTACTAGTTGTCATGAGACTATGCTGATATTATTGTAATTTTCTTTCAAGGTAAAATACAAGTAAATAATAAAAAACGCTATGATTAAATTGTCAGTTTCAATTAATGGAATTAAATACTTAACTTACCCTTTAATTGTCCAAAAATACTTACCTAATAGATGAGGCCCTAAAAAATAAAAAAAAGTATATAACAATCAAGCAATAACTAAAAAGCAATTATATACAGTCAAGTAATAAAGAAAAACCCTTAAAGAAAGAAGGAAGGAAGAAAAAGATAGAATAAAGAAAGAAAAATAAAAAAGAAAGAAGCTAAAAAAAGAAAGAATTTCCTCTGAATGGTCTGTGATGGTCCTGGGTTAAAGGAACATCTCGTTCAGCTTTGGTCAGCATCTCTTGCGTTCGTAAAGAACCTGAAAGAACAAAAAACATGACAGAATTAGTGACACTTTAGAGGCAAAGAAGGAATAATTTAAGACATGGGTCTTTAAAACGTAATATTTCACTGCCTTTGACTGTACACAGTCTGAACGAGGTGTGGCTTGAGCAAAGAGGCGGACGGGAAAGGGAGGGGGGTTTAGAATTGACTGAGTGCACACGGATGCTGGGATGACCAACATCACGTGTATGGCGATGACGTTGTTTATATGTTACTCCTACGTCATAGCATATACATGTGTGTGTGTGTGTGTGTGTGTGTGTGTGTGTGTGTGTGTGTGTGTGTGTGTGTGTTTACCAGCAGGCAGGTTGAAGGGGCGGGGAAGCAGACTTTATCAGCCATGATGTTTGACCTCGTGCCTAAAGCCATACAGGGGTCAGAGGAAGCACTGTCTGGGCACTGGATTTGACCCTTAGGCTTTGGGGGTGGGGGTGCTTGTTGGTTCCAGTCTAGGCTCTTTAATATAACCTCTGGGGATTCAGGGGCAGACAGCTCAAAGACTGACCCTGCTTAATCATCAATGTGCAACTTCTTGTATGTCTGCTTGGTCATGGTAGAAGCTCTGGCTAAGGGCTACGGTGTGATGTAAATCAAATGTGGTGGCCAGAATGTCTTGGCGCCTATTTTTAATGACATTTCTGACTCCAATAGCAAAATAACGCAGTGAACGCAAAAAGAATTTGGTCTCTGTTGTATAAAAACGCCACTGTTTGATTGATTGAGTGCAGTACATCAAATATATTTACCTGCAAACATGTAAGCAGTGTATCTCTGAAGAACATGTACTGTAGTATAAGGCCACTTAATTTCACTATGTTTACACCTCTCATCCACACTAGAACAGCATTTTCCACCCCGAAAATGGATCACAGCATACTTTGGAAAAAATTACATTAGGAAACTGAAAATGGAGATCTCAAACGAATACAGATTATTGTAGATGTGGCCTGAGATTCATCAAATTGAACTAAAAACCAGCAAGATATTGTCTGTTACTGTACACTTGCACATGTGTGACTGAATGTATAAAACGTCAATAAAAGCAACCCATCCTTTTCCTGCGGAACAAGAAGATCTCAAAAGCAGCAGACAACGGTTGAAGCAGACCAAAGATGAACAGAGTAACATACAGTATATGGTTTAATTTCACAATTTTTTACGCAAACAAATAAATAAAAACCCCTTTTAAAAAATGCCTAAAAAAAGTAATTGGCTGGAACACTGCTAATTAATACAAGTTTGCAAACTATGACAATGTGTGAGACTTAAATCTGAAGTTTTAAACCAACCATACAAATTTTTTTTAATACTAAACACGTCCTTGCATTAGCTAGATGCAGCGCCACAAATGCAGGTGTCTTGAGACACATTTTTCTAACTAGCATGATGCTAGGCTAGCAACCATAAGGAGCGTGTTGGACTATAAAAAAAAGTGGATCAGTTAGCTAGCATGATGCTAGGGTAGCAATCGTAGGGTGCGTGTTGGACTTTAAACAAACAGTGAATCAGCTAGCTAGTATGATACTATGCTAGCAACCATAAGGAGCATGTTGGACTATAAACAAACAGTGGATCAGCTTGCTAATATGATGCTAAGCTAACAACTGTAGGAAGTGTGTTGGACTATAAACAATCAGTGGATCAGCTAGATAACATGATGCTAGACTAGCATCAGTAGGGATCGTGTTGGACTATAAACAAATAAATGATCAGCTGGCTAGCACGATACTTGTCTAGAAACCATAAGGAACATGTTGGACTATAAAAAAACAGTGGATCAGATAGCTAGCATGATGCTAGGCTAGCAACCGTAGGGAGCCTGTTGGACTATAAACAAACAGTGGATCATCTAGCTACGATGATTCTCGGCTATCAATCGTAAGGAGCATGTTGAACTATAAACAAATGGTGGATCAGCGAGCTAGTATGATGCTAGGCTAGCAACCATAGGGAGCATGTTGGACTATAAACAAACAGTGGATCAGCTAGCTAGCATGATGCTAGGTTAGCAGCTGTAGGGTGTGTTTTGGACTATAAATAAACAGTGGATCAGCTAGCTAGGATGATGCGAGGCTAGCAACCATAGTAAGCATGTTGGACTATAAACAAATAGTAGTCAGCTAGCTAGCATGATGCTAGAATAGGAACCATAGGGAACATGTTGGACTACAAGCAAACAAATGATTAGCTAGCTAGCATTATGTTATTTTAGCAACCATAGAGAGCGATGTGGTTTATAAACAAACAGTGGATCAGCTAGCCAGAATTATGCTAGGCTAGCAACCATAGGGAGTGTGTTGGACTATAAGCAAATAGTGGATCAGCTAGCCAGCGTTATGCTAGGCTAGCAACCATTAAGGAACGTGTTGGACTATAAACAAACAGTGGATCAGCTAACTAGCATATTACTAGGCTAGCAACCGTAGGAAGCATGATGGACTATAAACAAACTGTGGATTGGCTAGCTAGCATTATGCTAGGCTAGCAACCATAGGCAACATTGTGGATAATAAACAAACAGTGGATCAGCTATCTAGCATTATGCTAGGATAGCAACCACAGAAAGCGTTGTGGATTAAAAACAAACAGTGGATCAGCTAACTAGCATGATGCTAGGCTAGCAACCTTGTGTTTGACTAAAAAATACAGTGGATCAGCTAGCTAGCATGATGCCAGGCTAGCAACCGTAGGGAGCATGTTGGACTATAAACAAACAGTGGATCAGCTAGCTCGCATGATACTAGGCTAGCAATCATAGGAATCATGTTGGACTATAAAAAAACAGAGGATCAGCTTGTTAGCATGATGCTTGCCTAGCAACCAAAGGAAACATGTTGGTCTATAAACAATCAGTGGATAAGATATCTAGCATGATGCTATACCAGCACACGTAGGGATTGTCTTGGACTATAAACAAACAAATGATCTGCTAGCTATCAAATTTAAGGAGCATGTTGGACTATGAAAAACAGTAGATCAGATAGCTTGATGCTAGGCTAGCAACCATAACGCTTGTTGGGATGAGATATTACCCCATCACTTGCTGTTGGGAGACAGATCTACTGTGCTCAGTGTTTGGCTAGGGTGGGGGTGGTTGGGGTGCCTGAATTGCCTGTCTGGGACCCCCCTCAACTGAAGCCGTCAAAAAGAGAGTGAATGTGCCTACGAGCACAGGGGGTGGGATATTTTTATATTTGTAGGGGGTGGTGGTGGCTAGTCCTTCATTCAGACAGTCCTGTCTGATGTACCATTAAGATTTGAGACCAGGACCAGAGGGTGAGGAGGGGGAGAGTTGGTTAACCCCCCTGGTAGACTTCTGCTACAGCCCCTGGGTCCTATTATTTGAGGCAAGCTGTTGGCTGCATACTAATTCTGCATCACTCAGTCATGAATTGGAGCTCGACGAAGAGCACAGTGTTTGAAATAAAGGTGGTGCAGAAGGGAGACACTGTATAGAAGGATAGCAGCATATGCTTGCTAAAGATAAAGACGCTCGCACTGGCAAATGTCCAGTGCATTGAAAAATGCGGTTTTACAGTTTTGTTTGGTTAACCCAGCTTGCTAACTGGTTAGTTGCAGGGTTCTGAGGGAAAGGGGGAGGAGCTAGGAATCATGCAACTAATGCCATTTCCACACTAATCTGGTTTCATTTGAAAACATAGTTTTCAGATTCCTAATGACATAATTTTACAAAGTATGTGGTAATAAAGAGATCATTTTCTAAACACTCTTAATTGTGTTTTCAAACAAAAACCTACTAGTGTGGACGTGACCCAAGATGAACAGCGTGGTGAAGTGTAGTTTTTCATTTGTAATTTATTTTGACCTTTTTGCCATTTTTAGCGATAGACAGAAAGGAAAATTATAGACAGAGGACGCAAAATGGTATTGGGAAATGTTGTGAGCCAAAGTTGAACTTGGTCACCCACGAGCACCACAGTTTAATGTGTCAGTGCATACACTAACGACTAAGTCACATTCTAGTAATGGTTTAAAATTGTAATTAGTTTTATTTTTTTGAATTTTAATGAATGTATTTTTTTTAAACAAAATAAATACAGAAATATTAAATAAAATATTTTATATATATATATAAATGTAAAAAGTGTAATAATATTTGTATTAATATTTAAAATGTTTTTACATATTTTATTTCATTAATATAAAACACGTTATATTTCTAAAATATAAAAAAATATACATTTTATATTTATGTATTTAGTATTTTACATATCGTATGTATTTAGATAATACAGTTATTGTAAAGACTTTCTTCTGATGATATTATCATGGTATACTCAAGCTATGTGTTGTTGAAGACTGAAGAATGGCTTTTCTGTGGCCTTTCTCTGGCATAAGACCCAAGCTTAAGAGAATTTTACTTTATCCCACAGTTTAGGGTGACTGTCATAGTCGGCCTATTTTTTTTCTCCAAGCCTAGAGTTTTGTGTCCAACCAACAAAGATGTTGGTCGAAATCTTACATTACATTGGAATACATGCCATTGGATCACAGTCTGCTTGTATCAGGTTATTCTGCCGGGCTATAAATTACCATGACCATGGTGTGAATGGGAGACATCTGACAAGGCCGGTGGAGAAAAGGGCCCAATCCCCAAAGGGGCCATTCTCCCCATAAAGGGGAGGGGTGTCTCATACAGGGCTTTGTTCCCCTGTTTAACTCTTCTTTTCAAACAAACTTGAACCCTCATCCTTACAGCCAAAACAAAGAAGAAAAAGGAAAAATAGATATTTTACACAAATATTACACAGTTTTAAACCTTGTGCAAACCCATGTACACATGCGTGGACTTTGTATTTTGGCTTCGCTATTCGCAGTGCATTATTTAAATTCATATAATCCGACTGATCTCAGTTCAGAAGACTCTGGGCTGTCAGTAAAGGTTTAAACTCCGACTCACTGAGTCATGTGACAAAACAACATGCCGCCGACCACAGCAGAGTTTGTCATTGGGAAAAACGCCAACAAAACTACATCTAGTAAGAAACCTTATTATGTTTTTACATCAAAATCTGTTTGAGTAAAAATATTAAAGTCTCTAGTTTCATCCGATATGCCATTTTTTTTTTTTATTTGAGCGATTTATATCGAAACGCCATGCTGCTAAACAAAACGCACACTAATGTATACTTTGGCAAAAAAAAATATTCGTAGAAATCCAATATTTACTGTGCATTATCAAATGGAGAATCAATGGGTTCATCCAAAAGCTGAAATATTTTGCTTACAGAGGCTTTATAAGGTGCATTACGAACTGTTCTAAGACCAGTGCAGACACACAGCACACTGGAGGTGTGAAGTCATTCACTGAACAGGGAGCATGGAAGCATCCTATGATGCATTCACTACTTAAATCCAACCAAAAGTTCAGTTTCAGTCTGCAGATGATGTTTGAACCTCTTAACATGTTTGGCAGACATGGGACAATGGAAATCAGTACATAGATTCAGAATTTATAATGTATAATTTTATTTTAACATGGTTGGCAGTGATTGGACGATGCTGGCCTTTACTTTGAATCAGAATTAATTATGCTAATTTCTGATGTAATGTCTGTAACGTCTCAAAAACATGAATAACCAACACTCCTGGAAACATAATAAACAATTGGATTTAAAAAAATTGGACTTTCTATGGTATTATTTAACATTTCACAACTTAGTCCCATTGCCCACATATGTTGCCATCAATTTTTAGAAAAACCATTTGCTCTAGAATTTTTTTTTGCATGTTTATTAGGTGCTATTAGTTACAAATCAAAAAGGGAAATTAAATATGCACATAGCATTCACCCTCGGTCTCAGGAGGTTAAAGACAGCTAAAATCTAAAATACATGTATAGTGGTATATTTTACTGCAATTAAGATAACCAACAACGTTTTAGTTTCTTGAACATCTAAACTATACTGTCATGTTCACATCTCCCAGTCTCTGAATATCAGACACAATCAAAACAACACACATAAATTCTCATTTCAGTCATAAAATGGAGTCCGAGGTATTTCGATTTCACTGTTGTCAGACACAGTTGAATGAAAATGAAACAAATAACCATAAACTTGGGGTGAATCGTGACCACAATGTTCTAGGAGACAGAGCATTGCAAATAGTCATGGCCACATGACATCACTCTCTTCTGTGCTTAAAGTCCACGGCTGCCTTCTGAGCACACAGTAAGTCACAGAGTACCCTCCCTCTCCTGTCTCCCTCAACCGACAAGAGGACCCCTGGATACTTTCTTTAGACTGTCTGCAATGTGCCTGACTGAAATGCAAAATATCTGGGGATAACAGGGTTGACGTATCGGGACGCAAACATAAAAATTCATTATTCACTGTGGATTACAGAGCATTAAATTAATCTAATTACCTTCAGTTCTGATTTATGGAGGTTAAAGTGACCTGATCTGGCAACACAGCAATTTTCTTCTCATTATCTAACATTGGAATGTGCTTCATTTTTCAGACACCTTTATTCCGGTACACAAGCTCCAGTGAAGCTGGTGGTCTCCCTTTATGTCTTCATCTGAATACATTTACATGCAAATTGTGCTTCGCGGGCAGACACTAAGCACCGTTGAGAATTTGCCGAGCAAGACAGTGTCCAAAAAATCATAATGTGTGAGCGGATCAGACACCGTCTCGACTGATTCAGCCATTTATTTACCACAGTGTCACGATCCTAACATAATCGCATCATTTCATAATCATAGCAGTGTTCCAGATAGGAAAAGAGCTACTAAGCAGGATGTAGAATGCAGTAGAATATAATAGAACGCTTAAGTCGTTAGATTTTCATTGAAGAATAAAACAGATTTATGCTTGCATGTGGAATGTATCCATACACGTAAACACATTTGTAAGGGGGTTAAAGGGAAAGGAGGAGGCGAGAACTGGCTTAACAATATAAATAATATTTAATTAAATTAAAAGACACACACAAACACATACAGGGCAGCTGGCCGTAATTCTCTCTCTCGAACTGTCATCACCGGCCGCCTTTATCCCTTGTGCGCTCCATCAAGCTGTTTGGGGACCGGGCGTGCATCATTCCAGCCTGGCCCCGCCGTCCTTTACTCTACAACATTTTACACAGTGCAAGTTCATGTATGCACATACACACAGAACCCCACAAAAAGGACATATTAGTGGTTTATTAATAAAGGGTTTTCAACATCTCATACCAGTGCTGATACTTAAAATTCAGGGTGGCTGGCGTGTGAAATAATGCCAAAATGTGCAAACAAATAATTGGATATATTACATAATATACCGATGAGCCAAAACATTATGAACATATATGAAACAAATAATGTTGATCATCTCCAAACAAGGCCATATGTCAAGGTCTGGGTTGATTGGATGTAAGCCAACAATCAGTTCTCGTAGTCAACATGTTGAATGTAGGAGAAATGAGAAGGAGTAAAGACCTGAGCAACTTTGACTAGGGACAAATTGTTATGGCCAGATGACTTGGTCAGAGCATCTCTGAAATGGCAAAGCTTGTGGGGTGCTCCTGGTCAGCAGTGATGAGTACCTACCTACTGACAGTGGTCCGAGGATTGACAAACCACAAACCGGCGACAAGGTGTTGGGCATCCAAGGCTCATCATTGTGTGAGGGTAACGAAGGCTATCCTGTCTGGTCCAAACTGACAGAAGGTCTACTCTGGCACAAGTCACCGAAAATTTAAAGGATGGTTATGGGATGAAGGTGTCACAACACCCAGTGCATCGCACCCTGTTGCGTATAATGCTGTGTAGCCACAGACTAGTAAGAGTTCCCACAATGACACGTCCACCATCGAAAGTGCCAACAATAGGCACGCGAGCGTCAGAACTGGACCTTGGAGCTGTGTGAGAATGTCACCTGGTCTGATGAGTAACGTTTTCTTTTACATCACGTGGAACGCCGTGAACATGTGCACCGTTTACCTGGGTAAATGATGGCACTAGGATGCACTGTGGGAAGACGATAAGCCGGTGGAGGGAGTGTGATGCTCTGGTCAAAGTTCTGCTGGGAAACCCTGGGTCCGGCTATTCATGTGGACGTCAATTTGTCACGTGCCACCTACCTAAACATTGCTGCAGACCAGGTACACCCCTTCATGGCAATGGTATTTCCTGATGGCAGTAGTTTATTTTAGCAGGATAATGCGCTCTGCCACACAGCACACGTTGTTCAGGAATGGCTTGAGGAACATGATAAAGAGTTCAAGGTGTTGTTCTGACCTCCAAATTCCCCATATCTCAATCCGATTCAGCATTTGTGGGGATTTGCTGGACCAACAAGTCCAATCCACTGCGGCTCCAACTCGCAACTTACAGGACTTGCTGCTAATGTCATGGTGCCAGATACGAAAAAGACACCTTCAGGAGTCCATGCATCGGTGGGTCACCACTGTTATAATGTAATAATTATTGTTCACAATTGTGGCAGGGCGAAGGGTGGGGCTGGGTCATGATTCTACACACCTGGTCCCTTATCAGGCTAATCAAGCCTCCGAGAGGGATAAAGGCCAACTGCGGACGATGGTGCAGGAGAGAGAGATCATTTGTGTGTTTGTGTCCTTTTGTTTAAGTTTATCATTAAAATATTATTTATATTGCCAAGCCGGTTCTCACCTCCTCCTTTCTATTGAACTGCATTACAACAATATTTAGAAAAAATGTGTTATATTTTTGTCTATTGTCAATGCTATCACTATATTTTGACAGTTATTGGCAGATGTATCAGCCTGGCCGACCATTAAAATGCTTAAATAGATATAGATAACTTAGTATTCTGCTCGTCTATTACGAATTTTTAAGGAAAATTACAAAAAAGATAAAAGCACATTATAATTTCAGTTGTCTTTGCTTCTGTTCTCCTTAATTGTTTATGTATAAGAATGTATTGCCATTTAACTTAAGCTATTTCACTTTTAACTTAAGCTTAAGCTTAATTATCTAGACATAACAACACTTTATAATAAGGTTGTATTTGTTAACATTATTAAACACAATAGTTACATCTTGGTTAATGTAAATGTATGTATATATATATATATATATATATATATATATATATAAAATAGAACTTTATTAAAAATGTTACCCAAACAACATGAGTTTATAACTGAAAATAACTAGAACTTTTAGAAAATACACACATTATTGGGCCTACAAACCACAGGTATTGGATTCTACAAGGAACAATTTGTGATACAACTAATGTCGTACACTTATAGTATGGTTCAGTCGGTGAGTAGCTTGACAGAACAAATGAACATGAGGGAGTGAGGGGGTCAGTGAGGAGAAGGTGAAGCCCCAAAGGCGAGTGAGTGTCAACCCCAGCTGGGCGGACATTTTGTTGACATGCTGATAGGGATTTAAGCAGTGGGTGGGTGTGTGTGCATATGCGTGTGTGTGCTAGGTGAGAGAATGAGCCGGAAAGGGGGGAAGGATTGCAAGAGGCTCACAACAGTGGTGTTTCTAAGCTTGATTTCAACACGAGCTGAGACGATTAGTGGGAATGGGGATGAACAAGGAATTGGGGGAGCTCTCTGGGAAAGATGGGAATGATTCCATTGAGATGCTGGTATGGGGGTTGGTGGAGGTGTGGGTTTTTTCAGCTGAGCTAATGAAGCATAGGTGAAGATGAATAATAGAATCTTCCAAAGAGTGGGCTGGTGTCTTCGTCCGCTATTCAAAAACTTGGTTTCTTTGGAAAGACATGTTGAGAGCATGAAAAGCCCTCCTCTTAAAGGGATATAATTGTTTACACTGCAGGAGTCGGACAGCAGGAACAAATGTGGCATATAGCGACACCGCAGATGAATATGAAAAGTGTTTCTCCATTGGACACAAGTTATTCTTTCTTGCCTTGCTACTGATGGTTTACATAAATGGTTGTGGACTTGGGTCAGTAAAAGCTTACACATCACCATGATAATGAACTGAAAGGTGAAGTGAAAAACATAGCAGCTAAGGCTATGTATACATTCATCGTGATACATTTGAAAACAGCGTTTAAAAAAACAAAAAACAAATGTATCCCCTTTTCTCTCCAATTTTGCATGCCCAATTCCCACTAGAAAGCACTAGGTCCTCGTGGTGGTGCAGTTACTCACCTCAATCTGGGTGGCGGAGGACAAATATAGTCAGTCTGCGCATCTTGTCACGTGGCTCGCCGTGCATGACACCTTGGAGATTCATAGCATGTGGAGGCACATGCTACTCTCCGCGATCCACGCACAACTTACCACACACCCCACTGAAAGCGAGAACCACTAATCGTGACCACGAGGAGGTTAACCCATGTGACTCTACCCTTGAAAACAATGTTTTCATTTTCTAAATGATCTCCGTCCACTCGTCCACACTGAAATGTATGAAAACTGTTAATTCCCATGTATAGCCTGAAACGCCACTGTCCTCGTGTTCTGTCGCCGCACAGTAATTCCGACTAAACTACTCGTCTCCTTCGAAGGAATATGATGGAAAGGTTGTACAAAGTAACATTTATCTTTAGCAACGCTATTGAAAATGACTAACAACTCAACTAAAACAACAGGCACAACAATGCCGCTACAACAGGGGCCGCCATCTTGTTTGTTTTGTGTTGAATGGATCACATGACTGCATAAAATGACAACAAATATGTCATAGTTTTCAGATATCTCCATTTCCCCTGTCCAAACTACAATACAGAGACGCTGTTTTCAAATGTATCCACTTTGGAGAGCGGTTTGCTATCAGAAACGCAGTTTCAGTGTGGGTGGAAGGCAAAAACGTAGAGAAAAAGATACATTTTCAAAAGACAACATATTAGTGTGAATGTGGCCTAAGACTTCCCTAGAGTTGCCAGATTTGCAGTGGAGCATTTACATCCTGTGACGCAGAAATACATTTCCTCTTATTTGCTAATCAAATACGTTTTAGGGCGAGCGTCTGACCATACAACAAACCCCCTGACCTTGACCTCTAGGGTTTTTCCTCACCTGCTGCTGAATAGAGCAGCTGTGCCGTCTAGCCAGTGCGTGACTGAATATTTACACTTTAGCCAGTTCCCATGCTCAACGGAGACATTATAGTCTTTGTTAGTGTGAGTAATGTTTACTTTGTTTATTGTAATGTAGTGGCCATTATCTGATGTCTCGCAATATCTCTCCTCATTTAGTCATATATGCAATCTTAATCGCAAGATATGAGGGCGACAAAGAACACAGCCTTAATTTGAAGTTTACTTGCTCAAAACCTCGCCCTTAACATTACACTTCCTGTCTACATCTATCCACATCTTATACCCCGACAAAACCAATTGCTACAGAATGCTACTTTCTCATTCCCTGCCTCTATCTCTGCCTCTATGTCTGTCTATCTTGTTCCACGTCTCCTTTCACTTCTCGCCACGTGGACAGACCCGAGCTGGACAGAAGCAACATTTTGAAGCGGGTGGGGGTGCAGTTTGGGGGCATTTTCATTACAGTCAAATCTCAGGTCCGGCTCTTCAACGTGGCCTGTGCCACCAAGCTGACAGTTTAATCATACAAACAGCACTCCACTCCATTTCCCCCTCTCTCCTTCACACACTCCACTCCTCGCTTCATAATTCTACGCCCCACACAGTCTGCACGCAGCGTTGTGTTATGGGGGCTTCAAAATGACATAATCAGTGACTTGGATAAATGCCTGTTTTCCCTCCAACTGTAATCAGCCGCGATTGACGCTAGCAGATCTTTAAAGGGCCAGTGCCCCCCTCACCCAATGATTCTTAAAACATTCTTTCTCAACTCAATAAATGAATCAAGCTGTGTAGATTAAACACAATTTGAAGCTTTTTGATATTGAAAACATATATTAGAGAAAGAGTCTAAGCAGATGATTTCATACAATTTCACCATGAAATACAGAGTTATTGTGCCAAAAATATTTTTTATCTTTTGATAATTCTGTTTAAAATATTAGAAACACATAATTCTCTCTGTATATATATATATATATATATATATATATATATATATATATATATATATATGATACTATGCATGCCACAGAAGAAATACGGATGTTAAAGGGGATATATGTGCATATCATGTATTTTAGTAACCATAAATGCATTAGAAGTCTGTAGATTCAAGATTTCGTTAGAAGTCTTTAGCCTAGCAGGTCACTTGTCAGATCACAGGAGGAACAAAATCAAATAAAAAAAAAAAAAAAAAAACCTGCATATCACCCTTGCAGAACTTAGCAATGCCAATGAATGCTTTTAGCAACTATTACTTCTGTGGGTGGACCATATTCAATCAATAACCAAGCAAATAAAAGCAGCGTGCACTCAGAGCACAGAAACCCCCTCATAACGGGAAGAGACGCTGCTGAGGCACGGTGAACATTAAAACATTAAACATGTAAGCCGGTCTCTACACAGTGGGGCAAAAAACTGGCTCATGTGATGCTACAGCACTAGTGGAATGTAAAAGTGGACTGTGTTTCTTCAAAAAGCTTTCTGTTGATAGGTTAATGATATTGTCGTTTTTATATTTTTATGGAGTGCTAGAGCCAGTATACCACCCGTTTGAGATGAGTTTGATTTAGTTATTAAGCTTTAAGACTTTAAGGCCTTCAAGGTACTGTAGAATTGTAAAAGGTTTACAAGCTGACATGTAAGACAGCCAGAAGAGCTGAGATTTCTTATTGTGAGAACAACTGTAAGCCCGCCAACGGTTACTAGAAACAGTAAAAAAGGTCTAGCATTTATCATTTCATTTTAACACCCTAAAATGTTATACTTTTAGCATATTTGCTGAAGTACTTGAAAATTTGTCACTCTTAGGAAAATGCACCATTTGTGCCTGAAAATGTATTTAATTTAAAATGTTGACACTAAACTGAAACGTTACTGAGAAATTATAGTTTCCCATCACAGATATTGGGTTAACACAATTAGAAAAAGTGTCCCCCTACAATATTTACATTAGTGGTAGAAAAACATGGGGTTGTCAATGGCCAGTCCAAACCTACAGTAATTGTGTAGTTACAGCCTTGGACCAATGATTATTTATGGTTATTAACCATAAGGATAAATGTAAAACCCATTCATAAATTTACAAACTGAGGGACCATTTTCCAGAATAGTCGATCAAGCATAAGTTGTATGCTGTTGGGGGGCTAATCACAGCTAAAAAACAACAGCTTGTGACACCTAAATATCATGCCGTCCACCGTTGCTCAACACCTGTTCAGAAGGGGTGGTTGTTAACATAAAATGTGACCTTCGTTCTGTCACATAATGGGCAGAACACTTGCCCCATCCTCCCCTCCTTTCCTTTCCCGCCTTTGCAGGCGACTAACAGGATTTACTGTACTCAGCCTCCCTGCCTAGCTTTGTGTTGAATTATGCATAATTGCACTAGTGTACTCACACACATGGCTAGGAGTGTGATTAGCATAAAAGCTTTTTTGTTTTTCCTTTTTTTTCCAGCTGGGAGGGGGTATTTTTGTATTTTGCAAAGAATTTGAATGGCACAAAATTTGTGCCACGAGAGAGAGAGAGAGAGAGAGAGAGAGAGAGAGAGAGAGAGAGAGAGAGAGAGAGAGAGAGTGTGTGTGTGTGTATTTGTTTAGGGGGGCCATGGGGTGTGGTAGCCTTGCTAGCGTGTCAGGCTATATATAATTTTGTCTGGCTGGGCTAAAACATATGGGCTCCTCATCTGTTGTAAATATGCAAATACAGAACAAACACAGACTGTCTGACCCAGACGTACAACTCAGCTGTTAATATGTGCTTTAGACATGTACTGTAGTTGTCCAGACAGACGCAAAGTATACCAAAATATAACTGCCCTTCCATTCCAATATACACCACTTTATCCTGCCTGCACAACATTTTTAACCTATGAACTACAAATGATGACCAATGAGAGTAACTGTTGTTCTAGACAGCTAACAGCAATGTTAGCCACTCTCAATAGCATCCGATATGTTAGTATAAAAAAAAAAAACGCACCAAAAACATGAAAGTTCTGTCATAATTTAATCATGTTGTTCCCAACCCATATGACTTTCTTTTTGCTGTGGAACAAAAAAGGAGAGATGTTAGGTAGAATGACAGCTTCAGTCATCATTCACTTTAATTGTATGGAAAAAAAACATGCAGTGAAAGTGAATGGTGACTGCCAAATCTAACATTCTGCATTACATTTTATGTAATGTCCTTTTATGTTTCACGGTAGAAAGAAACCAAATTTGGCTTTGAACAACCCTCTCATTAGCCCAGTTAAAAAAAGAAAAGCAAAGATACTGTCCACTGACTCACTCAGGCTAACTGCCTAAGCCCCATTCAGATCTTCAGCTTCACCAACATGATTGTAATAAAACAAGTGTGAAGTTTTGTATTGTAAGAAAGAACACAATGTTGCACGGCGAGCGATTGTGTGAGGGGCGCGGACTGTCGGGTCCCACGGCACAGCAGTGCATCAGGGCCTATGGTGAGGAGTGTTGCGCATGCTAATGAGGTCATTATGAGAAACTGTCTGGACCTGGGCCCAGTGAGAGAGGGATTTATGTGGCGGAGCCTAGCTAGACTACCCAGTCGCAGATGTCACAGATGTCACAGGCATCAGATGCCTTCTGTGTATTAACGCCATATTTTTCTCTCATTTCAAATGACAGAACATTGCCATGGCTTTACATTAAGAGGGACAGACTGTAAAAGGATACAAATGATTAAGGAAACACACACATATGCTGTGCATGTTTAAAGGCAGGGACACGCCATGAATTACGGCTTGTGTGTTTTTTGAGCGGTTGCCCTGACCAATAACTGCAAGGAAAATAAGCATATGCAAATGCAATTATCCGGAATCTGCATATTGGCCCTTGATTAGGCAGATGGGCAGCGTTTAAGGCGCCACCATTTTGGCGGGGAGACAGTTGGCAAGCAGTGGCGGCCATTTTGTCTGAGACACTGCCCATCGGAGACGAGACAGCATGGCATGCATCTATATGTATACAATGGCAATCTGGCACTTAAGTAACATGGGCATCATGTTCATTTGCAAGCCTATGCATAACAGAATATAAATCATGAAATTGGACATCCCAGCCCTGCTGAAAAGACCAGAATTTTCATGCTGGCCCACACTGGTTTATGCTGGTTAGTGTTGATTTGGTGCTGGTCTATGTGGTGGACTAACACTGAATTGTTATTCACCAGCAAAACTTGTGAAGGTGGTCAACCAGCACTGTATTTCTAGTTGCTAGTTAAGAAGCCTGATAGGGATCCCAGCATACCAGTATCCCATGGATGGGGACCAGCCTCCAAAGCACAATATTTTCAGCAGGAAGTTTATCCATGCAGCTGGACAAGCAAATGCAAAGTTGACGTTAATTAACCCATGCATAAAATATTACCAAAATATTTCCTTACCTAAAGCACTTCTTTTTTGAAAGAGTTACTCCAGTGGTCAGTGGTCCAGTGGTGATCCACAGATACAGGAACTATCTACTGCAACCAGCATGCAATAAAACCAATATCCTTGCATTCATCCAATTTGAGTAGTATGCATCTTGTTTCATGAACATTTCAGAGTCTTCCACATCCCAAGCGGATCTGGGGCCTTGCAGGTGATAGCAACTTTTGTGACAGTTGCTCAAGAGGGCTAATCAGGAGACTTTTTAACCCCTGAGCTCTATGAATCACTTGAATTGTCCTTCCCTTGGTCTGCAGTGTTGTTAATACCCATCAAATATCATGGTCAGGAGTAAAAACCGTTATGAAGTACCAAGCAAACGTGAGTGCCAAGCCCTTCCCTACAAATGAAGGCAAAGTCCTTTTCCAAGCTCTCGAACATTGGTGATTAGTTACAAAAAAATCTGGAAAAGGTAAAAAAAAAAAAAAAAAAAAAAGATTCAAACTGTTCTCTCATCCTCCTGATTTATTGTAAAAGAGATCTCCATCAAGCACTCATTCAAACAGTCAGGGGGAATGTGCACTCATGGTGAAAAAGGAATCAAAGACGGGCAAAAAAAGACCTTTGACATTCTTTTTCTATTCGTTCTCTGAATTTTATCAAGTGATGCCCGGGTCTGGAAAGGCCTTCTGGTACAACCACACATAAACTCGCTGTTGCATGAAGAGAAGCAAGACTCTTGGCCCTCTCTTTAGCTGATGTGAGTTGACTGAGATTGGGTTGAGGAAGAGAAAGCTGAGTACATGGGCTCCCATGGCTCCATGGCTGGAGGCAGTGTTGGGCGACCCCTGGCAGCATCTCTCCTCAGTATTGATTTCTCTCCCTCCTCGCTGCAGAGGAGCTGGTAGCCGGCGGGAAAAGCGAGCTGCCTCGGCTGCCCACTCCGATGCTCCCTGGCTGGCCCCTGCCGTCTTTCAGAGACCCGAAGATGGAGAGTTGGGACCGATGGAAGAGAGCCCATGGCGGTCCGCAGCTGCATTCACCTGCTCCGGTTTGACTCCTCCACCACCATCACAACTCCCACTCTCCACTCGTCTTACGCCTTCTGCCAAAACAACAACGCAAGAGAGAGAAAACAACTTTAGTGTAACTTTCAGTATTCTGCCTGTTGCAGATGTTAAACCATGCTTTGATCAGGAAGATGCAAGGTGAATGTTTTGACATCTGCTCTCAGTTAGTAATGTGATCTTTCTAACCTTGGAATAAAAAAGCTGAGGCAGGAGATTTTTTGAGTTAAAGATGTCAGGCTGAAAGAAAATGTCTGCCAAGTGCACTTAGAGCCCCTGTGCTGATGCTTCGCCCATATATTGTAAGAAACTAGGACTTTAAACAGGCTTTTTTTTACATTGATGATAAGTTAGCTACATTGCCTGTAATACCACAGACAAGGGGAATATTTTCTTGCTTCTGTTACTTGAAATTATTTAAATGATTTCAGACACCTGTTGTCATGCAAATTAGTTAAAAAGTACAATCCTTTATAGTCTCCGACTCATTGTTCATTTAAACCATGAAAAATGTTAGCCAAACCCAGGGATCCCACACTTTTGACTAATGCATTTCCATGACTTTTCCAGTTGTTTGTGATTACTTGCTAAGAATTTTACCGAAATTGACACAGCAAGCACCTTATATATCCAGGTTTTGCATGACCGGGGGGGCCTTTAAACCATACAAAACATTTAAATTTTTCCAGTTACTAAAACTACAACTAACTATAACTATGTTAAAATGTGGAGAAAACCATTAAAATTATTTTTGCATGTGGCAAAGAGGATAAAGTTGGGTCTCAATATGACGTTGGTTTAAAGTAGGTTAAGTGATGACAAAATGGGGGACTGAATTAGGGTTGGGGGGTAGGGTGCAACTGTGGGGGCGAGCTGCATGTCTCAGAAACAATAATACTATTCATTGGGTCCAGAAATGGGTGTTAACACCCCTCTGGCAGCACACAATGGGGCTCCCTGGCACTGAGACAGCCTCGCTGATATTGTTAGTTCAGGGCAGCGTTTGGCTGGCCGCGAGAGAAAGCGTCGACATTGTGCCGGGCCAGCAGGACGAGTGGAGGGAGGTGAAAGGCGAAGAAAGGGAGAACAGTGTATCTGTCAGCTTGGAGGGAGAGGGCAGGGGAAAAAGGGGGCTTGGAAGGGAATGGAAGGGGGGCTGGGTCACTCCATGGCATTGGACTTGTGAAAAAGAATAGAACAAACCCTAAAAAGAAGAAGGGAGTGAGAAAAAGATTGCACTATAAATATTATTGAAGTGGGGACGGAGATGGGGAAGGAGGCGGAGGGGACCAAAGGGGTCCAGGCAGAATCCGGGACGAAGGCTGCGGCTAGGGAGCCGCTTTCGTTGTTTAGATGGATTTCATGCCTGCCATAGTTACAAAGCACAGGGGAACAATGAAACTGTGTGGCAATGGAGAAAAAAGAGAATGTATTCAGGGAGCTTACAAGTGAGAGCGTGAGAGAAAACGAGGGCGGAAAACAGGGAGGGCGCTGCTGCAGTCGCCTCATGGTCGAGATCAGGTACAGCTCTGACATCCAAGTACCGCGAGATATACATCTTGCCAGCTTCCCCATCTCTCCTCTGTGTCCATATGTGGAGCGAGAGAGAAAAGAGTAGAGGAAAGGAGGAGGGAAGGCGATGGGGTGATATTTTAAAGAACTGTGCTAAAAACTAGCAGTGGGTAAATTAAAGGGATAGTTCACCCAAAAATCACAATTTGTCAATACCTGCCCTCTTGTCGTTCCAAACTCGTATGACTTTCTGTCTTCCATGGAACACAAAAGGAGATGTTATGCCACAGTCACCATTCACATTCATTATGGAAAGAAGATGCTATGAAAGTGTATGTTGACTGAGACTGTCAGAGAGTTAGAAACCCTCAGAATTAAACACTGTGCTTAAATTG
This sequence comes from Moxostoma hubbsi, assembly GCA_032164185.1. NCBI lineage: Eukaryota > Metazoa > Chordata > Actinopteri > Cypriniformes > Catostomidae > Moxostoma > Moxostoma hubbsi. The sequence continues at coordinate 7,786,434 of JAVLUX010000163.1, forward strand.
AGCTTTAATAAAATATTGAATATGGGTGAAAAGATAGAGGACCCCAGAACTGTTGCTGAACAAACTATACTAAAGGGACAAATACCAAAGCATTGCCTCTTAGGCAAGAGCAAGCCCAAGCCATCTGTGAGTTCCTACCTGATTTTGCACAACCTGCAATTTGATTCTTCATGCATACAATAACACAACTTTGACAGAACTAAAAAAAAACAAAAACAAAAAAAAAAACAAATGCACAAATAAATGGCACAAGTTCTGTCCATAAAAAAATAATGGACAAATAGACACTCATGCAGAAGCACACACACACACATATTTTCTAAAGAGCTCCAGTTTCAAGTGATCTTCTCTTTCTGCACAATGCAAACCCTGCTTTTCAAGAACACGACTTTATGAAACGCTACTGTTTGTTTCCCTTCTGGTTAACACCAAGCATTTGTTTCCATGGCAACCTCACCTCCTCTTCCGTCTCAGACTGATAGAGGGTCAGTGGAGGCATGGCCCTGTTGAGGACACACACCCCTCCATCTCACTGCAGCCAGCAGAGGAGAAACACATCCTCAATCCCATTCAAAGCCCTCATGCGAATTTGATCCCGTTATCCAGTTAAGATTACACCTTTAAATTTAGATGCATTTTACTGCATAAAACTCTTTTGGATAATGTCATGGATATTGTGTGTTGTTGGGAAATATTAATACAAATATGAATTTTATATAAAAATAAAAGCATTAAGTAAAAAACATAACGAAAATATGAAAATACATTTAAATAAAAACTCTCATTTGGGGAATGTTCTGGGTTCAGTAAGTTCAATTGACAGCATTTGTGACATAATGTTGATTACTGTAGAAAATAATTTTTTATTAACCAAAAATCGTGGTTACAGTAAGGGTAGTGAATGAGGCCAGTCCATAAATGATACACACTGTTTTAAATGTAAAGCCTCAAGATGTAAATATTATACAGATTAGCATGATTTATAAATCTCTGTTCTACATGATTTTAGTCATATTAAAATAATTTACCAGGTTTACAGGGTTTACTGGGGTTACATCATCATGACAATGAACTTGTAATATTAAATATAACTGTACTCAGATAAGGTTAGTTAGTGATTTAACACATTGAAATCCTATAACAACGTATAATGTTTACGTATTGTTGATATGCATTTGAAACAGTGTGTGTTTTAGCATTTATGGACTTTATCCATCCATCCATCCATCCATCCATTGTTTTGTTTTTTAAACAAACCAGAGACAAGTTGATATTATTTCTGGGTAATCAACATTAGGCCACAATTACTGTCGATTGAGCTTAACTTGTATTGAACCCGGAACATTCCTTTAAGTGTCACCCTTCCACTAGGAGATGTAGATAGACACTGTCTTGTCCAATCAGTGACCAGGACCAGAACTCCATTTTATAATTTATCATAATACTGAAATTCAACAATACTGTTGACCTGTCATGTCTGACATAATCTCCACATCACAAATGCTGCAGCACAGCTACAACGGATCACAGTACAGTACACAGTCGGCTAGAGCCAAGCTGTGGGCATCACTCACTCATAACAGGCTGCATTATTGGGACAAGATGTTTGATGTAGGGGTCAGATATCCCCTCATCGTTGCAACATAGATCACAGCTCCAACCAGTGACGACTCTGGCTTTTCTAACTCCACACTTGAGACCACAGGGGAGCTGTTCCGCAGTGCACATCAGTGCTGGTCTCCTTGCCACTGCTGTTTCATCTCCACGGACCGTCTCCGAGGCCGACATGAATAAGTAAACACACACATGAGCTGAGCCATTGGCTTTGATGTACCGGGTGCCATTAGCAGTTAGCCGGGCTGGATGAAGGGTGCTTGCTAGGTAGGCTTATGCATCACTGTGGCCCGTGGGCAGGTCCATTGTCCTGGTGGAGGGGATTACACCGGTGGGAGAGGGGCAGGACAATGTGGCCCTCTTGAGAAGGAGGGGCACCAGGATTCCTGCCATTGAGCAGGGTGGTTAACTTCTCACTAACTCAATTACCTAAGCCGAGAAGGGGTGGTGGACCCATAAGGAAGAGAAAGACTAAACACCTGAGTGAGAGGGAGAGAAAGAAGTTGGACTGCAAGATAAGAGCTACCTAGTCTCAGAATGAACGTTACTATAATTACATTTTTGCAAATTGAGTTTTATTTGCCGCTTTCTAGATTTTGCTGCAGTTTCCTGGTGAAATTAACACTAGAGGCGTTACAACAACTGTGTTTTATTCACTTTCACACAAATCACAGGTACTATGGCCATTTATAACTTTATAAACACAAATGTTTTACTCTATTACTCACACACTGCAATGTTATTATATCGAAACACATACTCCAGTGCATCATTTAAAATAACTATACATTATCGCTTGTATTACAGACCCACCAACATTTACATACTTCTTCCAACATGATAAACCCCTGTGTTAGCTCACCTGATAGAGTGTTGTACTTTGGCCTTGGAGACCCAGTTTCGAGACCAGCCAAGGACGCTTGGAGTGAAACTAAAGTGAAAGTGCTGTAGAAGCAGCACGAAATTATGTGGTTTCTTCTTGGTTAGGTTCAAGTTCAAGTTTTAGGTTAAAGAGGGATGTTTTACTCATTAAAGCATCCATCTAACATTCACCTTAAAAACCTTGTCTGATTACAACATAATTTAATTTGCTTTGGGCGCCCACCGCTGGATATTTCACTGGGAAACTGCATCCAAACAAGAAATGTTTTTTGGTTTTCAAAAATGTTGCTATTGTCATGTAAATTTCATGATATCAGGCTGGATTTGAAACATTGTAGATTCAAACTAACATAAGGGAGGCTGAAGAAAGTCCAAAATTCCACTTGAAAGTTAAGGTGAAGTGGGTTGTTTCTGTTCCATTAGCAAGTTTTCAAACAGGATTCCTGAACACTCCCCTGTTTGCCATTGGTCGAACAAAAAAGATAGTCCAATCCTTAAAGAGTAAGAAGAGGGAAGGCTAAGGCAAAGAACACTTCAAGAACAAAATGTGCCTTAGAAAAGCCCCTTGATACACTCCCATAGAAAAAAGCCTTAAAAGTATTTTTAAGGACAACAGAGCCAAATGAAACAAACATGGACATGAAGCTTCGGCCACAGAGTATGTTAATCTCAGAAATCTTGGCCAACAGGCCAAACTATGTGACTGCCATATGTAAAGACATTCAAGAGTGGAGGAGCTAGCATAAGACTCTTTATGACCCTCAGTTGAGTTCTCCTACACCCACCACCCTCATTTACTGACTATCCCGGCTCTCTGTTAGCGTTATTGATCTTGACAAGGAGCTTTTCTGTACCTACAATCTAACATACCTAGTCACTTGTGTCTTTTCTCCTACCCATTTATCTTACTCATCAAGGTTAAAGAACTCTACAGAATAAGGAAAAGAAGGCTATGGTGGTACTCAAGGTGTGTGGTGGTTGAAAGAAGGAGGGGGATTGTCACCGTGATCTTTTCTGTCTTCATGAAAGTGACCACCTCGGGTTCCAAAGTAACAGAAGCTATATATATATATATATAGCTTCTGTTACTTTGGAACCCAAGGGTATATAAAGGACTAGCCCTTCGAGATGTCCCATCCCATGTTTCAATAGGAAATGTTTCCATACAGGAAAGAAAGCTGTGCTCATTGCACAATTTGTTGGCATCTTTATACAAATAAAAAATTTGCATTCACACCTCCTCACAAGGAGGTTCAGAACACTTTCTCTTTAATTGAAGTGCATCTGATCTATTACACTGGCCAGGCACTCAACAAAAGGCTATTCTGGGCCCTGGGAAGCTTGCTACAACCCCATGCCAAATTAACATGCTGTACGTTTCCCTCATTGTGCTGGGTGATTGCCCCAATGCATCTTCTCGCTCAGCTAATTAAGTGAGTCTCTTCTTTGTCTTGCTGTACACTAAGAGCCTCTGAATAGGAGAGAAGGAAAGGCGAAGAGAGGGATTGCCTGTGCCTGTGCTTGTTTATCAAAAGAATGGGGCTTATTGCAGGACAAATGTGCCATAAAGGAGTGTAAATGGCACAAGGTGGGTGGGGAGAGGCTGAAAAACTGTGACACAGTGGCAGAGTTTGTAATACGGCTTTAACAAGATGGCACCTCTATTGAAAACGAATCCAGTGGAGAGGCAAGGTCTTTATTCGCTAATGGACTACATGTATAGGGCCATAAATGTGTATTCATGTGGGTGAGTTGTACGGCAGGGCAAAAAACAAACATGCAATTAAAACTAATGAGCATTTTATGGGAGTTTAAACAAACAGACACACAACTTAATTTTTTATGAAAGCATTCCAGAACTATGCTCATCCACAATGCATTTTCAGTGCATTTCTCCTCAATAATACATATTTCAACATATATGTAGACATTTAGATTAGACCAAATTTTCTCTGAATTTAAGGCAATGCATTTTTATGTGCACCATATGAGCATTGAGGGGGGCACATCCTTCTAATATTCATAATGTCGACCAATGTACTTTTCAAATGTAGTTTGTAAAATTATTTCATTTAAATCCAGTGTACAAACACTACAACAACAAGACAGAGAGTATAAAAGATAGAATAAATATAAAAAGTGAATAGAAAATGTAAGTATATATAGAAATACACAATAAGACCAATATATATATATATATATATATATATATACGTACAAATCTGTTACATTTGGGCTCCCAAATCAAAAATGGTTATATCCATAGCACCATAAATCTCTATGTAAAGAGCCCCTCTAAAGTAGTTTCTTGGAGAGAGGTTGTGTGCTCTCGCCTTCAACTCTGCTCTCTCTATTGTATAAAGTTGCTGTTTTTCACATTAGCCCAAAGCAGGCAGTCTTACATCTGCTATATTTCAGCCTTCACTTCACTTGAGCCTATATCCATCTCACTATCTATCTATCTATCTATCTATCTATCTATCCACTCATCCATCCATCCATCCATCCATCCATATATCTATGATCAAAATATATGTCAAAATATATATATATGCCAATATTTGGGCCACAGACACAGTAGGTGTCTGTGCGTGTGTGCTCTGAACTCCTACTTGTTACTAGTTAGCTTGTTAATTTGCAGAATCTTAGTCTGTTGGCCTAGAACTAGACAATGGCCTCTATGTGACTGAAATTAGTGTCACGGTCTTTCTTGCTGCCCACCCCATCTCTGTCTGAAGGTGGCTGTGTGTACACAAGAGTGCGGGTCTGTCTGTGTGCACACACCAAATAAATGAGTTGTGTGTATGCATTGTTTGAGTACATAGCCCCAGTGTATATATTAGCAAAGTGACTTGACCCTGGCAGACTCAGGCCACTGTTTTACCCCATTCCTGGGTCGTGGGAAAAAGGGGAGACCTCCTTTCACAGCTGCTCTGGCTGTTGCATTGAACCAGTGGAGGTGCGGACCCTGCCACCCCCCCTCCCCATCAGTCCCATTCACATCGCAGCCTGCTGCCTTTTCATAACGTTCCCCCTAAACTGCCCTCCCTCTCTCTCTCTCTCTCCCTCCCTTCATCTCCCCCCTCATCTTCTTAAATACACTTCACTATTGAAGCAGTGTTTCGCATGGTAATGTCATAGAGGCCTTACTCAGCTTGACTAGCTATTCTCTTCTTGAGTAAATCAACCGCACGCCTCCAGTAGACAGTAGCTACTTTAAGCAATCCACTGTAAGAAAACTTTGACTTTAATTAGCTTTTAATACAAAGAAACATAATAAAATTTTTCTACATCAGACGAAAAAATACAAATATAGACTTTCATTTATGTTATCATATAATACGTAAGAAATCAAAGTTTATGATGCTGAAATTCTAATAATGAACACATAACTCTAATGCTAATATAACCAGCAAAATCAGCATAGACGCAATTAGTGGTCTACAATATATATTTTTATAAATGGCTGATACCAATATACAGTATATATGATAGCAAACCATATGTGCGCAAAATTGCTGAAATTAAATGCACATTTTTTACAAGATGTACTCAAAAGTACTTTAAATATATTGGAAATATAGGAAAACAGTACATTTTTAGAAAGGAAACGCCTGTGAACACATTTGGCTACTCGTTTTATATTTAATTATGCAATACAAATGAGTGTTGTATGTAAATAACCTGTAGTATGATTCTCTCATCTAATTTCAAACCCAATGTTTTCCTTATTCCATGGTACACAAACATTATTGTTCTATTAAAATCATGGTATGGTTTAGGGTTTGGGTAAGGGGTTAGATTTTATAGTTAGGTTTAGGAGTTAAACTTCGATTAGTTCGATTAGTTTTTCTCTATGGAAGTACAAATTCTTGTACCATTTTTTACGACTTGTCATGAGACTAGGATGACTGGACTTGATTAAGAGCACTAGCAAGGGGGAATTTCTGCATTTTTTACCCCATGTTTATCCATAAACACTGAGCTGATATGAACCATTGTTCTAGTTCCACAGATACAATTCTGGAGTATACAAGTTCTAACTGAATATCAATAATTCCTGATACATTTTTGAAGCAATGCACTAACAGCGCAACCTTCTATTGCATTTACAATGGTAATGGTGCAAGTCAACAGACAGCACATCTTGTTATTCAGTCCTATAGATTTTTGTCTGCATGTGTATGTGTGTGTTGCAGAAAATGTGTATATGTATGCTGCCTCCTCGCTCTCCTACGTGCATCATATTGAATTCCTCTATCAATGTGGGGGCTCGTCCAGGTATGGCAAGAGGCAGCAAAAACACTGGATGAGGGTGAAAGGTGGCTAGCTGGTATTGAGTGGGGGGCTAATTGCCAAAGGGTGCTAAGACCCCTCTGATCCTCAGTTTTTAATTCTTTAATTAAATTCTTCCTCTGGGCGATCGTGATCTAGGACTTGGCCAATGTCACAGACTTTTCTAACATAAAGGAAGGTAGAAAAAGACTCTTTTCCACCACTTTCACATTCTCTGACATGCTTCTTCTCACCTGAGGATTTATTCCAACTTTAGATGGCTTTCGGCTTCACTGTTAGCTTGTTAGCATAGCCACATGGTTCCAGTACAGTATAGAGTGCAACAGTCTGGTTCCGGAAGTGAATATCCCATTTATTTTTTCCCTAGGCTAATTGATTTTTAACGATGATTTATAAACCTTTAATGACAGACTAACCATGAGCTCCGAGGTGGTTAATCAATGGTATATGATCTGTATGAGCCATTAGTCCATGTTATTTCAACGTATTTTTCTAAATATCGTGTTTAATAGCAGAATTCCTGTTGAAGACCTACACTACTAATAAGCTTTGCAGCGACCGCCAACTGCAATGACACACAGTGCATAATGCAATCGAGTAGGTCCAACACTCTCATACATTTTAATTATTTGAAAATACTTATAATCAATGACTTTAAATCAATAGTTTTATATTTTTCCATAGTTTTTCATTCGATTATATCATTCGCAAAGCTTCATGGGATTGTAGTTTATGCCCTCATGAAAGACCTTAAGTATGCAGTCTTGTATCTCTGTTTTTGTATGATTTTCAAATGCTTTTTTGCATCATAACCTGATTTGCTTCAGAGCTAGTTTGTTCGGTTCATCGCTTAGAACTCTTTTACGAAGGATTCTATGAAAACTCTATGGAACGTATACATGGGGAAAATGCTTCCAGAGCCAAGATGGCTGAAAAAGTGGACTGGTGCTGTTGCACTCTATTAGTGTAGAATGCTGCTTAATGGCTTACAACCAGAATAGATCAAAGTCAGTTTCCTTGAGATGTAATAGTAATCTCTTTGTCAGAAAGAACACTGCTACTATAAAACTTCAAGACTTCCACATTCTATGTATTATGTATTTTCTCAGAATGATACAAGATGAAGTTATATGAACTGTAGAGTTGCTTGCATGGACTGTTTCTGACTTGCGCCACACTGCCTTCAAGAGAGTGCCATAAAATGAGGCTACGTTCTTGTGTGCCGGTGTTAGCACTCTGAACACACTGCGTGGGAGAGAGTATGTGAGTTTGAGAATTTTGTGTTAAAGCAAGAGGAGAAAGAAAAAAAGGTGCTCATTTCTTTTTCAATCTGTGTTTCACAATGCATGTGTGCCTGGAGAATTGCAGCTAAAGTTCACATGGGGGAGGGAAGGTACCTGCCCCCATCTTGCAAAACCCACTAGAGTTTGGAAAAGGGGGGGTTGGAAAAAGATTGAATGAAAAAAGTGCCATTGAACTCTGACTTGAGATTGTGAAGGGAGAGAAAGAGAGAGGGGTTTGAGTCTGAAGAGGGTTAGAGAGAGGGCTTTGGGGGGGGGGGGGGGATGAAGGAGAGAGAGAAAAAGACTGAGGGAGGGAAGAGAATTAGAAAGGTGAAGGACTGAACCACCCTCATAGACTTTCCACATGAGCACACCTTATATACACACACAGCACCAGAACTTCTGCAATATTTTAAAGGGATAAGGGTCTGAACTAAAAAATTAAATACAGATCACACAAACGGCCTTCCCATCTCTTGTCCAGCAACAGTGTGGAAACAAATTGGATCAGAGCATTATACGGAAAGGAGTAAGTGAGGGAATGAGTAAAGGGCTATACTGTCATGATTAGGGTTGGGTAAGTAAATAAAAAAACGAATCCACTACAAATGAATAATTACTTCTCTAAATTCTTCTCTTATTTCTAAAACACTTAAAGTAAAGGTTGTTTTCCACTTTTTTTTTATTCCTTCAGCTGTCACAGCAACTTAAAGGGATAGTTCACCCAATAATGAAAATTCTCTACTCAACCTCATGCCATCCCAGATGTGTATGATTTTCTTTCTTCTGCTGAACACAAACAAAGATTTTTAGAAGAACATCTCAGCTCTGTAGGTCCTCACGGTGCAAGTAAATGGTGACTAAAAATGTTAAGCTCCAAAAAGCACATAAAAGCAGCATAATATCAATTCAGAAGGCTCCAGTGGTTTAATCCATGTCTTCTAAAGCGATCCAATAAATTTGGGGTAAGAACAGATCAAAATATAACTAGATTTTTACTATGAATCTTGACATCAGCAGTCTCCTTGGCTATCATGATTCAAAGCTTGATTATATTTGCTAGCGCCATCTAGCACTCTGCACATGTGTCAAGCACTAGGACGTGTAATCAAGCTTGAAATTATGATCGTGTCTAGAGACTGCAATGGCAAGGTGTACAGTGAAAATTAGTTACATTTTGGCCTGTTCTTGATTGGATTGCTTCAGAAGACATAGATTTCACCACTGGAGTCTCATGGATTACTTTTATGCTGCCTTTATATACTTTGGAGCACCATTCAAAGTTTTGGTCACCATTCACTTGCATTGTATATACATACTGAGCTGGGATTTTCTTCTAAAAATGTCTGTTTGTGTTTTAGACATTTTAATATTGTATTGTAAATTAAACAATACAAAAAATCCAAGAAGAAAATTTCAACTCTGGAGATTGACACTAAAGTTGTAAAACTGTATTAGATCTTAGCTGGCCGCCTTCCTGATGCAGAATACCAATTACAGTGCATCCCAGCTTGTGTCTTCTTGTTCCAGGGTAATACACAAACATAAATTTGGAAATTAACATGTAAGCTTATGCCTTGCAGGATACTGCTCTGACTGGAGTCATGTGACATACAAGTCTGCTTTACTCCTTACCACCAATAAGCAAGGGCAAACACTGTTGCCATAGTAATCCCTCATATGTTTGCCACCCAATATTTTGGGGGGGTAAAAAGAAACCTGTTTTTATGTCACACGAAAGCCATGAACAATTTCACACCAAAATTGTTCAAACAAATCGTAAATATAAACACTATATCCAAACTGACAGCTGAATATTTTCCCGCTTCATATACCCTTTTTTTCTAAAAACAAATATGATTATTCATTATTAAGATTTAATAAGCACATACAGAGTAAAAATCAAGGATAAAAGCGCATGACAATGCCTTAGGGGTCCACAACACTTACCTGACAGGTCATTTGAATGCTGTGTTTTATTATTCACTTCCAGCATCGAAGTCTCCTGTACCTGTAAAAAAGAGATAATTGGATATTAATAAATTCAACACAAATTAATGTTTAAATACTCAGAAACATCCTATAGCGTTATAATTTATACTAGCTTTGGCTGTTTGGGGCATGATGCTGTTATAATTTTAATTTATAATCTATTTGAATTTTACTGATCTTTCATTTTTGTGAGGCCCAAAATTATCATGCAACTATAAATAGGTAACTCACTTTAAAACACTTTATTTTTAAACATACTGCATGAACTGGATGAACTTAAAAGGCCACCTGAAGTCAAGTTCAACAGTACTTCTTTAGTCATGAAGATTCAGAGCATAAAATTACAATTATGCAAGACTCAAAAACACAACATTGAAATTCACAGCTGGTTATGCAAGAGGATCCCATATAAATCTTCTTGCATAACCTTTAATAACCAATGCTGGTTTTAAATATGTTTGTGACCCCTGGATTAATAATTCTCGATAAGAAGAAATTCTTTTTTTTAATTAAAATTCTCACATTGTATATAGGGGAAAACAGGAGTTCACTGTTGCCAAATTAGAAACGATTCATGTAATATAAGAAGCAAGACCGAACAAACAAAGGGTATTTACTATATGGATGACTGGTTGAATTTCGAATATGAAAAAATAACATTCTTGCCTGCTTCAGTCAATTAATAGCTATCAGTTTTCTAGAAGCTGTTTCTAGAATATTTTAATACACCCTTACATATACAAATGCATATCTATCTATCTTGTATTTTGAATGACACGTTTTACATGACTCACGCGGAAATATAACGTGACTTTTGAAGATGTGCGGCTTTGGAGCGTAAACAAATCTTTAGAGAGACGAAATAGTAACATAAAAAGAGCATGTTATTAGCTATTCCTGATCTTACACGTCAACTCATAGGAACAAGTTGTTTATTTGTTTTCAAAAAATTAAAGCGTCTTAAAACTTCTTACACGAAGCTAACAGAATAAAATGGCTCAAGTCGTTGATATTTTGGCCAACTCTTCGGCTGTGTGTCAAAATCTAGTGAGCTACCTACTTAGACAGCATTTTAGGTATCACAGGCGCGCTATGAATCAGATGAGAGTTTTTGGCGGGAGTCGGATAACCGTTTTGGGCATCAGTGGGTGCCTAGGTCAGTAGCTCGGAAGGTTTTAAAACACAACCGTCATGTTGTGTTTATTTAACAGCACGTAAATGGACCACATATTTCTTGCAGTACCGAGAAAAACTAAAAAAGGGCGCTAAAACAGTAAATAACAATTAGGCTAGACTATATATGACTTATATGATAGTCAGTTAGCAAATAGTCGGTTCAAGCTAAAAAAACAAAACAAACAAACAAAAACAAAAAACACTATCGCTTTAAGAAAAAAAAAGATAGCCCATAAACATTTCTTTTAATATGAAGAAAATGGCGAAATATGCCTTTTTAGGCTTTTCTCTGTGTGTGAACGTAAGCTTCTAAGCTTTTGTTTTGCGTAGACATTTAATATTTTTTCATGATTATCCTACCATTAGACAACGTGCAATATTCTCATACGGCGTTTTACCAAGGCCCTAAACAGGTTCATTCATCGTGACTAATATTCAGCCTCAGATATTGAGATTTAATAATAAATAAATAAATGAAACCCTTTAAAATATGTTCACATGCTGCAATGGGCCCTGCCCATACAAGAGTCCAAATAAAGGATGATTTTCGTTCCCTTTTCATTGCTTGGATCAGAGGCCGTTGCTAAGATACCACTCTGAGAATTCATAAGTTCAGTTGAGAAATGACTGACATTTGCTTTTTGAAGTAAAAACGAAAACTGAATAATAGATAAAAAGTCCCGTTTTATTGTGAATTACAGTACATGTTTGAAGCCTATAATCTGTTTGAATGAAATTCATGACAGCATAGTGCAAACAAAATAGACAAAAGGTTAAATATACATTGCTTTAGCTATATGTGCTTTAAAACTAGAACTTGTCACATGCACAAACTTCAATTTTAATGCATTCAACTGCTCTATACTATTATTGTCAATTTTGTGCTTTTTAAAGCCTCAACCACTGCTGCAGTTCAATGCATTAGAGATGTCAACATTAGAGAAACAAAGAGGCGTTAATGTTGACAAAAATTACTGGTCTATTACATTACTAATATTGACTGATTGGATTTGCTCACAGAAAGAAGATGATTCTAAAGGAGTGATTAGTAGGCAAAACAAAGACATTTTATTAGCAGTTTTTTAATGTGAATTAACCGTGGCAAATAGTTTAGACAAAACTGAAGCTGAAACACCATCAAAAGCCACTTTACTATTCTCTAACAATCCCTAGAGATGAAAATACAACTGTAGTAAATTTTGAGGCCATGCACCATAAATGGTAAAACTCTGCATATTGACATAATATCAGGGATGCAAAGCCCTGAAACACACACACACACACACACACACACACACACACACACACACACACACACACACAGTATCATACTATTCATTGTTTAATAAATATGAAAAATCTGTCCTCTTATAGACACGGTCAGGGCATTATCATAATAAAATACAGGCAATATATTAAAAACTAATTTGTAGCATTTATGATGCATTTAAATATCCTCTCAAACCCCCTCTATGGCACCCTTTTCGCACATATTTTTAATCTGGAGTGAAATTGAGATGCAGAGTTGGTTACATTTCATTCAGATTACTATTAGAAGTAGACAATGGCAGTGCTACATATGCCAGGTGCTAAGACAAGTCTCCATCTGCTGGGGCCCCTAACGCAGGACCAGACACATATTAATGTGGGAAAATGTCAGAGACAGGCCTCTTGCTGCACCTCCGACTCTATTTGTGTCATGCATCTATTACACGTCTTTGCCCACCCCCATAAAATTCAACAGCTGATGATTTGTGTGAGACCAAAAATAAAAGTGGACATGGAACTAAAGCGATCAGCAATTACAGACACTATTAGAGGTGAAAGCAGTGATGTTACTAATTCAAAAATGTTTATATATATATATATATATATATATATATATATATATATATATATATATATATATATATATATATATATATATATATATATATATAAAATGAAAAAAATTGTAAGCCGCACTGCATGCATGCCTTTAGCAAATGTGCCATTTTGTGCAAAATCTCAGGGGATACTGACACCAAAATGTTTTAAAAAAAGAATGTGCGTATGGAGATTTTTATGTTCACCCTTACTGGGTCAAAGAAGAGCATACTAGACATAAATAAGTGTTTATAGGTTGTTTAGAGAATTAATAGATTGTAAAGATCTAAATGTATCACACGAAGAAGCTAATGTCCTGAATTCATTTACTTACAGTATTCATCATCACACGCTGGGATTAATGAAAATATTACTTAAAAACTACATTAGATAAGCCTATGACACAAAAAGGCCTAAACAATAAAGGGCCTATGTAAGTCTATTCCACTAAGAGTCATAAGTAAAGCCTGTTTAAAAGCATGATGTCATAAATTATGTTCTATTGACCAACAGAACTTAGAACAGCAGTAAAATTCTAAAACCATATTTTAAACAAAAACACAATCTGTCAATCATTCTAAAATGACAGGTGTACGAAAAAGAGAAATATTCTATAGGTTATATTCTACAATAAACAATACACTCGCATTATTGCCTAATGGCAGTACAATAAGACACAAAGAGTGTCGAACCACACACACACACACACACACACACCTAAGGTTTGACTACGCTTTCCCATATTATATGACGACCACGTGACCTACAAGATCCGACCAATCGGTTGCAGCACCTCCATCAACCGAATCCTGTAATCCCGAATTCATACATCAACATCATCACGTCTATGATGGAATGTTGCCTGACACAAACACACTTCAAAGTATGAACACAAGTATCTTTCCGCCTTAATATCACTTCGGAAGCGGAGGAACTGTCCGCGTCAGAACGCTACTGCCAACGTACTAAGGGGTCGTTCACACAAAACACGTCCTGAACGCTCGTCCGCGTTGTTTTCACTGACATGCCTGTTTTTTTGCGGTGTGTAGATGCCGCATGAAGTTAAAAAGACACCTGCGTTCTCTTCAATACGTTGCGTTGCGACTATATATTATTTTAGCGTATGAACACGTTCGGTGTGAACGGCCCCTAACGCGTCCCTATATATATAGCTTGAGGCAGATTCCAGCCTGACCGAGAATAGCGATGTTTAAAATCCATTTCGTCCACATAAGAGATTCCAAGTCATCCAGACCACTGAAAACCATTGACACAGGGCGAACACGCATGCCTACCGGACTGGATGCTCTTTGTAGCGGACATCGCCGTCTCCTCCATACCCCTGTGCTCCATCCTCCGGCTTTCCCATTCAAAGCGCTCCGAAGATTTTGGAATTAGTTTATACTTTCGGTTCTCTAGCTTTATGATATCACATAAACTCATACAGCTAGATAACCAAAGAGAAAAACTAACCCGTGTCTCTTAAAGGGACCGTCGCGTACGCCAGATGCAGCTTCTGTTGTGGTCACATGGAGCTATTGCATTCGCTGGTGCGTGTGCAGTTCCGATACAGTCTTATTCTTTCACTCGCACATAAGCACGTGGGTTAAAAAAGACGCTGTATATTTTTGTTACGTTTTTTTTTTTTTTTTGGTTACATTTTATAATGCACAGCCCGTTGTTGGTCCACTATATCACCATCGTTTGTACACCCCTGTCAAGTTGTGTCTGAAACACACATCTATCCTTATGCAGTTGGCCTAGCAACGTCGGAGCTTACGATGTTTAAGTCGGGCCATACAATCAACATCCACCACAAAAATTGCTCATTACAACAGAACCTGTGCTTTAATGAAGCACAGAGCTTCAATATGTCCACGCGCGTCTGGATGACCATTTACGCATCAATTAAGGCACTTAATGGTTTAAAATGACAATTCTGCCCATCCCGTTTTAAAAGTAGGGGGGAAATACTTCCCAAAAAAAAAAAAATCACTATTAGAAAAAAATCTGAAGAACAAATGTAGCCTACATATTGTGTCGACACTCTCAAGGATGCTTAAGGATATTTAGGCCCACACTGGGAAACTGACATACAGTATTAATAGCTAATTTCTTACATTGAAATAGGCTTACAGGCCTATTGAAATCCTTGTTTTATCCTCTAAAATTCCAAGACTTCAAACTGTTCTACTCCAACTGAATTGTTTTGAATTGGAAACACTATATCTAAGAGGCAGCCACTTATAGATTTGCTGCAAACAAGCAAATTAAACGAATGCAAGCAAATAAACAAACTTAAAACGCCCAAAATCTCCCAAAACAGCTGATGCGGCCGTTAATTCCAAAATCACACAAATCATTGAAAACAGCTTGTGCAATAAATAAATAAATAAATAAATAAATAAATATATGCAAGTCTTAGACTTAAGACTAACATTATAGGACTAAGAACGTGACAACTGATTAAACCTTTCAAATTAAATAAATTAACAAAAGTGTTAAGACTAATAAATAAAATAAAAACGAAAAAACGCGTAGGGTTAAAGCAAGTTAGCAACACACGGCGGCAATCTAACTATCACATAACTCTCACCAATGAGCGATTAATGCCATAAAAAGAAGTACTCACGATTACATTTCACGTCCATTTTCCCGAATTACTTCTCTCCGTGTTTTCCCAAATGTTAACTCGCTCAAAAACATCCATTTCATCTCAGACACTTTTGATTTACGGAGTACTTTTCAATCTTTTAACATCTTTTAACGTGAAATCTTACGGATAAATGTAAGTACGAGTAAGCGCGAGGCTCCGGCAGCGACACTGACGAGGCGAACGGAAGCAGATTGAACTGAGGGGCTCCTGGGCAGGGCCACGGGGGTCACACCGCAAACAGAACTGTGATGTCACAATCATTAAGCATTAAAGCTTATTGATACACATGGCTGAACGAGCACTATGCATCTCTAAATCTGACCTCTGTAACCTGCAATTGGACGTAAACGCAAACAGTTCCTACTACATGTAAAAGAAGTACTTTTTAAGCAAACATCCAGGAAACTAATACGATTTAACAGACAATATATGGGCTACACGTGTTTAAATAGGCTACACAACCGCTTTCGTTTGGAGTTTTTTGTGTGTGTGTGTGTGTGTGTGTGTGTGTGACAAAACTATATCAGTCTAAAAAACACCTTTAGTTGTTTAAAAAATAATAATAATTAATTATTCATTTAAACGAGGTGTCACTGGGAAAATCAGCTCACGCGCAATTTTGCGCTGCTACGTTTCTTTGCATGCTATTTAAATAATTTATGCAACAATTATTTCTGTTGTATTAACGCGAGATCGTCATAGAGAATAAAGTTTAAATCCAGTTTGTTGTTCTGAATGTGGCCGAATATAAGAAGTCACGCGGCAATCTTTATGGGGAAGTGATTCCACAATTGTGGCCGAAATACGTTTTATTGGTGTGGCTTGCAAACGTTAAACTCGCATAGATACGTTATACGTATAGAGCACGAAAGCAACAAACACTCAATTTTTTTTAATTATTATTATTTTGTTTTTTTATTTTTTTTAATTTTTTTACAGTTTCCCCCGGTATGCAGTTGCATGTTTGACTTTGGCATGATTTGAAAACTTTATAATACGAGTGAGCCATAAATGACCAGAATTATTAACCATTCTGCAAACCACCAAGTTTAAAACGTTAAACACCGCAAAGATGAAAAACTGACAGAAATGTGCGCGAATTTGTGATGAAAAATAAAGGCTAAAAATGTTATTGAATTAAAATCAAATATGCAAGCATGCAGACAGACAAGCAGATGGAGCCTCTTTTCCTCCCGGTCTGTCTGTCTGTCTTTCTCTCTCTCTCTCTCTCTCTCTCTCTCTCACACACACACACACACACACACTTGGCCATAGGCCTATCCCTGTTTTCCCCAGTTTATTTGCAAATGGGAACCCCGGTGTCTCCATGTAAAATAGAATGGAATATTCCATTTTGTAAGAAGAAAACAAGATAATATTTCGGGAGGGAAAAAATAACACCGTCGTGCAAAGCAATAACCATCTGATTTTCCGCTCATAAACTTATGTGTGAGTGAATTAAGCAAAGATAAAGAAGGACGAGTAGAATTTTCCACAGATCTAAATAACATTACAGGCTTATATTGCACTCTAAATATAGATATCAGTCTGAACTTGAATAATAAATCTCAGATAGCACTATACAGTTTGCAAGGGCAGGTTAAACGACACTAAGCATTTGAGCAATTGTGTATAACACTATGAACTTAGTTAATTTCATTACGATTCGACTTGTATGTATCGAATGTTTGTCGTTGGGCCAAAATGTGTCATTGTATTTTTTAAAACGTTAAAGAGAGTATAAAGCTATTTGAAAAATAGCCCAGTAAAGGTATAATGTAAATTTGCAATACTTTACGTATTTGTGACAGTCACAAATAATAAATGTATTTGAAAAGTCATGCACTGCATGCAAGTGAATCGAGTTAATTCTCGGGTTATATTTATGAAAGATATAGGCTATACATGCGAAATAAAATCTGTTGAGATACGCTTCGGATATTTTTATTTGACAGGATGCTTTTTGCGCATATTTCGTGAGGCTAAATCGAACAATAAGGTACCTAAATAACTTAATTTATATTTTTACTAGCTTTTCGTTTAAATTGTAGGCAGTTGCGTTTTGTAGATGTAGCAAGCAAAGATCTCTCCCATATTTACACATTCGTACACACACGCATGCACGCACACACGCACACGCACACACACACACACACACACACACACACACACACACACACACACACACAGGTGATCACATGCAAAATACACAGCCTCGGGCACATGCAAATAAACAGCTCCTTACAGACCGTTTTGATGCGTACAGAAACACGTAAGAGATCAAACGATCAAATCCCATTGAGAAAAGTGACATTATTTAGGCAGAACAGCAGACCCCTATTTCTATTCCCATGCTTATTTCTAATTATTTTCAGTTTCCTTTTCAGGCTTCAGTTTGGACCTAAAGCTTGTTACCTGGCCTTATTATAAGGGTTAGCAAATAACAATGTACAACTTTCAAATATATATTGTTTTTCCTTATTCAAACCTTAAACACAGTTATTTTATTCACTCAGTGTCTCAACACATGCATACATATAGACTATAGGTACAGTATGCATGCATATATCATGCTTTGCCCACCCCCGCCCTCTGGTACATTCACATGCATACATACACACACAAATATAGCACACACCTCCACATGATTTAGACACTCCCGCTATTTGCGTCACGTCCTGTTTCGAATCTCAGCTGCAGCATGCTCATAATAGGCTTCAACCGCAGGACTGCATGCCCACATACTGTATCTGATAAGTCATGAATATTCTCGTTTCATTTCTCAATTTACATTTAGAATATAATCACGTTTGATGGTTTTTCAACAGACTTGGTAGTAGACCACTTATTACCGGGTGATTATAAAGCAATAAAAGCAATAAAAGCAATAAGAGATTAAAGAAAAATGCTACACTAGATATTCTGTTCTATGACCTGTAAAGATATAAAAAGAGAAAAAAAGAAGATATAGGAAACCTCACTCACTTATTAAAGCCAACAGGTAAAATAGAGCTGTCCATGGTGCTGAAGTGAAGCACACAGAAAAGCTTTGCTGAAGTTGCTTTAATCTTTGTTGATCATGTTGCTAACAAACTATATATATATATATATATATATATATATATATATATATATATATATATATATATAAAATATTTATTTATTTATTTGTATTAATGCATTTTACCTTTTAATATTTGCTTCACCACAGACATTCCTGTGACTTTAGTCAGTTTAATCTATCTGCATTTCAACACCCAAAGAGATCGTCTATATATATATATATATATATATATATATATATATATATATATATATATATATATATATATATATATATATATATATATATATATATATATATATATAGGGCTAAGTGACAATTGAAAATTCACATTTAATTTCCAGTAAACAAACTTATTAAAGAAAACACACAAGCAATTATCTTTCATTGTTTATCCTTTGAGATAAATTGCTGTATTTAATTGCATCTTCAAGAAACTATCATATATAAATCGTATATATAATAAATTCCTTCGTAAATCGAACTAATAATTGTAATTGTAATTTAAAGTGGCTGAAACAATTTAAAATGTTTTAAAGTCACTCTAAATCATTATCTCGAGCTTCTAAAGACAAAAATGTGTTCAGTAAACGTGGGGTGAGTTGCAACAATTACACTTACACTTTAAAGAATACATTAATCAACAAATAATGATAGAAAACCTGAAATAAATAACATTTTAAACATTGAGAAAACATAAAACAACCAAACACCGTTTTATCTGTCTAATTTTTTTGTTACGTTTTCTGACCTTTAGGCTGACACTGACGATCTTCTGTAAGTGAACATTATTAGAAACATATTAAATAATCAAACTCAATTAACAAACTGGGATTCCTGTTTATGTTTATGTATGTATTTATGTATGTTTATGGTTATTCCGTCGTATGGCTTCGAATCTTAATGCTTCACTAATTTGAAAATAATACGTGTATCAGGTTATATAATTAGCAAAACCATAGTCAAATGTGCTAATGTCATTGACACTGTGTGAGTTTACAAAGAGAAACACGTGTTTAACACACACACACACACACACACACACACACACACACAAACTCTAGTTGTATTTCCAAAAACACAGGCATAGGCTACTTTTTAAATAGGGCTGTGATATTGTGCCGATACTTTAGATGTATCGATCTGAATCTATTTGTGCATTCATATAATGTAAGTTGGCATACTGTTTCTTCCAAATCAATTTAATGAGCTCCCCAAGAGACAAAAACGCGATTATTTGAGCTATATGCTCTTCATCAGACATCATTAGGCTTTATAATTAAAATATACCCACATAAATTGGAATTGAAATCGAAAATGATTCGTAATCGACTCAAATTATGATATCGCGATGTATCGCAATATATTGTAAAGTGAGGTACCCCCAAAATCCCTGACCGATTTCTCTTCCCAGTCCAGCCCTGGTGCCAGGCGATACCCAGCCCCTTTTTTAAGTATCAAACAATATACAGTGTAGCCTATACTGAAACTAATTCTTAAGTCGTTGTGGCTGGGTAGAATACAGTGTAGAAAAAGGGGGTCTGGGGCCTTTTGTGGTGTTCCAGGGATCCTCTTGGTCTCTTTTGTTGGTCCCTCCAAAAGCCTGATTAATTAATTTCACAGTGTAGCTCCGGAGAAGATTTTCCCACAAACAAGTGAGCGAAAAAGAAGAAGAAGAAAAAAACAGCCCTAAAGAAAGAAGTCAACATCAAGTTCAACAACGTGCGGGCTGCTCATTATCATGACAATAACGTCTGGGAGCACAGAAGTCCCCTTAACAAGAGCGTCTGGCGTCAATACACTCCACCTCCCGGACCCCGGAACATTTTCCCAGGCTCCTCGAACAATCGCACAACTGTTTGCTCCGCGGGCTCGCTTAATGATCACTTTTTGCAACGCTCAAAAGATGATTTAGTTCAAATATACGCTACATTAACTCTAACAAATGGAAACAATTGAGTAAAGGTAAAAATGTAATAAGATTGCAATTTGGAGTTCACAAACTTGTGTGAGGAGGAGTACAGGCTACTTACTTATCAAACTTGGGTTGATCCATTACACCACAAAATGTCTAATCCACATAAGACCAAGAAACTCGTCCTAATTGCAATGCACAAGAATAGCGCGTCCACGTCACTGTGCAAAAGTAGTAGTCAAATCATTCCGGACCAATAAGTTGCAAACAGCTATTGGCTTTGACTTGAGTGGTCTGACACGGCATCGGTACACAAGGTATTCTCCTACTCCAAAAACCGGCATCGCGTCTGTCTTGGGTCTCCGTGCAGCTCGTGCGAGCCCGGCGTGCGTGGACGTGTGCGGAAACTCAACCAGCTAAAACTGCGTCCCGTTGTGAATTGATGCGTTATTGTTGAGAAGTCAGCGTGCATGATCCATTTAGAGTTACGCCCATCTTATGTCTCGCGCTGAAATAAGTACGTTTTGGATTTGATATGCGCGGAATGGGAAAATAACGGATGCTTGTCCGTATCCTGATTTCCGTAGACTATATGAGAAGAGCAAGCTATTAACAAAATCGACAAACATTTTAGATAGGACATTTAGTAAGCCGACAAAATACAACTGGGTAACATTTGGCAGCATTTATGCTCATTTAGCTGCTAAAAACTGCACATGATGGCGTTATTTAATGGCCAAATAGTTTTAACAGACATTAATGGCTTGCTTTAAAGCGGCAGGTGTATACGTGTATACTAATGTCAATCTGAAGCGTGTTCCTCTTGGAGACGGCTGCGATATGTTAACAATGCAATAGAAGTGTGTGTGCTTATGCGTTCACCGATGCTCAGACGCTGCGATTCCGTGCATTGTTGCGTCTTGACGTCATAAACAGGGATAATGCATACGTAGAAGGCCGACGTTGGCGTTGGATTGGTAACGTCTTTCAGCAATGTCTATTTTTCTTTCGAAACATGGCAATATAACTCCAGCTAAAACATCATTTATGCAAGCACCAGATCCACACACACTTACATTCATCTTTAAAAACACTTTCTAAGATTTAGAAGAGATTCTTACATTTTCAAAAGTGTTTATTTTAAATAGGCTACTTTATCACTGGTGGCAATAGCTAGGCTATAAGGTAAATATAGGCTACAAAATGCAGACACTTAAAAAACTAAATATGGTAAGCGATTTTAGACTGTACACTCTGGCCATCCAAAAGCTAAACACGAGTAAAAAATAATGGCTGTTCTGGAGTACGTCTTGGTCTACATGGTCATAAAAAAATGATATCCCGATTTCGTTTACCTGTAATTTATTTCGGCCTGTTATCGTCACGTCATCACTGAAACGGCTGGAAAACAGCGACACCCGTCGGTTAAATGGTGCATGAACATGATATGAGACGCTCTTTCAAGGATCGAGCAAATAAAGCATGTTTGGATGAAAAAAGGCAATTTGTGTTAAGCATAATCGTCTTAGAATAACCACATTATATTTTTATTTGAAAAATAAATAAATCTATATTTTAAAGCAAAGAATTTTGGGTATAATTTATTAACCAATTTAAACATTTTAGCTCATTTAAAGCGGATTTTTTTGTTGTTTGTTGTTGTTGCTTTTAGTGAGTTTGCTTCAACAAAATAATTAAAATAAATAGCCTATAAACGGAAAACTGTGGATTCATCACGACATGATTTACTGTAAACGTTGTATACACACTGTATCTTCCTTAAAAATGTCTCAGTTGCCAATGGAACAAATTCTGTAACGCCATTGGTTAGTTAGATTAACTAAAATAAATTAACTTTTTGTCGACTCATGCATTATTTGCTTTATTTTCGTAACGATTGATTATACTGGTGTTACATTTCGGAGCATGGTTACATAATGTACAATGCTTGAATGAAAGTGCATCAATATGTAAAAAATAACAGCTCAATATTTTCATTTATTGGCCTATACATAGTATGATAATAGCCTATTAACCCCTTGCATAACATAAACATGACAATAATGGAAAACAAATGCAGGTTAATGCTAGCAAATTATTTAATAAACCTATTTTAAACATTGAATTGAACAAATACGAGTTTCCCCTTTTTTTAATTATTATAGGGAACTTTTCGATTTCTAAAAGTTACAAAATGTAACTGTCATGAGGTTAAAAAAATGGTAAGATGCAGATAATTACTGCTTCCTTTTTAGGGTAAATTCGGAACCGTCTAATGTAAGCAGGCGAACTCAAATCTGTATTCAACAATGACACCGTAAAAAACACAATAAATGGTTCCCGCGAAAACTCACATCAACACCATGTGGTCCGTTAATAGGCCAATGTAATCGAAACGTGACGGATTAGATTTACCATGGGCCTATTTTTCATTACATCGTGCGAAAGTCTTCTGTACAATTTACGAAATGTCTGCAACCAATTTAGAAGCTGATAATCATGTCGCCTAATATTTAAAATTGCGACAGAATCACGATGCAATAACAACAACAATAATAATAATAGCCGACATTTCTATCTCTAATTGAGGTGAAAATAGATAGATAAATAAATAAAAAGAGTCAAAATGACCTTTTTTTTTTCTTCATTATGACTGGTTATATATACTCACTGAAGTGGGAACACGTTTTTTATATGGTTCATTTATCTTTTTATGCATTACTTTAGTTGAACAGATTTAACCCCAAATTCGTGTTTTAATAATGTTGTCCATCTTTATTTTATAAATGATTATAATGTATTTAATGGTTGGTGTCCTCTATGCTAACACAGCTATAAGCTTTTATACTGTCAGGTCAGACAGACACACGCAGACATATAAAACACTTGACCATGCTTGACCTCAGGTTCGTGTCCTTTGTTTATTTAAAACCGTTTTTATGTCACTGTAAAAAAAAATACAAACGTGCAGTATAAACTTTAAAAAGTAAGGAAAATAGCTGCAAAGTATTTTTGAGTTTACTCAACTTTATTTTACTCCGTTTACTCAACTCAAACTTAAGTTGGATATTTTTTACAGTGCTACTTCGACAGTGATCCACGCGCAGAAGAGGTTAATTAGGCCTAATGCTAAATACAAATACTAAATAATACTAAATTCAAGCAAAAACATACATTCAACACTTAAAGGAATATTCCGGGTTCAACACAAGTGAAGCTCAATCGACAGCATTTGTGGCATAATATTGATTACCACAAAAATGTATTTTGACTTGCCCCTCCTTTTCTTTTTAAAAAGCAATAATCTTAGTTCCAGTGAGACAATTACAATGGAAGTCAATGGGACCAACCGTAAACATTAAAATACTCACCGTTTCAAAAGTATAGCCACAAGTCGTAAACACTGTGTCAACATGATTTTAGTGTGAAAAAAAATCACTTCCTAACCTATTCTGTTTTAAGCTACATCTTATTTAACAATTTAGTTGCCATGACAACATAAAGCTGTAAACCCATATAGTCCGCCACAAAAACTGCGATTTAAACAACATTACAGCTCAAATAATACACGAGTTTTAACAGAATATTTAATGTAACTGTTTTTATAAAATTATAAACTTCACATGTCTGCCTTTAAACCCTCCAAAAATTGGCCCCCATCCACTTCCATTGTAACTGTAATCCAGATTTATTTATTTATTTGTTCTTAAATAAAGGACAAATGCCTTCGATTGAACTTAACCTGAAATGTTCCTTCAATAATCGTAAAGATGGCACGTTTTAGTTTTTTTTTAAATTGAAAACAGTTATTGCTTCACTAAGCAGAAATCATCCAGATGTATATGTTAGTCAGTATATGTTATATGCTAAATAAAATCGCAGATGACGTCAGAAACCCAGCAAACGTCATAGTCTGTTTACTTTCTGGATAAACTACAAGAGTTACACGAAATAATAACATAACTTTCCTCATTCTGCACAAATAAAAACGATTTAACACGAAAAAAAGGTCATTTAACTTACCTACATTTCTTAGCGTTGTAAAGTGAGATGTTTCCACACTGGCTGTTTCGTGGGAAAAGCCTCACTTTGGAAGTTCCCAGTCCTTTAATTGGATACGGACTGGATTTTATGGAAATGAGCATTGAACATGAGTCTTAACGACTGATTGTCACATATAAGAAGAGTGCAAGGGGCAAATTCACGTCTTTAGCAACGCAATTCTGAAGGTCAAGTTCAAGCGCATATCTCAACTCTATCAATGTGTGTGACCAATTCTCATGCAAGTCGCGTGAAAGCCGCGCGTGCGTGCGCGCGCGCGCGTGACAAAGTTCAACTGGTGGAATTCTTCATTTAAAAGAGTTTAATTGTAAACCACCTCTTTCAAAGAGCTGAAAACTCATATTTTAAGGCGTGAACATCATAATATCCGTTCATTATTTCATGTACATTGATATTTCAATTTAAGCCTCAAAGTTTAACATTATATTCTAAGGCCTGTTGTCTCAACAATTGTCTTTGTAATTAATTAGACTCTCAATCTCCATGTTTGGTGGTACTATGTGAAATGTCTAAACTCAAACGCAAACACATATGAGTTTACTTGTATGACTTGTAAAAGGGCAAGCTAAATGGTTGGGTGTGGAGAAAAAGAAAAGTGGTCCAGGAGCTATGTACATTGTGCCCTTGCCGTGAACTATGCTATATTCTGACATTAGCAGCAATATTTGGGGTCAGGGATTACATTTTAAGACAAAAACGTTGAAGGATCTACAGTCCACCAACAACTGAGGGCAGGATTTAACCCATTACTTGATAAAAAACACAGAGAGCAGCAACATCACACCTATAGTATTAGTATTTAATATGCTGCAAAAAATAAGTGTTTCTATAAACTTGACTAAGAAACAAATAAAGAAAGAAATAAAGACAATTCTGAAAAGGGAGAAAGAAAGAATAGAAAGAGAGAAAGAAAGAAAGACAGAAAGAAAGGGAGGGAGGAAGACAAAAGCACAGAGAGAGAAAAAAGGGAGGAAGAAAGAATAAAGCAGAGAAAGGAGAGAAAAAATGAAGGGTAAGAAATAAAGAAATAACGGAGAAAGAAATATTTTTTGATGTCTATTTGTCCATATAATGCAAGTGAATGGTAATTAAAACTTTGAAGCTCCATAAAGCCCATAAATGCAGCATAAAATAAATCCATAAGACTCCAGTTGTTAAATCAATGTCTTCTGAAGTGATCTAATTGATTTTTGGCTGAGAACAGATCAAAATGTAACTCCTTTTTCACTTTACACTTGCCACTGCATTCTCTAGGCACAGTCATGATTTCAAGCTTGATTACACTTCCTAGTGTTTGACGCTTGCACAGAAGTGTAATGGCGATGGAAATCCAAGGTGACTGTTAATGCCGAAACTCATAGTGAAAAAATATATTTATTTTGTCAGTTCTCACACAAAAACGATTGGATCGCTTCATAAAACATGGATTAAAACGCTGGAATTTTATGGATTAATTTTATGATGTCTTTATGTGCTTTCTGGAGCTTCTGGTCACCAGACATCATATCTCCATTAAAATATCTTTGTTTGTGTTCTGCAGCAGAAAGTCATATGTGTTTGAGATGACATTATGGAGAGTAAATGATTTAGTTGAATAATCCCTTTAATAAATTAGTGGTGCAGTTGGAACAGTCTAGAGCCCCTGTACTCACAATGCAAGACAAAGACATCTTTGCTCTATATGCAGATGACCTGGTGCTGCTGTCAATCTCAGAACCAGCTGACTGAGAGGAATTGTTTCAGGGTTCAGTTCTTGGGTTTGTAGCACTTAAGAAATGTAGACATAAAGAAATGAAGGAAGAAAGAAAGAAAAAAATGAAGGAAAAAGGAAAGAAATAAATGAAGGAAGAAAGAAAGAAAAAGAAAGGAGGAAAAAATAAAGAAAACAAAAAGAAAAAAAAATTAAAAAAGAAAGACAGACAAAAAAGGAAGAAAAAGAAAGGAAGAAAAGAAAGAAAAAATTTAAAAGAAAGAAAAATGCTTTAACCAGGAATGTTGCAAGAGAAGCGTTAAACTACAAAAAGCTTCTTTTATAAATTACATGTAATTAAGTCTTCATAAGCGAACAAATCCTCCACATCTGAATTTGAAACGTACACAAAATAGCCTAAATAAATCAATATACAATTATTAGATTAAAATATCTACGGCAGGTGAGCAAGCTGTAAGATATCCAGCGTCTCGAAGTGTCAGATGCCACAACACCTCACGTTTGTGGTTGCACATCTTCTCCCTCCCTCCGTTTTTATTTCTGTCTTTGAAAACGTTTCCAGTTTCACCACGAGGACCAATCGATCCTTTTCTCAGCTCTCGTGTGACGTCGAGGACAGCCAATCAGAGCGTACGTTTCTTCCATACGTCATCAACAATACTCCTTCAGCTGTTGGAACGCTCAAGTGTCACCACCACGAGTGCGCTGCTACATGGGACACAAACTCATTAATTAACATCTCCAAGCGAAAATGGTCAGTATGTTAACTTAAGTTACTATTAAATTGACTTTTAAATGGGCCTTTTCCCCCCACAGCTGATCAGGTTGTGTTGTTTGTAGCCTTAGTATTGTTGTCGTTTTAGCAAGTGGTAGCTTACAAGCTGGTTTGTGTTGGACTGGGTAGTATTTGCATTGCTATTTTTGGATCGATAGCACAAAACTTACTTGTTTAAGTGACTTTGGCAAATACATGGCCCTGATATTTAGTTTTGGACCTCAATTGTAGCACAATATAGCAACAAATCACGTTAGCTGTAGCATGTTAGCTTTGTACCCCTGTCTTTACATGCATTGGGGGTTTGCAGTGTTACCACCTGCTCTCACTTTTACAGCATGTTGATCTTGAGTGACTGGGGCAGGCAGGGGTTTCTGAGGCCATTTTTTTGCAAAAGAAAGTCATCAGTCAAGTAGCCAGCTTGGATAGTTAAATGCTTTAAAGTATCAGAAATTAGAATCAGAACCAACGTTAAAGGTGCTGTAATAAATGTGCTATGAAATAATATGCAGAAAATTGTCATTCAGAAAGATATCACTGAAATAAGAGTCCTGAGATAACTCACTGGTCACTTACAGCACTAGACTGTGTAAACAGCAAACAAAAATGTGGCTGTGGAATAGAGGGGGCGTGTCTAATCTAACAGATCAGTCTTGTGGAATTTCCAGAACAGCTAATATCCATTACAGCACATTTTTAGCAACACAAGTGCAACAGTGGGTGAAAGTCTTGAAACAGTGGGTGAATATCTTGAGTCGGAGCTCGCAATGCTGTAGCCATACTCCGCGCCATCTTGAGCATTCAAGAATGTAGGCATTGTGTAAATTTGCAATGGTCAAATAGGAGTTTCCAGTTATATCTCAGCTTCTGAAACCTTGTAATGTGTTGTTTTGGTGGGACATGTTACCTTCTCGTGATGGACATTTAAAGGGCCACTTCATTGAAGCCAATGTTGCAATGTTGCTGTTGCAAAACTTATACGATTTAATATTTCAAGACACATTTTAACGGTTGCCAGTTCTTTTTAACTGGGCATGCCATCAAAAAACGAGCCACTTCTACATGAGACACTGAAAAACAGTGAGATGCAATGGTTAAAGACTTTCGTCCGTTGAATGTTTACATATAAAAACGATTGAAACCCAGCCCCCCGCAAAAGCATGTTTGAACGGCCCCTTTAAGCTAAAGCAACAGCATCTGCTATTTGTTTCCTAAGAAAATAATTTCTACTTTAAAAAAATAAATAAAAAATGCATTCATGGGGTGGTTGCGTTGTGATAAACGTTATATTCACTGTTAAATATAGATTACATACTGTTTCAGAAGTATTGCCACACAAGGGGGCCTTGGTAGCTCAGCAAGGATTGACACTAACAACCACCCCTGGAGTCGTGAGTTCAAATCCAGGGCATGCTGAGTGACTCCAGCCACGTCTCCTATGCAACCAAATTGGCCCGGTTGCTAGGGAAGGTAGAGACACACTGGGTAACCTCCTTGTGGTCGCGATTAGTGGTTCTCGCCCTCAATGGAATGCAGCGAGTAGCATGAGCCTCCACATGCTGTGAGTGTCCATGGTGTCATGTACAGTGAGTCACGTGATAAAATGCGCAGATTGACGGTCTCTGAAGTGGAGGCAACTGAGACTTGTCCTCCACCACCCGGATTGAGGTGAGTAACCGTGCCACCATGAGGACCTCCTAAGTAATGGGAACTGGGCATGGAGTGGTGGTAACCTTGTATGGAGTGGTGGTGGCGTAGTGGGCTAAAGCAAATAACTGTTAATCAGAAGGTCGCTGGTTCAATCCCCACGGCCACCACCATTGTGTCTTTGAGCAAGCCACTTAACTCCAGGTTGCTCCGGGGGGGGATTGTCCCTATAATAAGTGCGCTGTAAGTCGCTTTGGATAAAAGCGTCTGCCAAATGCATAATTGTATGTGCAGTTAAATGTGAGTTTTAGCTCATATCTCTATCGTGATAGCAATTGCTGAAACTTTCAAGTAGTTATAGCTGCAGACCAGGTACCTCAAGATGTGGGTGGAATCTCCAAAAAAGTGTGGAGTTACTCCAGAAGCGGTTGTGGTTAC
Source organism: Moxostoma hubbsi (assembly GCA_032164185.1). NCBI lineage: Eukaryota > Metazoa > Chordata > Actinopteri > Cypriniformes > Catostomidae > Moxostoma > Moxostoma hubbsi. The sequence continues at coordinate 7,815,811 of JAVLUX010000163.1, forward strand.
CCAAAAATGGTTGTCAGTTCCACTCACTGTTAAGATTAAGGAAAGAGTTAGGTAAGAGGCTCCCTACATCTTTAATGGTGGTTTGGAGGTCCCACCCCATTTTGGAGTAATGCCTGCAGCTATATCCTTCTCGAAACTTTCTTACAATGAAGTTCATCCCCCTAGAACAGTAGTCCTTTTGCATTACAGGTCAGATACTACACATTTTGTTATGGAAGAACTAAAATAAGCATTTCAGCAAAAAAAATATAAGCTGCATATTTCTGCTTTTATAGGAAGCGTTCACCTAGCAATGTAAATTCTCTCATCATTTATTCACCCTCATGCCGTCTCAAACTCACGCGGCTTTCTGTCTTCTTTGGAAAGCGTTATGTTGTGATTTTGTCCTTACAAAGTCAATTGACGTCTAATTTTCTTTTTACGTTGTTTGCTCCTCTGCAATACGTCTATAAGAGGTATGTCAATAATTATGTCTTGGATGTCAATAAGACATTCAGCAGATGTCTTTGAGACATTTATGATTTAGATTGTGAAATGCTTGTACGTGTGCTATCTGAGATGTTTAAATATATATGTCTGCATATGTTTTTGCATCTTTCAAGGCTCTGATGGGAGTTCAGTTGGTGGTGAGCTTGCTGGCGGTCAGCATAATGCAAAAAATGGCCCCACACCTTTCCTTTGCACGCTGGCTCTTATGTAATGGCAGGTAAGTAATGCACTTAACATTATCACATACACATGTTTGATGCAGGCTTTGATTCTTTATAATCCCCCAGCGCGTTCGTTCTCTCAGCCTTTTCAGGTACAAACATCCATCTGAGGATGAGCTGTGTGCCCTTGCTGGAAAGCAGATTCCAAAGACCAGCAGACGAGACAGGTGTGATTCAGTTGCAGACTGCATGCAACAGTTACATTTTACCTGGGTGGATTATATAACCTCTTATTCCGTGAACTCTTGTGGCTTCTAGGAGACAAAATGGACATGGAGAAGCCAAGCCACTTACAGTACCAAAAGACATAGATCTTCAACTGGAGAGTGCGCCAGTAAATGTCATGGATGCTCTTGGTAGGTCTTGGTAGAAGAATCACGTTTAACACGATATGACTCCTTTAAAGAGTAAGTTCATTTTGTGATCTTGCCTTGTGGCTTTCTGAATTATCCACAGTTCTGCGTTTCTTTGTGGAGTACCAGTGGCTGATTGACTTTGCTGTATATGCCACGGGGATCTACCTCTTCACCGAAGGCTACTACAGTGTGGTGGATGCCAGCAAAGAGGTCAACATTGCTGCCATCTGGTGTGTGCTGACCATTTTCTTCTGCCTGTATCTTTCAGTTCTGCTGTGATTTGGGGTAGAAGACCCTGCTAATCTTAAGATACAGCAAGTTGCATCTTATAGAAATCTATCAGTAGAGTTTTTTGCAGTCTTGTTGCCCTTGACTGAAGTTCTCAGGAGGACGCTGTATGTTCTTATGAGCCACTACTTTCGCTCTGAGGAGGGCGGCGAGCGCTCTGTATGTCTGGCTTTTGGCTTCTTATCTCTGCTTGTGGCCATGCTGGTTCTAGTAGTAAGAGAAGACTACCTGGAGTTCGGCCTCGAGCCCGGTATGTGATTATCTGGCCCATAAACATTCATTCAAGGAAATATCAGATGTATAATGGTGCTTTGATGTTTAAAAAAAATTGCTAAGTTGTCAATTGGATTGTAGTAAATGAATCTGAACTTGTTCTTTCTCTGATTTTTGCAGGTTTTACCAGTCTCTTTGATAAATTTGAAGTCTTTGCCAGACAGCAAGGATATGAGTGGTCGTAAGTAGTGGAATGTTGGTTAGACGCCATTTGAAAGTTCTTAAAACATATATTATCTTCTATACACTCAACATTCTTTTTTTGGGGTCAGAATTCCCTTCACCAAGCTGTCAGTGAAGTTGGGTCTAGCTGTCATTTGCGCCTTCATTGGAGCTCTCCTTGCTTTCCCTGGACTCCGATTGGCCCAAACTCATCTAGACGCAGTTCAGATGAACGCAGACCGTCCAATCATTCAGTAGGATACTCCACATTTTATTGCAAAACAATTGAACACGATCAAAAATGAGCACGCTGCAGCACAAGTCTTTTTTCTTTCTTTTTAGGATCCTTTTGCACTTGAGTTTTCTCTCTCCATTGGTTATTATGGTATTGTGGATTAAACCCATTGCTCGAGACTTCCTTGAAAATGCCCCCATGGGAAATACCTCAATTACCTTGTAAGTGTCTGTTGACCAAATAAATTATAAAATATAAAAATAGTTGTTTTTTTTGTAATGACTAAAATAAAAAAGACTTCTGTTTTGTCTTTCAGACTCTCTAGTTCAGCGTTTAACTCAGTGCGTCTGTGGACAATAGTAGTTTTGTGTGTTCTGAGGCTGCTGCTCACACGCTACCACCTGCAGGCCTACCTCAACCTGGCTCAGAAGTGGGTGGAGCAAATGAGGAAAGAGGCGGGGCGAATTGCTGCGATTGACATACAGAGAAAAGTAAGCGTGAAAGTCGAATTTGTTTATTTAAGAGTTCACTATATCTTTGTAATCTAAATTAAACTCTCGCGTTGAGGTTTTCATAATGCTGAATTAAAATTGCCAAAATTAAAGGGATATTTCTCCAAAAAATACAAATGTTTCTTCTGCAGAATACAAACTTAAGATTTTTAGAAGAATATTACAGCTCCATACAATGCAAGTGAAATTTTAAGTTCCAAAAAGCACATAAAGGCAACATAAAAGTAGTCCATACGACTCAGTGGTTAAATCCATATATTCTAAAGTGATATGATAGATGTGGGTGAGAAACAGATCAATATTTAATTCCTCTTTACTAAAATTCCTTCTTTTGTTTTTGGCAATTCGCATTCTTCGTGCATATCGCCAGAAACAAAAGAAGAATATGAAAGTGAAAGTGCAGATTTATTGTATAAAAGGACTTGATAGGATATTGATCTGTCACTTCTGAAGATGGATTTAACCACTGGAGTCATGTGGATTATTTTTATGTTGCCTTTATGTGCTTTTTGGAACTTAAAATTTCTGGTTACCATTCACTTGCATTGTATGGACCTACAGTGCTGAAATATTCTTCTAAAAATCTTAATTTGTGTTCAGCAGAAGAAAGTAAATGATGAGAGAATTTTAATTTTTGGGCGTACTATCCCTTTTATGTTTTTAAACTTCTTTTTTCAGGTGACACGAGTTTTCTGCTACCTGACTGTGGTCACCATGCAGTACCTCTTACCTATCCTGCTTGTGCTGTTCTCAACCTTGGCACTCAAGTCTTTTGGTGGGACACTACATTCACATTAGATGCTTTCACATGAACAACTTTTGCTGTAAAATGAATGAAATGTTCTGGTTAAATTCCACTGACAGCATTTGCAGAATAATGTTGATTACCACAGAGTTGCAGAGAAAGTGAATGATCAATGTTACATGTGTTTACATTATTATAGTGTGATAAAATTGCTTAAAGGGTTTACTGCTGATGCATTGTCATAGCAACAAAGTTGTAATATTGGATATAGCCTAACTTTACACTTATAAGTTTAGTAAGCACAATATTTTGAAAGTGCTAGCTGGCACAGTTGTGTATTCAGCTCCAAAGTATTTCAGCCCCACCATTTTTTTCATACAAGTAATAACCTGCTATATTTCCAATGTGAAATATTGAGTTTTAATGGCATTTTGGTGGTTGCAGTATGTATAAAACACATTGGTTGTATGAATGTGGCATTTTACAGCAATTTAAAGGGTGAAGTGTGAAGAGGCTGGTTTACATGCACAGATCTCTTCGACATATTATTTGAACCATGATCCACCAGATCAACATCTTCCATTTTCATTTGAAAAAACATTGATTTAGCCTCTCATCCACACTGGAATGGCATTTTTCTCTGCCAAAAGCAGAAACTTTCGAAAATGATACACTATTGAAAACGATGACATTAGTATACTGTGATTGGTTCTCACAGATCACGATGCCATCCTTGTTCCTAATTATCACCATGACAACAAGTCTTAGACTATGTCCACATTAATCTGGATACATTTTAAAACAGCGTTCACGTTTTTGAAATTCTTTTCGGCCACATTGCTGTTTTCCAAAAGTTTCTCATCCACAATGACACGTATAGAAACCCTTAAATCCTCTTACTGCGCATTCTAAAATTTTACGTTACGTGTATGGTCTAAAACACAATTGTCCCGGCGCCTTTGAATGAATGTAATGTGAAGGTTGTACAAAGTAGCATTTATCTTCAACAACGCTATCAATGTGAATGATACCTCAACAACGCCGCTACAACATGGGCCGCCATCTTGATTGTTTTGGGTTGAATGGATCACATGACAAAAAAAATATATCATCGTTTTCAGATATCTCCATTTTCCGTGTCCACACTACAACGCGAAGTCTGCGTTTTCAAATGTATCCACTTGGGAGGGCATTTTCGAAAAGCTCAGATTTAGCTGTCAAAAATGCCATCTCTGTGTGGACAGGTCAAAATGTAGGGAAAGTGATGCATTTTCAAACGAAAACATTCCGCAGACATTTTGAAAACGTAGTAAGGCCAAAGTATACTTCGGTTTTACGCATGCATCAAAGTGTCACTTAGGGCTGGTATTGCTAGCCACCCCACGACACAATACGCATTGTGATACACGATACGATATATCGCGATACATCACAATATAATGGTTCAATTTCGCTTTTAATTTAAATTAATTCAGTTAGAATGTCCGTGTTGCTTGCATACAGTATGAAATATATTTTCTTTCAGCTAATGCTGTTATTCCTTATACAGGGGACCTTCTAACTTGTTTAATTACAGACATATCAATTTTATTTTATCGTTAGTTTTTCATCGTTTTGGTACGGAGCCCGTGAAGTGACCTGTGCAAAAAAATAAATAAATCACAAACCGTTCGCGTGCGCACGCGTTACAGATTCCGGTGTGCGTGTATAGCTCTTTTCCTATTGCGTCATTGCCATCATTCTTTGAGAGCATGGATGAGCATGAATTTATAGAGATATATTTTAAACTTGGCCTTCAATACAAAGACATACTGTCATGGCTGAGACACGCTTTGATCTTCCAAAGGACACTAATCAAGCAATAGACTTGTACTTGCATTTAAGGAATGAGATATTAACAGATATGAAAGGCAGAATGTTATGGACTGAGAGTCTCAGTCATCATTCACTGCATCAATATTCTTTACAATGAATGTGAATGGTGACTGAGACTCTCAGTCCATAACATTCTGCCTTTCATATCCTTTTGTGCCCTACACAATAAAGAAATTCATGTGATTTAGGAATGACGTGAGGGTGAGTAAATGGCAGAATTTAGATTTTTGGGTGAATTATTAATTTAATAGTTTGACTGTTGAAGTAACAAACAAGGGGCATTGCTCACAGTTCAATTTTAAACTTTGAAATAATTGTAAGAAATGTGAACACTTTCACAAAAATATTACATGAGTATGAATATATACATTTTATATCTGGATCTCAGATAAAAGAAACATGCTAAGCACAGGTTATAATGAGGTTAATATCTCATTCCTTAAATGCAAGTACAAGTCTATTGCTTGATTAGTGTCCTTTGGAAGATCAAAGCGTGTCTCAGCCATGACAGTAATGTCATAGACAGTAATGTCTTTGTATTGAAGGCCAAGTTTAAAATATATCTCTATAAATTCATGCACATCCATGCTCTCAGTATCTTTGAGTAAATGAATGATGGCAATGACGCAATCGGAAAAGCGCACGCGAAAGTCTGTGATTTTTTTTTTTTTATTTTTTTTTTGCACGGGTCACTTCAAGGGCTCTGTATTTTGGTGACATTTTAGCTTTTTTTTTTTTTAAATGTCGTCCATGTATTACGTATATGTATATATATATACACTGTATATTGTTACATGTTTGTTGTTCACATGACTAATGTGTACTATATATAAGTATTTACTTAGTAATATTTTAGCACTTGTTCTACATATCTGTCTCTTTAAGACAGTAATGTTTGTTTGGTCGAATGGCTTTGTGATATATCGATATTTGATTGTATCGCGCGCAGCCCGATTTTTCGATGGGACTGTCTGAATCATGTCCACATGCGCTTGCAGTTGACTGTATTATAGACAGTGGTAGTACACATGCGTCAAAGTATACACTGGCCTTAAGTGTAGACATGCTCTTAAAAGCCAATCTCTTTTATGATTCACTTTTCTTAGGTGACTTCTCATGGGGGCTTGGAACAGAGAGCCCGGGTGTCACCACTGCTCCTATAATTCCTATAATTCCTACCACCCCTCCGCCAGCCCCTCGACTTGAAGATGATGAGGACATGGAAGACATGGAGGAGGACATCCAGGCCACCGTGGCCCACCTGACCGAATTGTTCTCTGCCTTATGTGGAGTCCTTACGCCCATTTTCTTCAGGGGCATCTTTGCCTTTCTCACTTGGTGGGTCGCAGCTTGTCAACTCATTAGCAGCTTATTCGGTATCTACTTCCACCAATACCTGATGCACAACTGAAACAAAGTACCCTGAAATTAAGCTCTATGCACCAAATCCAATTCTTCAAGCCTGCAGCATCACATCAACAAAGAGAAGGCTGGCACTTCAGTACAAACATTGAAGTTTAAACATCTAAACCTGCTGTATTTCATTATCTTTATGTTTAGGGGGAAATTGCTGGTACACCTTCGAAATCATAATCTTCGAGATTTTGGTACTATCAACAAAGCAACGATGTTAGTAAAAAGGACAATTCTGTCATTTACTCATCAACAATCTGCCAGACGTGTTTGTACCACAGAACATTTAAGTCATTTCACATGCTTTGGTGTATCTTCATCCCCTGGTGTGACGAGATTTGAATTGCAATGTAATTCTAATGGCCTGGTAACTCAGGGATGTGATCTGAAAAAGCACAATATCATCAAGTGCAAATGAGCAATTTGAACATCGCTGAACAATTTCTTTAGCACTGTAGTGTTAACAGACTGGGTTTTTCCAAAAATGAAATTGCTTTAAAATAAGTTTTTTAACAGAACTGTATTTTAAATACTGTGTGTATATGGCTAATGACAAATGTTATATGCTGCTAATTGCAGTTCTAATCAATTGCCCATATGTTTTATGAATAATCATATGTGAGTTTTAATTATTTTGCCATCATTGTTCACTCCATTAGCTGCCAAACTACTGTGTAAGAGGAAATATCCTCAGGGAATAATATTACTTTTAAAGATTTTACATTGAAACATTCAGTTTTATTTATTCATTTTCTAGTGTCACTCAATAATTTGTTTGATTTGCAACAATGAAAAGGCAATAAAAAAAGAAAGCAGAGGCTGTTTATTTATTTATAAATGGTTTAATGGGAATATTTGGCTATATACTAATTAATAATGGTCAAACAATGTGGGTTAAAAAGGCCATCATCCTCCTACAGTACAGCCATCAAAAAGGCTTATGCTGACACTGATATCTAAAGAGCTACTGTAGAAGGATGAAGGCCTTTTTAATAGGCATGCCTATTAAAATAGGCACCGATGGGAACATTTTTGGCCGATATCGATTTCAACAAAAACCAATAGGCATATAACAATGCCGATATTTTGCACCTTACCTTATTACATCAGATCACTGTTTTACTTAGGAAGGCATAAAAAAATGTGTAAAGCTTTTTCACTCTTCTAACAATAAATAATTTCCATTGGATCTGTTGAAAACATGGCAAGCCAAAATTTAAAAGAGCTATAGTGAAAGATACATTTAAAGATAAAGATACAAAAAATTTTTGCTGTTTAAAACAGCCTTTTTAAGGTTTAGTAATCGCACAAAGCCATATTGCAATTTCAATCTTAATTCAATTAATCATGCAGCATTAATGGATATACCAATATCTCAGAAGTCCAAGTCTGCTGGTTTCAAAGTGTTTTGGATGGTTTCCCTTATCATGTGGCCTATATGAAAGTGCCACTTTTACAACTGTCATGTCCATTTATTGCATTTTTTTCAACATTAGCATGAGCTTAGCTTTTACTGAACTCAGAACATTACTTTAAGAAAGCACTAAATACGTCAAAGTCCTATTCCAAGTCTTCTGAAGCTGTACAGTCGCTTTGTATAATCAACAAACCAAATTGAAAGGTGCAATTAGTTTTTTTCCAAATTGAAAGGTTTTTTCCTCATTAAAAAGAGAGTTTTACTCTTTAAAGACATGAATTGTAATTTTGCAATATCTGTTGGAAATCATGAAGACTCCAGTCATATTAGTAACATCTCTGATTACTTGTGTAACCTCGGTTCCCTGAGATAAAGGGAACTAGACATTGCAATGAACGCTATGGGGGAATTCTTTTTCCACAACCTAGTTGAAGCCATTGTATCATAACACCAATCTTATGATTGGCAATGATGTTGGCGCCCTGCCCATTTAGGTGCACATTTGCCCTACATAAGCGGACACTCAAACATAATTTCTTCAGAATTTTCTGACTGAGGTACAAGAACGCGTCGCACATTCCTCGAAACTCTGAAGTAGTAGTGCAGCCAAGTTTCGCAATGTCTCGTTTCCTTCATCTTGGGGAACTGAGGTTACATAACTGAGGTTATCGATTTTGTTCAATTGACATTGCAATGAACGCTATGGTGAGCAGAGTCACATCACGCCGCACTACGTAGTGTCATATCCTAAGATGTACCAGGGTAGAAACACTTAGAAGAATGTGTATATCAGGTCATGGGCACTTCGGCCGGTGACTTAAACGTCTTCAAGTGTGTATGAAAATGAATAACCTCACATGGTGAAAACCAGATGGAAAATTTATCTTAATCTGGGTCTATATGAGTCATATAATACACAGAATAATTAACCCCTTCATAACCAGAGGTAAGGAAGCAGGTTTTATTCTGTTGGAAGTGCTTGTGACTTCTAGTGGGAGTAAATTGTATAGTGGCCTACACAGGTGGCTGTATTAAAATGAAAACAGGTAGCTCGCCTGTAATAAGGAGCTCAGTCTCACCCGATGGGTGATGGAATATTAAGCTCTCTAGTCAGAGAGTACTCGCAAAGCGATGGACACCACGTCTAGGTTATAAAACCTTGTGAACGTGTTTTGTGAAGACCATCCTGCTGCAAAGTATATATCATGTAGGGATATACCGTTTGACCATGCCCATGAGGAAGCTATGCTTCTAGTTGAATGTGCCTTTACACCAATAGATCATCTATCACCCTATGACTCATAAGCGAGGGTGATCGCACCAACGATCCAGTGAGAGAGCCTATGTTTGTGCATCCTCCATAACAAACAAAGAGCTGATCTCACAGTCTAAACTGGTAAGTGCACTCCACATATGTGTGCAATGCCCACACGGGGCATAGTAACTGCGCTAACTGCTCCTCATCCGAACTAGATGGTGGGGAAGAGAAAGCTTGTAGGTGCACTATCTGAGCTCACTATGGTGGCTTTTGAAAGCCCTGGACCGAATTCCAGACATGAACTGTCAACCAACAGCACCTCTATATCACCAACCCATTTGAGGCCAGAGCCAACAGCAGTCCAGTCTTTAAAGAGAACACAATTAACTCAATGGATTCCAATGGTTCGAACAGGGGGCCCTCAGCACCAGATCTAAGTCCTATGTTTGAACCGTAGCAGGGTGATGGGGTAACCTCCTTGTGGTCGCAATTAAGTGGTTCTCACTCTCAATGGGGCGCGTGGCAAGTTGTACGTGGATCGCGGAGAGTAGCACAGTAAGATATGTGATAAGATGTGATTGATGGTCTCAGAAGCGGAGGCAACTGAGACTTGTCCTCCGCCACCCGGATTGAGGTAACCGTGCCACCATGAGGGCTAGTAAGTAGTGGGAATTGGGCATTCCAAAATTGTGTGAATGGCCTGAGCCAAAGTTAAGGCGCTGAGAGTCAGGCGAAGAACATCCGGATGCATATGCAGGTAATCCCGTCCGCTGATGGGTGTCCGTCAACGGCAAAGAGGGGACTGGTCCAGATGCGTAGTCAAGACGAGATGATGTCGTCTAGAAGGAAGAAATTCTGTTTGAGTGCCCGCTTATATAGGGCAAATGCATGCCTAAAGGGGCTGGGCTCAAACATCATTGCCAATCATAAGATTGCCATTATGATACAAGTGCTTCAACTAGGTAGTGGAATTTCCCCATAGTGTTCTTTGCAATGTCAAGTGAACTGAATCAGTAGGGAACATTAGAATACCTTATGCGCCAGAGAAACTAACGTGCAGCCATCTTGAAAATGTTGTCTCTGAACTTCTGTTCTAGCAGTTCAATATAGATATCAGTGGTGTTGATGTAAAAGTGTGTTTAGCTAGCGAGGTAGATTTAAAAGTTATAGAGGTGTCAAAAACCATTATGAGTATTTTAAAGTGTTCAGGATATGTCATAACAACTGAAAGCAGAGCAGAGAGATTTTAAAACAAGAGTACATCATTGATAACAAGATCCTACCTTCATGTTGTGGACGTACTGATGTGCCTCTGTGCTCATTAAACTCCAAGAGATAACACAAAGTAATTTTAAATATCTCGTATGACACCACTGACCATCTTGTCATTCGCCCATCTTGTTATAGATTTTTGGAGCGTTTTTTTAATCACATTTAAGCCACCAAAAATGTAGGGTGACAAATTAATTATAAAAAAGTACAATTGTAATTTTCTTTAATGTTGAATTTGCATGTGTAATAATACGAGATGTCACTGATGGAAATTGCATGTCAACTACACATTTAAACACAAATTTTTTAACTAGTTTTACACGTAAAACAATTAAACGCTTGTATTGTGAAAAAGTGCAGCGTGTCATACTTTACCGGGGTTTCTCCCGTTTTTCACCCGTTCTCACGCTGTACTGCCGATTTACAATTTCTCCTAATAAAATAAAAATGTTCCGCATTCAAAGTTTGCTCGTAAGAATGTATTAGACTGTATTATTTAAAAAACAAAAACTTTTTTATTCGTCCCGTAAGCTGGTCCCAATTTAAATTGGAATTTTTTCACACGGTGGAGGGTCGTCGTCTGAAACGTGCTGATACTGTGGAGGGTGTGGTAAGGGACTATCTAAAAACTCCACGCATCTCCCTATTTTTCACAATCTGATGTTGGCAGGTATGGTCACAGCAGTCTTAATGTTCCAGGTCCAATTTAGCCTACCTTTGCAGGTGTCAGAAAAACAAACATTTTAGAGTGACAGAAAAAACACCTCATGAGCATTTTCATGCAGTAAAGCGGCTATTGGGGAAAAATACTTTCTGTGCTCCCACACTTAATCCATTTTGATCGACTCTTCTCAGTGGCTTCTATACAAACAGGAAGTTAGATGGCAACATTCGGAAGTACGGAGCGGAAAAAGGGGGTGGGACTGAAAAAGTTGAATAAAATCTGTTTTATTCTACATGGAGGGGGTCCGCACATGGGGGCCGCCATGCTAGCATCACATGACTAGCCGAATACTACACGCTTAATTTCAGTAATCGTCCTGTTATTTGACACTTTCACTCATTTTGGGATGTTTAAAACAAAGTATAAAATAATTTTGTCCAACAAAATTTCATTTCATTCATAAATGTTTTTAAAAAACACGTTTCAAGACTTGTTTATTAGCCGTAATGACCATATACACTTAGTGGAAAGGTGTTCGATATGGTTTATCACTAAATTGGTTTTTGTACTGATTCTTATCCTTTTAAATTAAGGTTGAGAACATTTTTTTATATTTTATTTAGTCACATCCTTGAGTAGGAATATTACTGGTTTAAAGACACTTATTTTGATCTCAAAACACTAAAATAGCCATCTTCATATTTGTGTTGACATTTTAACCCTACACTTTTACAAAATGTCTTAATGAAATTAATTTGGTTGTGTATTTCAAACTAAATACAAATACCATTGAAATGTGATTTTGTATACACATAATTATTTTGATCCTTTATATGCATTTAAATGTGTTATTTGAGGAAAAAAAGGGTCAACATGGACCATATAAATAATTTACTATATTTTCTTTACATATTTATTTACAGTATATAATTATTCATCTCATAGGAATATTTGACAAATTGTGGGTAGATATTTATTAATAGGTTGGCATATTCTTTATCATTTGCATATGTATCTTCTGTCTCACCACCAGACCCGTCCTGCCCCAAAAACATCTGATCTTGAACTCAGACTGATATTTTTCCCCACGTCATTCCGGCTGATGACATGTCTAGAAGCAGTGTCTGGGGTAATGAAGTGAAGGGTGACGGGGTTGACATATCTATATAATCACATTAATTATGTGCATCTGTCAGGAGGCCCAGTCTGAGACCCACTGCAGACCTGGCTGTTGCTATAGGGACTGGACCGAGGACCATTCAGACGTGCCCTGCGGACTCGCCCCATTGGCCCCCTGAGACCTGCCCAGACGTGACCTCTGTAGCCCTTCTTTGGACTGAGGAAGGGTAGGCTGTGCTGACGAGCTGGAGAGAGCCATAATTTCAGCCAATTTTCAGTTTTATAATGACTGAAGGGGTTCAAGATGGTGTGGATGGGTGTCTGAGAAATGGTATTTGAATGTGATTGTGCATGGAGTGGGAGTGTGTGTATGATAATGGAGGGCATGTGTCTTGATTTACAGTATGTTAAATGGTTATTACAATATATAGTATATATATATATATATATATATATATATATATATATATATATATATATATATATATAGTACAGTATAAATGTTTAGATGAATCAGAGATATATAGAGGATATTAGACTGGCAAAGAGTCAATGTGGGATGTTAATGAATATCTGATAACACACATTTTCACAATGGAACTGGTTGTTATTTCTTCCCCATATCATAACATATTTTAACAAGCTAATGAGCTTAATAAAAATGATCATTTCCTTTTTAAAGGGATAGTTCACCCAATAATGAAAAATTCTCTCATCATTTACTCGTGTCATCCCTGATGTTTATGAATTACTTTCTTCTGCAGAACACAAGCATATCTCTGTAGGTCCATACAATGCAAGTGAATGGTGACCAAAACTTTGAAGCTCTGAAATGCATATAAAGGCAGCATAAAAGAATCCAGAAGACTGCAGTGGTTAAATCCATATTTTCAGAAGCATTATCATATGTGTGGGTGAGAAACTGATCAATATTTAAGTACTTTTTTACTATACATTCTCCTCCCTGCCCACTAGGTGGTGATATGCACAAAGAATGTGAATTGCCAAAAACATAAGAACAATGTGAATGTGGAGATTGATTGTAAAAAGGACTTAAACATTGATCTGTTTCTCACCCACACCTATCATATCACTTCAGAGGACATGGATTAAACCACTGGAGTCTTATGGATTACTTTTATGCTGTCTTTATGCGCTTTTGGACTTTCAAATTTCTTTTTTTGCAGAGGAAAGTAAGTCATCCACATCTGGGATGCCATGAGCATGAGTAAATGATGAGAGAATTAAAATTTTTGGTGAACTATACCTTTAAGACTTTACTAACAACATGTCTAAAAATTGTGTAGTTGGGAAAATGTTGCCACATTTTTGCAAAATTATATTACGTGATTTTTTACATGTATCACGGCAGTTCCGAGGTGAATTCAATCACAATAGTTCCCTCGCAAAAAATTTAACATGGTTTTACTACAGTTACCATATTTTAACCATGATATAGTGAAACCATAGTGATAATAAAGGAAAAAGAAAACTATGGCAATAAAAATCATATGAGGGAACACAAAACTTACGAGTGCATGCACAACTATTTCTGAAAAAAGTACCACCCTGTCATCTAAGGGGCTCTGTTAGTGTCACAAAAAGCAAATCTGACATGAAAAGTGTTCAGATGTTGTGTGAGGAACAGGGTGAAAATTATCATTCATGAACTCTGACATTTTTCTCATGATTTGTGTGAAAGGGAATACAAGTCGTTGTTGTGGTGACTCTAGTGCTCATTTCACCGGGAAACAACCGTGATACTCAAATGTGACATATATAAACATAATTTTGCATAAATGTAGGTATATGAGACCAGGTTATGAGTTGGTGAAAAACACGTCTTAAATTACAATCATATTGTGAATTCTGTCCTTTAAACATAAATTACAGTATCATCATAGTTTCGTAATAGCTGTCAGACAAATAAGTAAACACATTAAAAGCACACTAGTAGCCTATACATTCAGGCAAAGGTCAACTATATAATGAAGGCAGATGTTTTGGTATGTTTCAGTTACAGTTTTTCTTCATGTCTGCTGTTTCATGAATTGTGTTGTGCATCATAATTGTTGTTTAACTGTTATGTGGCTGGAAAAGCCCATTTATAGATTTGTGGTGGAAGATATCTATTTACTTCAAATGGTATTTCATATTTTTTCACATTATTCTATATGAAAAATTATTATAACTATATCAGTGACAATAAGCAGCAGACTTCCATTGGAACAACTCACCCCACTTGACATGGTAGCATGCCTCACTGTAGAGACCCTGTAAATTGACCCCGAGGAAAGGTCACTGAAATAAAAAGTGTGACAACTAGCCCTGTTCTCGCCTAGTCGGCTGAACGTAGTACATAGAGGCAGGGCCGTAGCAAGGAATTCTAGACCCCATGACTGTATATCATTCTGGGCCCCTTTCCTATTAAAAAATACAATTTAAAATTTGTTGTGGGCCCCCCTGTGCCTGTGGGCCCCTAGAATCGTTACCACCTTTCACCCCAATAGTTATGGCCCTGCACAGAGCTGGCAAGAGGCAAGTTTTCAGATACCTGATATATTTTGAGCCACGTGCTGCCCTCGTGTGGACATAACAGCAAATTCCACTGACAATACTTCAGGATAGAAAAACAATATTACATATATGGGATACACTATTCATAATACAAGCAAAGTGGGAAATAACACAAGCTTGGAAATAAAAAGTAACGGTAGGTAGAAGAAACACTGCAAAATGTTGCATACAAAATTGTTTGTTCATAGTTAAGTCTTTCTAATGCAAAGCACAAATAAAAACAGCACAATAATGCACGAAGCAGAAACATGGCCATGTTACAGCCTTTAACATTTTGAATATATTTACATCATGTACCTAAAAAAAAAACTAGTTTGAAAGTAGAAAATTAGCCAGTCCTGTCTGAACATCATTTTTACATTAATATAAATTATGATCCTGCAATTTACACTGTGTGAAGAAAATAGAGGGGCAGACATCACAATTCGTAACAATGTCAGCATCAATCATTTGAATGTTGCTCTGGTAAAGTGGTAATATTTTTGATGTGGCATAACTTGGATTTTTATTGGTTCTGGATAAAAACAGTATTTACTGCATATTTTTGGATACTGCAGTTTACCTGATAAATCTATGATACATTGCCTGTTATGAAGAAAATGTGATGTATGTGAAAGCACTGGGAGATCACATATTCCAATTAAGACAAGTGAAGAAAAAAGGCCCTAATGTCTATTAAAAAGAGAAAATGTGACATCAAATGTGCTGTCTATCTGACATTTACAGGTGCACTTTTGTCTTGGTGTCATCTTGGGTTAACAGCGACACCTAGCGGCTTGAGGCAGCATCATTTAAAATCAATAGTTTTCCGTTTCAGATGCTGTCGTATAAATGTAGGATTCACAGTCATCCATGATTACCTTAAACAATGATGAAAGTGTCAAATAACAGGACGGTTACTGAGATTAAGCGTGTAGTATTCGGCTAGTCATGTGATGCTAGCATGGCAGCCCCCATGTGTGGACCCCCTCCATGTAGAATAAAACAGCTTTTTAAGGTTACTGATGTGACTGGAGTCTTCATTTTAAAGTGAGTGCTCTTGATTTCCTACATATATTGCAAAATTAGGCTGCAATTCATGTCTAGGAGTTGAACATTTTCTGAACAAAATGCTGTTATCACTTTATGTGGCATAATGCAGCATAAAAACATGACACAACACCTTTTTAAATGTATTTCTTTCTTAACCTAAACACAACTCAGAACCAGATCAAACACTGAATAAATCTGAGTACCCCTCATTTGGCCCAGAATTCCCATTTTTTATACCTTGTCAAAATGTTTTGTAAGATAACTTGTAAAATATGCTTCTAAATCAAACTGGTTGTATTCAAGTAAAAAATATTACTATACTACATTAGGTTAAACCAATGAATGTAATCTTTAAGGGTTGAATCAAGTAGAAATAACTCCTTAAAGGGATAGTTGACCCAAAAATTCAAATTATTTCATCATTTACTCACCCTCATGCCATCCCAGATGTGTATAACATTCTTTCTTCTGCTGAACACAAACAAGTGAAAGGGTGAAAAGTTGTGAAGGTCCAAAAAGCACATAAAGGCAGCATAAAAGTAATCCATATAATTTCAGTGGTTAAATCCATATGCTATGAAGTGATATGATAGGTTTGGGTGAGAAACTGATCAATATTTAAGTCCTTTTAATATACATTTTTCTCCCTGCCCAGAAGGTGGTGATATGCACAAAGAATGCGGATCGCCAAAAACAAAAAATTTGGAAGTGAAAGTGGACATTGATAGTAAAAAAGGACGTAAAGAGTGATTTGTTTGCCACACACACCTCTCATATCGCTTCAGAGGACATGGATTAAACCACTGGAGTCATATGGATTTCTTTTAAGCTGCCTTTATGTGCTTTTTGGACCCCTTCACTTGTTTGTGTTCAGCAGAAGAAAGAATGTTATACACTTTTGGGATGGCATGAGGGTGAGTAAATGATGAGAGTTTTCATTTTTGGGTGAACCATCCCTTTAAGTAAAAACTACACTTTTTACAGTGTAGAGAGCCATACATTTGTACTGAAGATGCTTGGGCAACTAGTTATCTAATCCATCCATTACTGATCCTGGTTTGTTTCAGAGGCTGGTTGCTTTTCTCTTCTCCAGGGTCTTCAGGTGGACCATGCAGTCTCTCCATAGCCGTATATTCTTCTGCAGATGTGAGGCTCGTCACTTTGGGCTCTTCCATTGGTGAGTGCTGTACAATGTGATGGCCGGGGGGCGAGGCCGAGAGCATGTGCTCAGGAGTGGTGCGCTCTGATTTGATGGTCATGTTGAGGGAGGGGTGTGGCGGGGAGGAGGTAGAAGAGCACTGGGAATTGTATGAGCAGTTTCCTCCTGAGGCAATCCTAAAATAAAACATTACAATATGAAAAGACAATATGCACACAATGGTTGTGTTTTAAAGCCTTGGGATCCTAGACAGGTTTTTGGGCATTATACCACATATCTGAGGTAACATTTAAATTGAAAACACCTAAAAATGTTGTCTAGGTATGTAACTTACTACGTTTTGAATCACTGCCTATTAATATAGGCTAGATAATATTTATATATAAAGAGAAGACATCTCACCCATGGCTAACCATTGACTGTTGGGCATCCTGATGAGGCACAGGTTGCCAGGTATTCACTGAATTACGATGGAAACCCACAGTGTAAGCTGGGTGGCTATAGTCTAAGAGAAAAAACGCCCATAAATACTTCATTTTAATTTGATAACTTCATACTCGCACATTCATTTGCTTCAAAGATGTACTGTAAATCTACTTGTGTGTCCTTGTAAGCACTGGTATTTCATGCATAATCTAAATGCATACAGAAGTTAAATTGGCCCTCACCTGAGGCCCCGTAGTTCCCTAGACTGTGGCCCAGTAAGCCTGTCTTCCCCATCGCCATCATGTGTCCAGCGGCATGCATACTATGATACAGCGCTCTCTAGATATGAACAAAGAAAGCACAATTTTAAAAAACACTAGATTTTAGACTTTTTCACTTTTCAGCACTGGGTGAAAATCTGCAGAATTATGTGTAAGGGATTTAAACATGGTAAAATTTGTTGAATGGTGTTACACTACTATTGGTGGCTGGAAACATTATCTAATTAGCCAAGGGAGGGGGCATGGGTAGCTCAGAGAGTAAAGACGCTGACTACCACCCCCGGAGTCGTGAGTTTGAATCCAGTACGTGCTGAGTGACTCCAGCCAGGTCTCCTAAGCAACCAAATTGGCCCGGTTGCTAGGGAGGGTAGAGTCACATGGGGAAACCTCCTCGTGGTTGCGCATGGTGAGTTGTGCGTGGATGCCGCAGAGAATAGCGTGAAGCCTCCTGTGCGCTATGTTTCTACAGTAACATGCTCAACAAGCCACGTGATAAGATGCGAGAATTGACGTCTCAGACGCGGAGGCAACTGAGATTAGTCCTCCACCACCCGGCTTGAGGTGAGTCACTACGCCACCACAAGGACTTAGAGCGCATTGGGTTTTGGGCATTCCAAATTGGGGAGAAAAACAAACAAAAAATGGCGGTGTGTACAACTTTGTGAGTGATAGAATATCCCAATTCTGCAGACAATACAATATAGTATTTGTTTTATAAAAATATAATAACTTAAATAATATATACGTTATTATGTTGGCGTGACAAAGCCAACAAACTGATTCTAAAAGACTTTGTTTTGGGTTTTTCCAAAGTCCCTAACCAAGACCAAATTATCAATTGTAACTTCTCCTAAACCTTTCAAGCTACATTCACTAAACTTGACAAAGACCTTCAGACTGTTCTGACTCGTGTTGCTATATCTTTGAGTTTTGGTTTTTGACAGAGTGGATGATCAAAAATCCGAAAAATCCCATGGCTTTACATTGATGAAATGCTCAAATGGGCCAAGACTATTCACTCTCCAATTGTCAAAAAATTCAAACAAACACAAGCAAAACACATGTTTTAACTAAGCATGGCTTGACATATCTCATTACAATACATAATCTATTTGTCTATCTATCCATCTTTCTATCTATCCACTGCTACGCCGATGACTCACAGCTCTACTTGTATTTCCAGCCCAACGACACCACGGTGACTGCTCTAATCTCAGCCTGTTTGGCAGACATCTCGGCCTGGATGAAGGAACACCACCTGCAACTTAACCCAGTGAAGACGGAGCTCCTTAGCTTTCCAGCCAACCCTGCTGTTGAACACAACATCAGCATTCAGCTGAGTGATTTGTTCAGTCATTTTACATAACTAGACTACTGTAACGCTCTCATTGCAGGCCTCCCAGCATGCACCACTCCTTGTCTCTCTTCACTGGCTGCCGGTTGATGCACGTAACAAATTCAAGGCTCTGATGCTGGCATATGTGAGTCTGCTCAAGCATACCTAAAATAATTTCTGCAGAGCTATGTTCCCACCAGAAGCCTGCGGTCATCTAATGAGCGGTGCCTTGTTGTACCAACACAAAGAGGCACCAAAACACTTTCTGGACTTTCAGTTTCACTGTACCACCTTTGTGGAATGACCTTCCAAACTCCATCAGTGAAGCAGACTCTCTGTCTTCCAAAAATTGCTAAAAACATCTTTTCCATGAGCACTTAACCATTCAGTCATAAAAATAAAATCTTGTTACACTCTAATCTGTCAGATGAAACTTTGTAATGCAGCACATTTCGTTCCACTGCCTACTTAAAATGAATAGCTTATTATTCCTCTTTTGTAAGTCGCTTTGGATAAAAGTATAACCAAATATAACCATCCATCCATCCATCCATCATCCATCCATCTTTTTAAAACTTTCAGATAAGGCTTTGTCAAGCCAACAGTAAAGTCACCTACTCTATCTAGTTATGATATATTAAACAACAGTTAATTCCAGTCCTCAAATCTGATTGGACAAGAGGCATTCCAAGAGTGCTGATATACAGTCCAACAGCATTGGGATGCTTCATTATTTGTATCACTCCATTTACATGTTTGTGGTTTTCACAATGGGGATTTTAATTTAATTCACTGATTCCTTATGTAACAATGTTTTGGAAATTGCATATTTATTCCAATAGGTGTCAACAAACGAGCGTCTTTTATGTTATAAGAGTCATTCAATCATCAAGTCAACAGATTTGTGAAACAAAAAAAACACTGAAACAATGAAGCTGAATGAGAATTATTCATTCACTTCAAAGATTTGTTTAAAAACACTGACTCGTTTATGAACAAAATACGTTTATGAGTGCAGTGCAGAGTTGGTGGTTGATGCTTTGACTTTGTTTGAAAACATTTTCGCTGTCACAGAAGAAATGTTACTTAAGAACTTACTGGCCAATATTTGTCTTAAACGCATGTTATTTAAAATTATTGACTTGATTGTTAAACTGCAGTATAAACCAATAGCACACTTGTAATCATGCTGTTGTTCCATATAATTTACAGGACAACAGCACAATTATGAATGTGATCATCTAATATAATATTGTAATCAAAGTCACTGAATATTCAAATAGAAATGTCATGAAACCAATTTTGAAATCATAATGATGAATGAAATATCATTTCAAAGCTGCTGAGCCGATCTGATCTGCATTATATAATTGAAAAGTTATTATAATGAGTTAGCAGGAAATGTATATGATTTGCAAGATAACATTGCATCTTCCTATATGTGCTAAATTTATGTTCAGTGACACTAGAACAAAAGAGACAAAAATTTATTTTTTATGTATGTGTAAGAGAGTACTTTGGTAGACTCTCTCACAGCATTTGCCAAATTGTTGTGGGTTCCACACAGTCCGGCCTGCGCATCAAGGCGCCGTCCATCACTGGTCATACTCAGAGGAGGCGGTGTCTTAATCTCCAACGCCCTGCTCAGGTTGCCATGGGAGAACATCGAGTAGCCCAGACCTTCACAGTCATGTGGGAAGTGAAAAACAAGATGTGGGTGAAATTAATATTTCGAAACATAAAGTGAAATATAATACCTCTCTCTGGTTCTTTGTACCTCCTTCTCTGTCCGCTCACTGAAAAACAGAAGTTCTCCTTCCCAGATGACTTTTTTTTATTCATTATCTAAGCTGTTAGATGAACAGATTTCACTGATAAGTGTGAACCTGCCTTGAACTGAAAACTCTGAATTCCACCAACCACATTCATTTGACATGTTCTGCATTTGGCAGATGTTTTTGACCCAAGTAATTTACAGTGTTTTCAAGGTATACATTTATCAGTACTCCCTGAAAATGTAACCCACAACCTTACGGTGCACTTCTAGCTACGCAAGCACGATTTCAGGCATTCCAAAATGTGTCAGACTGAAAATCTTAGCACAGCGCAAGTACGTGTTGCATTCTCAATGTGGCTACAAGTCGATTTTAAAGTCAATTTAAATCTTGCAAGCTAGTTACTGCCATGGTAGAGCTACAGTTTGAAGAAAATATTGTTGAGCAAGTTAAAATCAATATATGTATTGCAACTTATCTGAATAATAACATCAAGTTTAATGGCGCAATCTTTTGAAGGTAACTATCACCCCCTTGAGTACTGAGGTTTGTTACCACCACAGTAAGCATGTTCAAACAGACTGCACATTGGCAATGCATTGGTCAAGCGCTCGCATTTGTGTACAATGTACTTGCGTAAAGTACGTTTCTGGTTTTACCAGCTGAACTACAGGAACTGATCATGCGTTATATTTGGGAATTATTTTGGAGTATTTTGATACATAATATGGTCCAAACGTCACATACCATTTATTTTGACCAATTTTTTTAGTTGTTCTAAATGGGTCCAAAAGTTCCGCAAGGCCAAGGAAGTTGTGGACCAGGACTTTTGTACACCACTGTATTTTACACATCAGCTAAGTTAAAATGCTAGATTCTGTCAACAGCGTTTGGCAGGTATTTATTCAAGTTGCTTTAAGTAGAAAGTTCCCATGCAGTGCAGCTAATAGTCATATGAAGATGAAGAGACGCTTCTTTACAAAGTCCAGCAGGTGTGACATTCTGCCTAGAAACCACAGTTCTGTCTTTAAATACTGTTTTGTGTGTGTGTGTGTGTGTGTGTGTGTGTGTGTGTGTGTGTGTGTGTGTGTGTGGCTGAGAGGGTGAGCTGTTTCACATATGAGAACATCCTGTGTGCAAAGTACTAAAATACTCCTCTCGGGCAGCATTCCCCACTCTCTTTCTGTGTAACACTATCAGAAAATTACTATAATAAGTTAAACTGATTTAGTGGTTCTACGAGTGAAGATACAGTGCAACAGAACCACAGTTATATAGACTAGTATATTTTATATGCAGTAGTTTAAATAGTTCTATATAGTAAATGTCTCCAACAAATGTCCAAATATCTCTACTTTTATTTCCCATTGTACATGGTCCACGAGTTGACAACATCGTTCTTTGGAGCTTATTGATGTTTTTGCCATTACATAGAAATCAAGTTCTGTTGCTGAAGTTGGACTATGATTATGGAAATTCAAATTATTACCCCAGTGGCCGAAACGGGAAGTGTTGTGAGGTGAAATTTGCACATGATGGTGCCAAAAGTGAGTTGCATTTTTAGTTATATGATTTAGTAAATGATTTAATACAGTACACATTTGGAAGGTATATGTTGATTTCCTGTGTGATTATGTTTAAAAAAAGTGGTCTATTTGAACACTTAAGAATACCCCATTGTGCAATTTAACACAATACCAAGCCAAGTGGCACTTTTCATGCAAAACATTTCACAAGCAAGCTTTAAATCATAAAACAATAGATATACCGTTCAAAATGAACTTTCTGGTGGTCAAATATCAGTGGAACATGCCCATAATTAATGCAATGAACTACGGTGCTTTGTTAGTGTTTGATAGTTTGGGGAAGGAACAAAGGCGGTATACCAAGGAGGTTCCTAATCTTCCATTCGCCTCCTGGCGTGTCGGTCAGAACACAGGATAGGATCCAAACAGCCAGGTTCCATTCAAAAGGTGTTTATTTACATTGAAGAAGCCACAAGTCACAGGCACATGACAGGTTGCATATTCAGGTAGTCATGTTGATATGAGGTTATAGGAGAGTATTTGAATAGGTTTATACTTGTGTGTACGTGTCTGTGTGTGTGTGGTTAGTCACTCATGGACACACATTTTAGCACCCACAACAATTTATCTTAGCACATATCACAAGCATGTATTTCATCTGCCTTGCTCCGCTGTATAATGCCGTTGATTGACAGGCGCTCTTATCTCTGCATTTCCAACAGTTAGGATACCTGTCTAATCTAATGGAATGATATTCCAAATACATTTCTTAGGGCCACCTTAGGTGTTTTTTGTAAAGGACTGTGGACCTTAAGAATGTTCTCTGGGCCTGGGTAGCTCAGTGAGTACTGACGCTGACTACCACCCCTGCAGTTGCGAGTTCGAATTCAGGTTGTGCTGAGTGACTCCAGCCAAATCTGCTAAGCAACCAAATTGGCCCGGTTGCAAGGAAGGGTAGAGTCACATGGGGTAACCTCCTCGTGGTCGCGATTAGTGGTTCTCGCTCTCAATGGGTACGTGGTAAGTTGTGCGTGAATCGCAGAGAGTAGCATGGGTCTTCACATGCTGGGAGTCTCCGCGGAGTCATGCACAAAGAGCCACATAAGATGTGCGGATTGACAGTCTCAGAAGCAGAGGTAACTGAGTCTTGTCCTCCACCACCCGGACATGGTAAAATTGTCCATGAGTAACTGCGCCACCACGAGGCCCTTCTAAGTAGTGGGAATTGGGCATTCCAAATTGGGAGAAAAGGGGATACAAAAAAGAAGGTTCTCTTATAGATTCAGACTGTAAAACCCTTTTTTGGAACTATATATTTTTAAGAGTGAAGTATAAAGTTAACTAATATTTGGAAATCTTTTACCCATTTTTAAGGACATGAGTCGTACCTGCATGTGGTCCCACAAGAGCTGTATGGGAGTTTGATCCAGCAGAACCAGCTGACCAAGGCCTGGTGCACAGAGGTTTGTAGGATTGAGTCCGTTGGGCACCTTGGTTTGGATTCAAGGAGTTGGTGTAGCCATTCTCACTACTCGCACCCATCATCTGAGCTTCTGTGCGGAGGAGTGAAGGATCCTGATAATAGATTTACAAATATTCAACATAATGTGTATTTAAGAAGAGCATAAATACAGCATCCATGAATGTATACACATAAATTTGTGCACATGAATGGTTTCTATTTATGTTTACAATGCACTACGATACAACAATAACACAAAGAAACAATCTGACCACTGGTTAAGTAATTGTTATCAGAAATACTAACGTAATAGCGCTGGCGAGAGATTGAGAGGTCCATGCCCTCGCTGAGTTGATATTTCTCTGTCCCTATCACCATGCTGTCTTCCTGTTCGAGCTCAGAACTATCTAATCCCAGTCCTTTCCTTTTTAAAGTCTGGAGCACTCAGAAAGAGAGAGAGAGAGAGAGAGAGAGAGAGAGAGAGTACATGGTGAAATTAAAATTGTAATCCTGGCAATATAGTTCGGAATGAAAAATGTAAACGCAAAATGCATTCTCACTAGTGGTCTCAGACTTTTTTTTGTCTCCCCAATTTGGGATGCCTAATTCCCAGTGTGCTCTAAGTCCTCATGGTGGCATAGTGACTCGCCTCAATCCGTGTGGTGGAGGACGCCTCTGCGTCTGAGACGTCAATCCGGGCAACGTATCATATGGCTTGTTGAGCGCTACTGCAGAGATGTAGTGCGTGTGGAGGCTTCACGCTATTCTCCGCAGCATCCATGCACACTCACCACATGCCACACAGAGAGCGAGAACCACATATTATAGCAACCATAAGGAGTTTATCCCAAGTGCCAGTTTGGTTGCTTAGGAGACCTGGCTGGAGTTACTCAGCACACCCTGGATTCAAACTCGCGACTCAAGGTGTGGAAGTCAGCGTCAATATTTTCTGAGCTGCCCAGGCCCTGGTCTCAGACTTTTAGACTCCACTGTATATTTCAAGTTAACTTTTATATATTTTAAATACTTAAAGTACATTTTTGAACTCCACTGTAAACTTCAATATATATATGTTTATTTACTTCAAGTATAACTTTGCACTCCACTTCATACTTCAAGTATACTTTTATATACTTCAAGTATATCTTTGAACTCCACTGTACACTTCAGGTATACTTTTATATGCTTCAAGAATACCTTTGTACTCCATTATATAATTCAAGTATACTTTTATATACTTCACGATACCCCATAATTTAAAATGGTACGATATCATCTTGTTAATTTCGGTACCACATTAAAGTATTCTGCCATTAGCAAAATGTAATGTAATATGAAAGTTTTGAGATTAAATCAAAGACCATTTGAAAATAATTATAAAAAAGCCTCTATATGGCCAAGTGTGAACATTTAACAGCAGAAGGATGCCATTTAATGAAATAATATACGGTCACATGCGCTCTCTGCCGTCATCTCCTTCACACGCACACAACACACACACACAACACACACAAACACACACACACACGCTACGAATGCTTGATTTTCATGCAGTGTGTCCAATAGTATACATCAGCGGAGCCACAGATTAGTGTGTTGAGGGTATAAATGGCTGTGAACTCTCAAATTAACTTTCTCTCCATTGCAGCTCGGAGATTTCAACTCAGAGTCACGGGAAGCTTGATATAACGAACTCTTCACAAACTGGAAGAACTTAAAAAGTCCTGCTGAAATGAGAGCTCTATGACTCTATGATTGTGTGATTCTTAAACTCCTCTGTATACTTCAAGTATACTTTTATATACTTCAATTATACTTTTGGACTCCACTGTACACTTCAGGTATACTTTTATATAGTTTGAGTATAATTTTAGAATCCACTGAACACTTTAAGTATACTTTTATACATTTTCATATACTTCAAGTATACTTTTGGACTCCACTGTATACTTCAAGCATACTTTCAAATCTGCAGATGAACACTTCTACATACTATGGAGTATGTAAAAATCTACAGCTTTGTCAATAAAATTCAGACTGTATATCTAATCCTAACAACAGTTCCATTGTACCATTGCAATTAAATAACATCAACAGAAACATTAAGAGTATCTGATAGCAGTATCTGATTTGATGATATATTATTAATAGAAGAGCTTCAGAATGGAGATTTCAGACTTGTACCTCTAGTATGTCAGTATTTGTACGGCTCTCGTGAGGTTCACTGTATTCGGTGTACTTCAGCAGCACTTTATCCATATCAGTGCTGGCATACTGGAAGAGACGGTTCGTGCTGTTGAAGATGATGAGAGCAATCTCGCAGTCACACAACACGCTCAGCTCGTAGGCTTTTTTCATCAGACCAAATTTGCGCTTGGTAAATGTCACCTTGAAAAACAGAAAAAAAAGAACAAACAAAAAAAAACAGGTGTATTGCTACAGAAACCTCTGAAAGATACAATTATATGATGGTTTAAATTCTCACTCTATGTCTTTTGGGAATGTTTTTTGGACACGTATTCACCTTTGTTTAACACCTTAAGATAATTTGCCCCTGATGAAAATATCACATTCTAATGTAGAGCCTGAAGTAGTGTTTATTGGATGTAGATTTCTATCAAATCAGGTGTGGAAAAAAACCCTAGTTCTGCTCTGGGTACAAAATGGCCTGATGACAATGAGAGGCCCACATGACCGTTTTCACAAACTGTGAAGAGTGTGTAGAAGAAGAATTTCCACCTTAGTTTAAAACTGTAAATCTAGCAAACTTTGTATATTACATTTTTTTTTTAAATCGCTTTTAAGTAAATGTGTAATTTTCATAGTGTTATTTGACTTTAAAAACTCATTCTAAAAAATATATAAAATAATAATATGTTTATTTTATATAGAGCCTTTCTACAAACTAAAGGTTGCTTTACAAGTAGCAAGCAAAAAACAACAAAAAAAAAACAGAAGAGCAGATTCATTAAGAGTCCGAATGGGATAGGGCAAAAATATGTTTTCAGGTGGGTTTTGAACTCATGTATGGTGTTGAGGTCATGGAAGGTTTGTGGGATAAAGTTCCATAATGTTGGTGCAGTAGTGCTAAAAGCCCTGCCACCCAGTGATATCAGCTTGTAAAGCGGGATGAGTAGCAAACAGGAGTCAGAAGACCTGTGTGAATGAGATGGTGTGTAGAGATGAATAAGATCTGTGATGTAATGAGGGGAAATACCATGTAGAGCCTGAGGAAGGAAGGAGAGTGAAGAATACAAAGTAATGCCAAGGTTTCTGGCTGTAGAGGAGGGTCTGACAAGAACACCATCAATATCAACAGGCTGATTTGTGGAACCAATTAAAAGTACATCAGTTTTGTCAGTGTTTAGTTTGGGGAAATTATTGGACATCCAGGTATTGATGTCATTGATACATGCAGATAAGGAGCTTGTGGATAAGGGGGCAGTGGATTTTGAAAAGATATAAAGCTGTGAGTCAGTAGCATAACAGTGAAAATTGAGTCCGGCGGATGATGTGACCCAGGGGAACCAAATAAGTGATGAAGAACAGTGAACCAAGAACAGAACCCTGAAGGACGCCTTAAGATCAGGAGCTGTAGTAGATTTTGACTCACAAATAGAGATGTAGTGTTGATGGTAAGAAATATAAGAATTGAACCAGGATAGTACAGTACCATAAATGCCAATAACAGAGAGGCGAGAAATTGGTATCCTGTGTGAGATAGTGTCAAATGCAGAACTGAGATGTAAGAGAACAAGAATAGTGAGGGCACCAAATTCTGTGGCCATTAGAAGATCATTAACGACTCTAATGAGGGTCTCTGTTCTATGGAGTGGGTGGAAACCAGATTGAAAAGACACAAAGAGATTTTGTGAGGCCAGATAGGATTGTAGCAGAGATGCATCAATTCCATTTTCCATCAATTTGGACAGAAAAGGGACATTTTAAATAGTTTAGTAATTTTTATGTTCAGAAGGGTCTAGGCCAGGCTTTGCCATTTTTTTACCCCTCCCCTTTTTCTCCCCAATTTCAGTGAGCTACCCAGGCCTTGACTGTGCAGTTTTTAGTTCTAGTGCGACAATGCCAGTACTAAGAAGTCTGTTGATGAGGAGGGAGTTCGAAATGGCAAACAGACAATGTTTAAGCAGGGCAGGGCAGTGGGGGCCGGGTCTAAATGATAGTAAGTAGAATTCGATTTCTTGATTAACTCAGTAATTGCTTGTGGGCTAGTAGGGAAAATGTCAGAAAACATCAGAAAATGTGCCAATCATGAGGTCAGTGAGGAAATTCTGTGGTGCATCTGAAGATACAATAGTAGGAAAATGTTTGAATAGTGAATTCAATGTATTTTTAAAAGAAGTGAAGAAATGATTGACAGAGCTCAGCAGAATCAGAAATAACAGACACAGGTGGGCTGGTGAGTAGTTTGTTAACAGTGGACAAGAGTGTTTTGGGTCTGGAAGAGGCATTGTTGATAAGGGAAGAAAAATGTTCCAAGCGTGCAGCATTTAATGCAGATTTTATGTCTGCATATGAACATTGTTGGCAGATGAGTGAACATTTAAACCAGTTATCTTAAATAGACGCTCAAGGTGGCATCCTGCAGCTTTCAGAGTGTGAAGTCCAGGTGTAAACCAGGGAGATGCGTGAGTTCAGGGGACAAGTCTACTCTGAAGTGGGGGCATGTAAATCAAGAGCATTAGAAATGGATGTATTATATCTAATGAGGATGTCAGTGGGACAGGTAAGTTCAGTAATATCTATAAGGTATGAGGTGTGTACTGATGCAGAAAAGAATAGTGGATAAATAGATTTAAAGTTGCGGTAGGTTATAATGGATTTCAGACATGACCTGGGGAGAGGGGTTTTGAACTTAGTTCAATAAATGAATGATCAGACAGTCTAATCTGAGAGTCGAGCACAGAGACATTACTTAAACCAGCAGTAAAGACTAGGTCTAGTACACGAGTATGGCTGCTGCATTGCGAGCTCTGACACAACACTGCAGTTTATTGTTTGTTTTGTTTACAGTTTTATGTTTTTTTGTCTTGGATGTTGTCTGCCTTATTGTCTATGACAGACAAACGCTTTTGGACATTGGTTCGGCAATTACACACCGAAAACAATTCCTCAATGCCGACCCGCTGTTTACAAACACTCCAGCGGAGCCCTTTGTCTGGGCTGCCCGGTCACGGAAACGCAGAAGGAAAAGGGGAAAAAGAGCCGGCGTACTCAAAGTAAGATGTTGCGCAAATCGACCCCCGCTACCCAGTATACTACTGGCAAATGTTCTGCGAGCTGACAGCGCGGATCTCTTTCCAACGAGAGACGAGGGATTGCTGCGTTATCTGCCTTACAGAAACCTGGATGTCTGCGGATCCTGGATTTCCTGTCAGGCAGACGTCAGGTGGTTAGAATGGGCAGCAACATTTCCTCATCACTGACCCTCGACAGTGGAGCCCCACAGGGCTGTGTTCTCAGCCCACTCCTGTATTCCCTTTACACACATGACTGTGTGGCGACACATAGCACCAATGCCATCATTAAGTTGGCTGACAATACGACGGTTTGACAGCCTACAGAGAGGATGTTCACACTCTGACACGCTGGTGTCAGGAGCACAACCTCTCCCTCAATGTCAGTAAAACCAAGGAGCTTGTAGTGGACTTCAGGAAGAAAGACAGAGAACACAGCCCCGTCACCAGTAATGGAGCACAGGTGGTGAGAGTCAGCAGTTTCAAGTTCCTCAGTGTCCACATTACTGAGGAACTCACATGGTCCGTCCACACTGAGGCCGTTGTGAAGAAGGCTCACCAGTGCCTCTTCTTCCTGAGACGGCTGAGGAAGTTTGGAATGAACCATCACATCCTCACACGGTTCTACACCAGCACTGTAGAGAGCATCCTGACTGGCTGCATCACTGCCTGGTACGGCAATAGCACCACCCACAACAGCAAAGACCTGCAAAGGGTGGTGCGAACTGCCAGAAACATCATCGGACGTGAGCTTCCCTCCCTCCAGGACATATATAACAGGCGGTGTGTGAAAAAAGCTTGGAGGATCATCAGAAACTCCAGCCACCTGAGTCATGGTCTGCTCTCACTGCTTCCATCAGGCAGGTGGTATTGCAGCATCAGGACCCGCACCACCCGACTACATGACAGCTTCTTCCCACAAGCAATAAGACTTTTGACCACTTGATCTCTCATGATCAACAATCAGCACTGCACTTTATTAATCTTATTATCTCACACTGGACTGTCAATATATTCTCCACAATATAACAACTGCATATACATTTTTATATACACTCTTATTTTATTGTATGTGTACTCTATATTGTATGTATTGTTTAGTGTACATTGTATAACAGGATTGTGTTGTGTAAGTATATGTACATTTGATATGTAAATTGCAGTAAATATGTTGTTTATTGTAAATAGGTATATGTCTCGCCACTGTCATGACTGCTATGTTGCTCGGAACTGCGCACAAGACTTCCACCTACTGTTGCACTTGGTAGTGTACATGGTAGTGTGACAATAAAGTGATTTGATTTGATTTGTTTTTGATTGTCTAGATTGTGGCCACATGAGTGTTTAGAGAAGTCAACATGTTGTACTATTATAATTGAAACACTCACAGATCTAATAGATCTAGCATCCACAATTCAATCCAAGTCCCATCCTACATTATTTATTGAATATTCTGCTTCACTCTGAAATGTTTCATATTATAGACGTGAAATATGTCTTTAAACAGTTTCAAAGTAAAAATAAGTACAAACCTGTCGATTCCGCTGGTCAAGAATCCGAGAAATCTGTATTTTCTTCCTCCCCATTATATTCTGTGTTTGGAGCAGGTTTATCTGTAATTTGCAAAAATACATTAAGTGAAAAGTTTCTGTAGTGCCTTTCAAGAACTATTTTTTAGTTTTGATGCCATTTACTGTATTAAAAATAACATGTGTGTGTGTGTTGTGCTTAGCCAATACCGACTACCAAGCAAACTTCCCAACTGTGGATCATAGCAGGGTGTTTACTTATGCCCCATAGAGAGTCAGTTGAGAGTTAAGTTAGCATGGGCATATGCTAACACCCCCACAATACTGAGTAATCCCAGCAAACATGAGCATTTCCACGGGGCATGGGATAAAATATGTAATATCCATTTAAAGGTAAAGTAAAAATAGCATGTGTTTCAACCACACTTAGAATAATAGTTTCAATAAAGGGAAAATTTTCATCCACCCCCTGTTCTCCCATGAGTGAAATGGAAACAAAGGAGTAAGATGGAGCATCACCAGTCAATGAAAGGCACTTTGTAAAGCCCAGATGGAATCTGCCAAAGTTTTTGACATTTCAGTGCTGATTTTGTTGGAAAGTCTGTGGAATTGATTTAAACATTGGAAAATAGGTTAAACTGAGTTGTGAGTAATACAGTCTTAATGGCTGCTAGCTAAAATGTTTAATAATAAAAAAAAAAAAACCACACAAGTGGAGCAAATTGTGCCGATTCATAATGTGACAAACAATGAGTGATTTGGAGGTTGCATTTTCACTCTAAAATTACACTTTACTCTACTGCCTCTATGGTTGGGGTTTGGATTTGGGTGTAGGGATAATAAAATATGCATGTTGAATATTTTGCATAATTTAAAACTACAAATTAGGCTTGGGATTGAAGCCTTTTACACGCATCGATATTCTGAAGATTTTCTCAATGATTATCGAGATATATATATAGAGATATATTTTTTTTTTTTTTTTTTTTTTTACATATAAATAGGGATGCTCATTGCACAAATGTCTTTGTCTTTTCAATGACAGGATAAATTAAAGGGGGGCGCACACCGGACACAAACAACATGGCGTGTTCTAAAATTCTGAATACTAATTTTCTGTGAAGTTACACACAACGCCAATACGCAGCGTTAAAATCCTCACATCGTTTTCAATTAAATTTGAATTTAAATTTGATTCCCAAATCATTATTAAAAGGACAAAGGATGATCTATCAGAATCAGAAAAAGCTTTATTGCCAAGTAGGTTTTTTACACATACAAGGAATTGTATAAGGAATTGGAAAGGAATTGTATAAGTATCTTTCATAGAGCCAACACAATGTATTTTCAGTTACAATTGTGTTGTTTTGTGGTTTGATAGCTTTAATGAAAGACCTGTTCAATGCTACATATAGAGAAATTGCATAATAAATGTCGCCATTTGTAATTGTTCAGTTTGCGCAGTTACAACAGTTTCATGCACTAAACTGGAAACTTATCAACATCACTTTGCTCATTCTTGAAGTATTAAATCCTTTATAACTTTGGACTGCCATCTTCTGAGCAACATCAGCTGCCCTGCGTGTGTGATAGCCTTTCCCCAACTGAAACCGGCTTCAGTACATGTTATCAACTTCTTGTGGTCTCCCAATGCTATTACGCCAGACCGTTAATCAGAGGCCAACTGAGTGTGTTGGAAAGCATGTAAATTAGGCTTCTAATTTAAATGTTGGCTAATTTTCATATATTGATTCCACAAAATATATAGATAACATAATGTGCTCAAAATATTTTATGACATCCCAACAAAAAAAAAACTAACTTTTGGCGCCCCTCTGTGGACATTTCACCTAGAAACTGCAGCTTCAGCCACTGACCGATTTCGGCAAACAAATTTCGGCCTACTGTCACCAAATTCACAGTGAGATCAGTCCGCTATATTCTGAGTTTTCTGCATAATACTGTGCCCATGATTCCATATGGGCATTTTCCTTACTACTGCTATTAGTAAAGTGACTAACTGCTGATGTAAATGCCCCAGGGAGTTCGGCCAGTCTTTTTTCTCTCATATTAGACATGTGTGACCTCATCTATTTTTTAAATCTCAAAGCCAATGGTTTGCAGAGAGAGCAACGGCATTCCCACGGTCCACGAGTGTCCATTGCCCTCACACCCACCCATTGGCACACAGGCGGAAAAGTGATCTGGAGAAATCCTTGTTTTCTGCTAATATAACCATTTAAAGAGAATACTGAAATGAGCATCTGTAAGCAATCTTGCACACACACACCTAAAAGCTTTAACAGGTGGCTTGTATCAGGGCCGGGCAGTTTGTCATGAGATAAATGTATCGCGAGGAAGTGAGAAGAATTTTTGACGAGATCTCTATCACCAAACAAAGTGTTGGTCGCTAAGTTTAAAGTTCCTTAAATTTGAAAGCTGATATGAAGCACACAGCCTTCACTGAATCAGAAAGAACATGAAAATGCTCTCAAAGTAATGCACATATAAGCACTGATATGTTTTGTTGTTGGTTTGAAACTGAACTTAGTTCTTGAGCGTTCAAGAATCCGTTATCACACTGTGGTAGACATAACCACAGAAACAGCGGCAGTGTCTGCAATGGTCAGATGTGAGTTGAAATCAATTTAAAAGTGGTATGTGTACATTTTCAAACGATGTTCAGAAAACCAGTCATTATCTTTGCAATTTCGTTTGATGACACAAAAAATACACACTTTACCTTTGATTTCTAGTCATGTTTGTAAAAATCCAAATAGTAGATCACCCACCCATCATCATATACTCACCCTCATGTCGTTCAAAATGCAAAAGCTTTGGAACAACGTAAGTTTCTGAAAATTTTGGCAGAATTTTCATTTTAAGGTGAACAAAAAGCATCCAGATAATAATAATAATAATGAATTAGAATATTTTCTATGTTAAACATCTTCACAAAGGCCAAATGCAGTAACTACGCTAACACTATAACTGAGAAAAATGCCTGTACATTTACTTGGTTTTAGAGTGGATTTTGAGGTTAAAAGTTATTAAAAAAAAGAAAGAAAATGTAGAAAATGTATAATATACAGTATATAATAAAAAAATGTTTTTATAGTTTTTAAAAAAGCATGTTTTAAAAAAAATATTAATCCTTTATTTTGGCTTAGGTCAACTACAGTATTAAGATTCATTTATAATTTTTCATTTAGCAAATTACTTAATTTAACAGCATGTTAATACAGTAGCATGCCTGCTATTTTCCACACATAATATAAATGGGTTTTAATACATTAAAATATATAAGTCTCTTTATATTTTTTGGAAAGAACGCACATACACTTGGTATAAAAAAAAAAAAAAAAAAAAAAAAAAAAGTAAACCAGTCTACGACCTGGGGCCGGATACACGAAAATCAAGACAGTTTAGTAGGATAAATAATGCAATTTTGTAAGAAGGTTTCTAGATATAAACGTTGACCATTTAAGAAAAAAAGATAATCACATTCTTAAGTCTTAGGGGAATGCAAATTATTCTCACGTTTTTGCTTTGGGTTCAATACAAAGTAGGCTCAATCGACAGCATTTGTGGCTTAACGATGATTACTACAAAAATATATTTTGACTCGTCCCTCCTTTTCTTTTAAAAATAAAAAAAGCAAAAATTGAAGTTAGTGTGAGGCACTTACAATGGAAGAGAATGAGACACTTTTTGGAGAGTTTAAAGGCAGAAATGTGAAGCTTATAATTTTATAAAAGCACTTAATTCTTCTGTTAAAATATATTTATTATTTGAGCTTTAAAGTTGTTTAAATCATCATTTTTACGGTCATTTTGGGGTTTAAGTTGTAAAATTGGCTATAACTTTACATAGAAAAGGTTAGGAAGCGATTCTATCACACTAAAATGGTGTTAACATGTATAACGTTTATGTCTAGTGGCTATATGTTTGAAACAGTGTGTATTTTTACTTTTACGGATTGGCCCCATTTACTTTCTTTGTAAGTGTCTCACTGGAACACAGATTTTTGCTCATTTTTTCAAGAAAAATACATTTTTGTGGAAATCAATATAATTAGACAAATGCTGTCAACTGAGCTTAACTTTTATCGAACCTGGAATATTCCTTTAAGTTAGAAAATAAGATACAATTAACAGTTAATCATTTTGGCTCTACAAAAAGTCTAGTTACTGAGTTTTTCCTTTGCATTGCAGTTCAATGTAAAATGGATTTTACATGGATGAAATAAAAAAAAAAAAAAATACAAAATGACAAAACAATGGTTTTATTGCATAATAGTGCAACTCTTGCACCTCTGAATCCTGTGTGTGTGTGTTCGGCTTCCAGCGGGACTCTCCCAGAGGCCTGACAGTGGAAAAGAATACACTCAATCTGTGGCGGCCTGCTATGCTGACACAGTCTCCCACAGAGGAGCACTTACACTGGGGCAAGAGGGAACTAATTGCTGGGTCCCTCATGGGGGCCAACATGATCACATGGGAGGTCAGCATGTTGTTTCCGATAGTTCAGATGCACTAGGATCGGCGACATAATGCCGACTTATGGACCGCCGTCATGTCCTCACAGACATGTCTGCAACGGCTCCAGCTCAATTGCTTTCCCCAGTGGCGCACCCAGAGGCATGTCACATCTGGATGCGCGTCTTGTCAGTGGGGAACACCGTGGATCGAATCCTCTTGTGACCATGGAGTGAGCGCAATCACATAATCAGTGACGGCCGTGCTGCAGATGTTGCATTTTCACATCTAACATTACATTTTTCATACACTAATGGTTAAGGTTAGGTATAGGTTTGTGATGGATTGTAGACTTAAAACAGGCATTTCTCATATGTGCCTGTACAGCAGACAACAACTCGCTTCACGGACATAACACCCAGAAGATGGTGCTCCCATGTGACTATACGCCCAAGACCACTTACCGCTTTGGCCACATGGGGCAGTGTTCCAAATTTCGGTAAGTAAACAGCAATTTTAGATAATGATAAGTCGACCTACTCTTTCCGATCTCACTGTGAGATCAGTCTGTGGGGGCAACACCATCAGTGCACCAACAACAAACACATTTTCAAGACAAGTCAAAGCTGTTGGAGCATGGGAACATTTCAAAACCATATGCAACTGCCACCTGTCACATACAGGCACTTCAGCTGTTGGTGGCTGAAGCTTATGGTTGTCACGTTTATGTACAGTATTGACGGATGGAAACCTACATTTGCCAAAAATAGCAAGTAAGACTTGTATTTGCATACCGAAAGAAGACCAAACCTGAAAGTGTACAGCTGAGAACCTCAGGAAGCAAGAGGAAGACAAATAGTAGCTCATTGATGGTTATAAAAACAGTAAGTATCATCATATCCAAGACGTACAGTATTATTAAACATAAAATGTAATATGAAGCAACTTTGAAAAAGAAAAAGCTGTATATCTTTGCATCAGTTGAACAAAAGCATTCCATACTATTCTATTATTTGTGCTATAATGAAAATTGTGATGATTTCGCCAATGATGGATCTGATTACGTCAGTGCGCCACAGAAACCACTTGTCAATTAATACTCCTGGAATCTGTTAACTTAAGTGACAAAACAGTTCATTCAATACATAGTAGTGTGGCTCTGCTGAAAAGAAGGTGTTAACACTGCTTTGTGTAACAAATAAAGGTTACACACCAATGGTAGCTTGATTAGAACTACAAGCGAGGCCTACTTCTTGTCATTTGTCCTAATCATCTATGCTTTAAAGGAATATTCCAGGTTCAACACAAGTTAAGCTCAACCGACAGCATTTGTGGCATAATATTGATTACCTAAAAAAATTATTTTGACTCATCCCTCATTTTCTTTAATAATAGCACTAATAGTAGGTTACAGTGATGCACTTACAATGGAAGTGAATGGGGCCAATTTTTGGAGGGTTTAAAAGCAGAAATGTGAAGCTTATAATTTTATTAAAGCACTAATTATTCTTCTGTTTAAACTCATGGATTATTTGAGCTGTTAAGTTGATTAAAATCGCTGTTTTATGTTTTTAGTGTTTACGTCATCGCATTATCATGGCAAAGAAGTGGTAAAATTGGCTATAACTTTACACAGAAAAGCTTAGTAAGCGATTTTATCACAATAAAATTATATTAACACACATATTGTTTACATTTTGTGGCCTTGAGTATTTTATCATTTACGGATTGGCCCCCCATTCACTTCCATTGTAAGTGTATCACAGGAACACAGATTTGTGCTTTTTTAAAAGAAAAGTTGGACAAGTGGAAATAATTTTTGTAGTTTAAATCAACATTATGCTACAAATGCTGTCGATTGAGCTTAACTTGAATTGAGTCCAGAATATTCCTTTAAGTATTATTGGCCAAATCCCATTGGTTGTTGATTGCTATTTCTTAGGATTACATACTGTTCAATGACAACTGGACATGGATAGTGATGCTTTGTTGCCCCAAACCATAAAATACACACTGTGAAAAATAAATTACGGTAAATTTATGGTAAAATACCAGCACCTGAGGTTGTCAGAAATAAACCATAAAAAATACGGTGACCGTGTTTCTGGCTTTATGGGTTGTAATTTTGATGCCAGAAAAAACGGATAAAAAGTGTAAATAAAATAAATAGCATCTAGAAATTTTTAGCTTTACTTAATTTGCATTAAAGTGTACAACACAAAATATTAATTATAAGGTGAACTTTTGAAAAATTTTAAGTACTACTGACTCAAACGTACAGGACTGAGGTTGAGGGGCATACCAATATGCCCTTGAATAATTTAAGCAAGTCAAGTCATTTTTATTTGTTTAGCTCTTGTCACAACACACATCTGGGGGGCCAGTTCCCCTCTGTCTTAAGCACGTTTGTTTGGTCAAAAGGAACTTATTAGGGCATTTAATTAGTTGTTATGAAGAAATCATAGAGATTTCAGCACTTTTAGTATTATTGATGTTGTTTTACTGTAATTAGTTGTTTTGTGTAAAGTCACCATTAGGGTCATTAGTGTTTCGTTTGGTGAATCCTGTTCAATACATGTGGTTTTTCCTAGCGCATGTGAATGTGTGTAGCTGAAATGCAGTATTTTCTGCATTTCTTTGGAGATTTATGTTTCATGACTGACCTCAATCATTATTGTCTATTGAGACAATTAAATTTAAACTTTAATGACTTAAATTAAAAGTTGATGACTCAAGAATGGCCCTTCCTGTAGCAATAATAAATATACATGGATGAGACAGTGCACAGTGTTAATCACACAAACACCATCAGGGTAACACATGTGACACTAAAATAATGCAATAAGCATGAACTAAACTACATATAACACAGAACACCATAACATACATAACTGATTTAAAAAATAAGAAGAAACATAACTATTCCCATAAAATATAATGAAATGTGATGGGTCATGCAGGGACTTCAAGGAAAGGATGATTATGGGTTTTCACCATAATTGTAAACATTTTTTAAACCTTTTGTTTTTTTGTTTTTTTACTGTAGTGGCTATTTTTACATGATTTTACCAGTTAATTTACAGACTTTTTTTTTTACAGTCCATTACAAATTGTATTTACTATGAGATATTAAATATTAAGCCATCAAAACATGTATTTTGACACCTATTTTGACACCTAAAATGCAATCGGATGCTAGATTTCTTCATGTTAAAATTACGTTACTCCATTGAGGCTGCACTGAGGATGTCATTTCAACTAGCTCTGCGGGCCATATACACTATACAGTATACACTATACAGTATACACTATACAGTATACAGTTTTAAAAAAACGCCCTTGTTGTTTTAGTGTTAAAGTTTGCAAACTATATATGGTCGACTCGGTATAAAAATGTAACATTTTTACAAGTAGTATCTTAATTTTCCAAAAGAACAAAAAAAACATGAGTCTTACCTGCTTTTGTTAACAAAGTCACCAGCCTGCAAAGCAATGAATGAACGGTCGTGATGATTCAGTGCACGTCACCTGATGATCGTCGAGCGCTTTTAACAGCAGCGCATCTCTAGCTGTTCATATAATAACCACGCCCACTCGGCGATTCCATTGGCTTACAAATATGCCAATCATCTCCAGCTGTTCATACATTAGCGGCATCAGAAACGGAAGAAAGTTACCATAAACCCGCCCCCTTTAAAGCTCTAGTGGCTGAAAATAACGCCAATAATTTTCTCGCTTAAATGGCCGTTCAGACCACAACTGTTTGTTCGTCCGTCCATGCTGTTTTTCAATTGTTTGTTCTATGTGTACATGTGTTAGACGGGCGTCTTTGACGGTTGCGCCGCGTCTTACCGCCTTTTCATCGTTTCCCGCGAGAGCGCCGCGTTTTTTAAACGCAGTGTTAAGTTAAAAAAAGAACGTCAACCGTTTAAAAAAAAGTGTCTCGAGACACATGCGTTCTGTTTTTATTCGTCGCGGTGAACTGCCTCTTATTTATTGAATTAGAAACTCAACAGCCCACACCTTAAATAGGCAGATCAAGCTCAATTTAATGAAAGGGTTTCAGTTTAATGATGCAGTTATACTGCATATTCTCATCGCGAAGAAGCAACTCGAAACATTTAGCATATTCAAACATAATGAGGCCATTTTAAGCCACTTTGATAAATTAATGAAGGGGAGCATGATAATATTGAAACTGTGTCATAAAAGAGAAAAGGCATTTATGTTTGTCACTTCCATGACAAATTTGCCGATTTGTTGTGCACTCAAAATATGGATTTTTGCTGCTTGTTCAGTTTACTTAATTAAAATGATTGAAAGCACATTGAGTCACAACTTGATTTCATCGCATACTATCCTTTAAAATCTGTCAAATGGAAGTTTAGTTAATCCATTTGAGTTGGGACTACATGAATATTCTCTTTTGTGGTGTTAATGTAGCATTGATGAAACTGAGCCAGTTTCCCAGCATTCGTTTAATGGGACACAATATGGAGAATAGATGTGTTTAATGTTTTGTCATGTTGAGATTTAGAAGAGTTTCTGTTATGTTAGAGGTTTGGGGGTTTCAATTATGGGGAATAGTGGAGCCTAAGCTAATGATGAGGACAGGTAGATGACACATGAAATTGATTGCTCGCTTCATTAAGCAAATTCTGTGCTAGCCATAGCATAGTTGTTAAACTACACTCTGTAGTGCTTCCAACCAGCATGTAATTAGCATGCTAACATTCACTTTCACTATTAGTGCATAAAAAATAAAAGAGATTTATTTGAGGGGGCCTGGGTAGCTCAACGAGTAAAGAAGCTGACTACCACACCTGGTGTCGCAAGTTCGAATCCAGGGTGTGTTGAGTGACTCCAATCAGGCTTCCTAAGCAACCAATTGGCCCGGTTGCTAGAAATGGTAGTCACGTTGGGTTAAACTCCTCGTGGTCACTACATTCTTGTTCTCGGTCTCAGTGGGGCATGTGGTGAGATGTGCGTGGATGCTACGGAGAATAGCGTGAAGCTAGTAATGCGCTTAACAAGCCACATGATAAATTGCACGGATTGATGTTCTCAGATGCAGAGGCAACTGAGATTTGACCTCCGCCACCCAGATTGAGGCGAGTCACTGCGCCACCATGAGGTGGTGAGAGAATGGGAGAAGAATAAAAAAAGAGATTTATTTGAGTTACATTGATACGGCTAATCTTGTTGAGTTTACTCAATTCAAAAAGGTTTTTTTGGTGTTTGTGTTGAAAGTACATAATAATTTTAAGCTAAGAACTCATTTCAAACATGTGAAACTACTGTCCACATTTCATTCAGGTTCATCCAAAGAGCTATAATTTTTTTCTGAATGTGTGTTAGTGGATATAAAATGTACAAATAGGAGATTATTTATGCATTAAAGGTATTTTGATCACTCATTTTTAAATTGTTGTGCTATAACTGCTGACTTTAATTAGTCTAAAATAATCACCTTTGTCTAATGATGGACTGCACTCTTGAAATGGAATACATAGACTATCATTTAATTGCCAACAAAAGACTTCATCGGCCAATTAACAAGGACAATTATGAACCATATGACTATGTGAACTTCTGCAGTTAATCCAGGATGGACTTTAAAGACATTTGTTGTTAATCTTAAAGTTCATAAAAAAAAAATATTAAATTTTTATTTTTAAAACACTGGACGCTTACTTAATTTACAAATTTAAATCCATGACTTGCACTTTACATATGTAATATTGGCATTATATTCATGATGTTAGCCATGGGGAACTGGCCCCCACAGTGAGCCTGGTTTCTCCCAAGGTTATTAACCAACATCTTATGAGTTTTTTTTGTTCCTTGCCATGTTCAGCTTGCTCACAGTGGTTCTAAATACAATTATTATTTTATTTAATTTCTATACACATTTGAACATTGAAACAAACTACACAATGATCACTGTAAGACATTATTGATACTACAGTTTGATTTTATTTTATTTTTTGAATGCATGATTTCCTGTAAAGCTGCTTTAATACGATGTGTATTGCACAAATAAAAAAGGCTTCATAATTTCAAACATTTACCTTCAAGTTGCTGCATGCTTTAAATAATTAATACATTTTGGTCTTCTGAGAGTTGTTTGCTTGGTAAAATGCTTGCATTTAGTTGGCTATGTAAAGGATGTCTTCAGATCTCTGTAAACAGTGTCTTTACAATTGTTCACTCATCAAAGGATAACACTTGCATAACTTAATCTCAACAGGTATGTAAACAAGGGTTCATCTACCTAGTTGCAATTTAAAGTGTAAATTATTGTTTTGATATTGTCATACTATTCATCACAGCTAGAGTCTGTGACACATTTTACATAAAGTGTACTGTACATGTCATAAAGTAGTTACCGCTATCATTTACTCATGAACACAGTGGCTTTAGTTTCCTCCTGAGAGCTTAATCTGAATGTCATATGATACAAGAATTAGCAACCTCCTGCCATGTTCCCGATAGACCCTCTGCTGTGCAGCATCCCTCCTGCAGGAAGCTCGGTGCTTTGGATTTTTTTACAGTCCCAAAAGAATACACAAAGGCCTTGATCTGTACAAAATGGATGCATATAGCCAAAACCATTGGGTATCTCTTCTCAAAAATAGGTCACACGTCTTGATAGGGTTGTGGAGAGCAAGACCTGTACATACTCTATCTTTTGTTGTTGATGCCAAAGGCTGTGCATCCTAGAGTACTTTGGAGCAAATTCACCTGTCACTTGGTAATATGGCTAATACTAATACTTTATTCAGCCCAGTGTTTGTTCCATGACTGGTATATGTATACACCCTATTTTAAACAGCATTTTGCAATTGCATGCTGCTTTTATGACCTCATATTGATATAGAGACTTCATGGAATACTTATACTTTTTAAAAATCAATTAATTTAAAATGGACTAGTTAACGAATGTAAATTAATTACAACTCTACATAACTGTCTAGGCTTCATGTTAATTAAAGGAAACTCTGGAAAGTGTTGAGTTAGCCTATACAACGTCTTTTGTTGTTTCTTTTGCTTTCCTGAAACTTCTCACTTCTGCTTTTGACAACATCAGTGGGTTGAAGTTTTGTACATGCGGTGAGTCCCTCGGATTCAGAAATAGCCTTTCTGGTCAACGTTCATTTTTAGGCAATTCTTTAGGTGATCTTTTTTTTAAAGAGTCAGGCTTATCGTGTTAAACACAGCGGTAGACCTTGAGTTCTCATCAGCCCATTCTGACCAAGAATAGCCCACCTGCTCACTCAGGATTAAGGTTAGCGTCAATACTTCAAAAGCATGCAACCAAGCCAAAATGCAATGGTTTGGAGAAACAATCTATTAAAGGGATAGTTCACCCCAAAATGAAAATTCTCTCATCATTTTCGCACCCTCATGCCATCTCAGATGTGCACAAAGATTTTTAGAACAATATTACAGCTCTGTAGGTCCTCACAATGCAAATGAGTGGTGACAAAAATGTTGAAGCTTCAAAATGCACATAAAGGCAGCATAAAAGTAATCCATATGATGCCAGTGGTTAAATGTATATCTTCAGATGTGAAATGATAAGTGTGGGTGAGAAAAAGTTCAATATTTAATCTATCAATTATCCTCCCTGCCAAATAGGTGGCGATATGCACAATGAATGTGACTCGAAAAAAAAAAAGATGTAGAATGTGAAAGTGGAGATCGATAGTAAAAAAGGACTTAAATATTGATCTGTTTTTCAGCCACACCTATCATATTGCTTCTGAAGACATGGAATAAACTACTGAAGTCTTATGGATTATTTTTATGCTGCCTTTATGTGCTTTGTTGGATCTTCAAAGTTTTGGACCCAGTTGACTTGCATCGTATGGACCAACAGAGCTGAAAAATTCTTCTGAAAATCTTTATTTGTGATCTGCAGAAGAAAGAAATACATATAAAATAGTTTTAGGATTTTGTACATTTCAAAGAATATTTCTTACTATTTATATAATTTCTGCAATATCAAAATAATGTAACATTGTTCCTGAACATTACTTCAGGTTAATATTTTAAGCATCATTTTTTTTTTATATACTTTCATTTACATTTTTATAATTATCTCCACTACAATCTGGGCCACTTTTAGACTTTTTAGTGATTTACATGCTCATTACATTGGGGAGAAGTTACTGTATGTCTTTTGGATTGCCAAACAAGTATCGGAAGAGTAATAAACCACTTTGTTTTGGGCTAATCATGTCCATTGTTGAATGAAAGTTTTTAAAATGGAGGTTTTAAATCCACTATATTATGGTATCAAGATGGGTGTTATTATGTGGCTATACGGTATAAAGTTACATATAATATTTGATTAAGTATAACATATGTGGCTACAACAGATGCTACAAAGATTTTACTTTTATGTATGTACACTGTAAACCCTAAAGTTGTC
Source organism: Moxostoma hubbsi (assembly GCA_032164185.1). Taxonomy (NCBI): domain Eukaryota; kingdom Metazoa; phylum Chordata; class Actinopteri; order Cypriniformes; family Catostomidae; genus Moxostoma; species Moxostoma hubbsi. The sequence goes on from JAVLUX010000163.1 coordinate 7,859,383, forward strand.
ATTACTTTACGAAATTTCAGGTTTTGGGTTCATTGAACTGATTTATCTTACAAAATCCACAGACTTGTGATTTTAAGCGTTAATAACTTTTGAGTACAAAATTGAGGCTATGGGGTATCCCAATAATCCTTTGTGATTAAACACATTAATTATGTTTCCTTGGTCAAAGGGAAGTTTCAATTTAATATTAATAGTTGCAATTAAGGTTTTAGAGGATTTAGCACTTTGTAGTATTTTTTTTTATGCTGCTTTGTTGCAAATAGCTGTTTTGTGTGAAGTCACCATTATAGGGTGATCTGTGTCCCATTTGGTCAAGATGGACCCTATTGACTAATTCTCTTTGTGTATATGCATATAAAGTGCAGATATGCATTTCGTTTGGGAATTAACTTGATTTAAAGTCTGGCCTAGAATCAGCTATGATCTTTATTTGAGCTGTGCTATTGTTTGGTTTAAAAAAAGAATCAATCGGGATCAGAATATGTGACATTTAAAGTAAATAATTGGAAAATCTGGTCATTTTCATTGATTTCAAGCGCAAACTCACTTTTAAAATGTAATATTACTGGCTACTGTAAAAAGCACTGCAAACTTACAATAGAATTGCTACTAGATTTACTAAAACTATGCATTTTCATCCTCATTTATGATGATTTTGTCATGCACTACCAAAAGGGGAGTCAGTTTTAGATTTTTCCTCGTGTTAACACCTGTTGAATGTACTGGAGAGAGAAAAAAAGGATCCCATTTTATTATGCTCCTTCCCATTATGTTGCGGGAATTTTTTTAGGCAAATTAATCCAAATAAAAAGTCTTTTGTTGCATGAGAAGTTTTTAATCTGGGGATTTAAATTAGATCACATGCCCAGTGTGAACAACAACACAGCGCGAGCGCACGCGCATTCCAAAGCAAGCCTCTCGTGCATCGTTTACGTGGCAAAAAAAAAAAAGAAAATAATATTTAAAAAGCTGTAAATAGACCAAACGGAGCGGTAAAGCGGGAAACTTTTGGGCTGTTTTTGTGTACCAACTCTTCTTTTACAGCAACACTTTTATGGGACAAACATTCGCAATTGGTGATGACGCATTCCTACAGTCAGAGTTCTCTCGTGGTGCTCGCCTTTTTAGGAATTGTATCCGCAATTATGTCGATGTTATCGGTCATTTTGATTTTTCAGCTGCAAACGCAACAGGCTGTAATTAAGAAGTCGCTTTCTTTCATGTCGAGTGAGATTACGGCGGTGTTGATGCCCGTTTCTCCAGTGCTCTCAGTCTTGTCTCTGACGCTCAACTTGAGCTCTGTTGTCGTGTGTCTGCTCAACAGTTATTTCACTTCTGAAATGTGCAGAGAGGAACAAGATACACAAAGGTAAATGGAGAAGCTGACTATGTTGTGCGTCAACCGATTAAATAATCTGTGTACAGTGTATCCCCAAAAACTGTTTGGACACTTGGTCATTGCATTAGATCTCAAATTGATTCAAGTGTCTTTAATGTTAAAGATAGCAAAAGCACATTTTAAGCAAAACATTTCACTAAAAGAAGTTTGCTAGGTTTTAAATGACAAAACAAGAGAATGAATCAAAATTAATGCAAAAAGTGGAATATTTATATAGCCTAGGGTTACGAATCGACCGTGGGACCATTTGGTCTTGGCACAAATAGCCAAAAAAAAAAGTTGGATGCAATGACATTCATACATTTAAAAAAAAATGTGGGGCCACCGTACAATACTGTGCAAAAGTTTTAGGCACTTGTGCAAAATGTTGCATAGGGAGGATGTCTTACATAAAAATGCTAAATTAATATTTGGTGTGCCCACCTTTGCCTTTAAAACAGCTCCAATTCTCTTAGGAACACCTAGATAGGATTTTCCAATCTTCTTGGCGAATTCACCACAGTTCTTCTATCTATTTAGGTATAGTATGGCGTAGTGGTCTAAAGCACATAACTGGTAAGCAAAAGCTTGTTGGTTCGATCCCCACAGCCACCACCTTTGTGTCCTTGAGCAAGGCACTTAACTCCAGGTTGCTCCGGGGGGATTGTCCCTGTAATAAGTGCACTGTAAGAGGCTTTGGATAAAAGAGTCTGCCAAATGCATAAAATGTATAAACCAATTATTCCCCTCAAATTAAAAGTGTACAGTATCTTGCTCCTTAAAAGGGAGCTCACCCAAAAATGAAAATTCTCATGCCATCCCAGATATGCTTGACTTTCTTCTGCAGAACACAAACAAAGATTTTTAGAAGAATATCTCGGCTCTGTAGGTCCATACAATGCAAGTTAATGGGGTCCAAAATTTTGAAGGTCCAAAATGCACAAAGGCAGCATAAAAGGAATCCATACTACTCCAGTTTTTAAATCCATATTTTCTGAAGAAATCTTATTGGTATTGGGTGAGAACAGACCACAATATTTCAAACTTGATTACATTTTCTTGCGCTTCATGTATGTGCAGAGCACTAGATGGAGCTAGGAAGAGTAATCAACATTGAAATCATAATCTCCAGGAGAAAGCTGATGTCAAGATTTATAGTGCAAATGGAGTTACATTTTGGTCTGTTCTCACCCATAACAGAGTGGATCGCTTCAAAAGACATGGATTAAGCCTTTGGAGTCTTGTGGATTACTTTTATGATGCCTTTATGCTTTTTGGACCTTCAAAGATCTGGCCAACATTCACTTGCATTGTATGGAAATACAGAGCTGTAATATTCTTCTAAAAAAAAAAATCTTAATTTGTACTCATCAGAAGAAATAAGGTTGAGTAAATGACGAGAATATTAATTATTGTGTGAACTATCCCTTTAAACTTGTTTTATTCAAGTGGATACGTGATTGAAATCACAATTTCACTTTTTTGTTTGTACTCCAAGGGCTGATTGGTTTCTTTTGGATAGCAGGGCAGTCCGGCACGTGGCCATTGGCCTTTTTTGCCTTGGAGTGTCAGTTTATTTAGCTGGTAAGTATGTAGACCTATAAAAAAAAATTCGAATAAAGTTGTGAGGTAATTAAATGACCAACCACATACATAATGTAATAAAAAGTTTAATGATTACAGATATTTGTAGAGCATAGTTACATTAAACTGAGTCAGACCACAATTCATAACACAAACAAAATTGTGCATTGCATTGTAAATGTTGCCACAAGGGGCGCTATAGTGGAAATTAGCTGGAACTTGTATGGAGCAATAGTTTGAGGACAACATTACTGAGCAGGTAAGGTCAATATATTAATAGCAACTGACCTGACTAATATAAAACTCTTAAAGATAACTATCGCCCCCTTGATGTTTGTGTAGCGCCCGTAACACAAGAACGCACGTTATGCTTGTTCAACTGAACCACACGTTAGCAAAGTGCTTTAACTTGCATTTGCTTACTTGCATAAAGTATGTTTCTGGCCTTACGGTCATCAATATGAGGAGGGTACACTCTTTGGAGATGGTATGCGATTTTATCTAGGCCTAAAATTCCTTCAGTGTGCAAGCGAGTGCATAAGTTCATATCCCAGAGCTGTGCTTTTCTCCTCCATCCTTAACTGTGCAAGGATCCAAAGCTCTTTTCCTGTTGAAACAAAATATAGTAGTATATATATTCAAAAAAATATATTATGATTGAATCATACACAATCTCCATTTATTGACTCTGATTTGTCTTTTTTCCTTTCACAGCCATGTCTATTTACATGTTGCTGGTGTTTGAAGTCGAGACTGGAATAGCCAGCATGTGCGTTCTCTCTTCCGGTGTGCTCATCCTGCTACTTATCATTATTCACTGCTTAATACGGGCCGCACACACAGCCAAACACTTCAGAGATGAACAGGCCCACACCATGTACCAAAATTACCCTGAAAGCAGCGCTGGAATTCGTACGTCAAACTTAAGCCTTACGGACAATCCGTGGAAGCAGCACAGCTTAGCCAGTCTGCAAAGGCATTTCAGCAACATTGAGCAGAACACTAAACAGAAAACACAGTATCCGCCATCCAATGGGCCTCACATTCACTCTAGTTATAGTGGTGATGGGAGTGGCCAAACACACCGGACCCTTTCAACTGAATCTGGCCTGTTTCATACCCAGGTAAATCCCTGGAACGGGGTCAACAGCGAGATGAGATCTGTACTAGCACGCAAGGCCACGGTCAAGGATTCCACATTAGTATGAATGGTGTCAAGATGGACATTATACGACATGTGGGTATATACCCATATATATATATAAAAAAGTGTCAGTGTATATAAGTAGATCTGTGTGTGTGTATATAACACGTAGACCCTGATCTGTGGCGATAGTTTTGCAAAATTATATTAAATAGGTTCCTTAGATGTATTGCGAAAGTGGGGCTAAAAGCGATGAGGATTTAAGGTTAACGCTCAATTGACTTTCAATGGATCCTACCTCCCTACCCTAAAAGATAGTGTCTTAAAATGCAATTGTGATAAGAAAAACGCACTTGCTAATGCAACCACGTCATTTTGTGGTGCTTCTATGACAAATTCGGCTCATGGGCCGGCTTGCGTGCTCTACAGGACTCGTACTCCAGTCCTGTGCAAGTGTAACACTATCAGTTGAACTACCACGCAATTTGATTTAGTTATATTATTATACAATTTAGTTATAGTAACGTGTTGCTAGGAAACCAGGTTGAAAGTGCCTATGCAAAAACAGGCACCACAAACATATTGCAAAATATCTTAAGTGACTTGCCTTAGGTTCTGACAGCCAAGTGAAATTGAAAGCAAAATGTGAAAATCTGACTATTTTTTTGTACAGCTAATATAAAACAAGTGTTTGCAAACCACGCACAGTGTTAAAATATAAGATAATATTTTCAAATTACTGTTGAATTATTATTGTAGATTTGTTACAAGATACAGTTCTTTTTATTTACTAAAAAGAAGGAAGATGTTGGAGTTTTGCATATTCAATGCAATGTAGTACCTGTGATTTCTACAGACAAATGAATGTATACAAATTAAGATGAGTTGAGAAATGACACTTAATTCCATATACCACATAGTAATTCAATTAAACATGAGGCTGAGTATGAACTAGCAATTGTAATGTCTCATATGTCTATTACATACTTAAATAGTATGTAAAGTTTTTTTAAATGGCAATTTTGTATATTGCATGCTTAACCTAGAAAAATGCCTAAAGAAACACCAACCTTTGCAAAAGATTTCCATGAGTCAAGGTGGAGTGACTGAAGCATGTGTGGGTGTCTCATTTGGATTAAGTGCAGATTTCACACCACTGAAGCAGCATGCATGTTTAGAAACAGAAAGAAGTGAAGCAAACACGCAAAGAAAAATGAAAGAAATTCCAAAATAATTTCACACTGAAATTTAGCAATAAATGTGATACATCAAGCTACTGAAAAAGTGAATGCAGTGAAGTCGCAAAACTATTTGATGTGAAGTAAATATGAGAAAGGCAAGAATGAGAATGCATCACAATGTTTAAAACATGCCTCTTGGAAAACAATGTGTGTTTAATGGGTCTATTTATGCGGACTAGTAACTGATACAACAGTTTTGAAATATCTAACAGGCCAAACAATGTTCCTGGATGTGACTATGTTGCGATGGCCAGTACTGTATTATGAACTCATGTCCTCTACCTGCGTCCCTGTGAGTTGCTGATCTGTTCCTTTAGTGAGATTGCTTGCCGGAGCAGTCCGTCTATGTTCTTGAAATACTGGCTACTATTTGTCATACTTTTAACGGCACTGACAACATAGAGAAAGACATGACACATAAGAAACCAGGTTAAAAAATAAAATTGTTTATAAATACAAGTCCCTGTTTATTTAATACAACTCATAAATAAACAGATTTACAGTTTACACATAGTATTTATAAATATAAATACTAAAATAATAATAAACACTTAAGTCTCTTAAATCATATGCAAATCTTAAAGTACTTAATTAAATGAATAAGATAAATAAATACAAAAAGTATTAACACATACTAAAATCCTTGTTTAATGTAAATCGTAAAACATACTGAAAAAATAAATACTAACCTATTTATAAATACTAAAGTCCCTGTTTAATGAATGCAAATCAAAAGTAAACATATTTATAGCTTATACTAAAGTATTTATAAATATAACTACTCTGTTAGGTTATATTTTTAACAGCACTGAAAACACAGAAAGACATGACACAGAAGAAAATATGTACAAAATGTTTATAAATACTCCAGTATTCCTGTTTATTTAATACAACTCATAAGCATTCTGCAAAATAAATACTAAACTCCCTGTTTATTCAATGCAGAAGTAAACATTTAAATACTAAAGTATTTAATAAATATATAAGTATAAATATAATAAGTATATAGTTATGCGAGTATTTATACATATAAATACTAAAATAGTTATAATAAATACTATACATTTTAAAATATTTATAAATACTAAAGTCCCCGTTTATTCAATGCAAAACAAAAGTAAACATATTTACATTATATATCTAAATATTTAAGTATGTATACATATAAATAATATTTATAGTATTTTTATAACTATTTTAGTCAAGTATTTATAAAAGTAAACATATGTATAGTTTCTACTAAAGTATTTATAAATAGAAATACTAAAATGTCCATAAGCACTAAAGTCTTGGTGTATTTAATGCTAAATCATAAGAGAAAAATTTATAAATACTAAAGTATTTATAACTATCAACACTGAAGTATTTATAAATACTAAAATATTTGTTTATTGAATTCAAAAAGAAACAAATGTATTTATACTTACTAAAGTCCCTGTTTAATGCAAATAAGTAGAAAACATATTTAAAATAAATAGGCTACCACAGTATTATAAATACTAAAGTCACAGTTTATTTAAGGCCAATTTTACCTGCAAGCATATTCAACAGTGTATATCGCTCCTTGGCTTTGTTCCTCCCAACTCTGCATGTCAGTCTACAAACAGAAGGGAAATAATTGAAACATTATATCATATTTTTTAAGGGTCACATTTCCTATACCACAACCATACTTGGAGGTTCAACTTCAATATTTATTACATTTGATATCATTAAAAATATCTTCCATAATAAACAATAAAACCAATTTTAAGCGGGTCAAAATGTCTCTCTCTGTAATCTGTTATTAGTAGCAAAACAACATTGTTGAATAACATTGAAGTACCAGTAACGTACCTTGTGTTGCACCAGCTCTGGTAAGGACCTCCTGACATGCTCTTGTAATCTATACAACGCTATAGACGGTTCATTGGCCAACACATACATGCTCTCTGTGAATTTATCGGTCACTGAAGGACAGATAAATAAAACGATAATCAATATATTTTCTTTAGGATCATTACACTGATTCGACTGTGATCCCAAATCAGGTTATTAAAAATAAAGACTTAAATATTGTACCACTTTGGTATTGTTTGATTAATTGCCTGATCAAATGCAAATTTTAAACATTAAGAAAAACAAAGGATAACGATTATTGATCAAATATGATGCAATCACATTATATTTTCAAAATGTGTATGTGCAAACACACATCAGAAATGTCAATCTAACCATTGTACCTCGTTTTACTTTCAATTGCATTTCTTGATCGTCCATTTGATCAAAATATTTAAAAAATAAAACAAATGATCGATATAATTTTCCTCCAGTATTATCAAAGCGCCGCCGTGATGTTTCCCTTGGCACGTGCAACCAAAATATCCTCCGGAATGAAACAGGGGCCTCAAATCGTTCCCAGCCACTTGGAAATATTTTTTCAACCGGGATGAAATGAAATATTGCTGGCAAAAGTCGAATACATTTAGTCATAAAAGTACTATACGGATTCATACTATTGATATATGACCCATGAAACCTATGTGTCATGCGTGTATGTTGACACATTCATGGATCCGATCTCACTTTTACAAACGAACCAGGAAATAAAAGCAGTAAACGATCTTACAAGCCGTTAATTGTGATAAACCCCCCTCCCAAAGATATCTGGGTGCATAAATTGAAAGGAATCGCAGGCAAGACACCCATGACACATTTGATTTGTTATTGACTTTCAGTACAAAAACACAGCAGTTTTAAAGATTCACAATCACCCTGGCTTTCTAAAACAGAATGTTGGGACACCTTCTCTATGCAGTTCGGGGTAATCACATGAAATGCATTGAAGCTCTTAAGTCATTTTTTTTATTTTTTATTTGTCATTCATTGATTGTGTCTTTGTGAAGAGACATTAAAGTAACCATAGGATGTGGGGCAGATATCGCGTTTGAAGCAGACTCTTGATAAAGCCCTGTAGCTCTTGCTGTTGCACTGGGCCACAAAAAAGGCAAGTATCAATCATCACATTGAAAACAAATGAACCATTCTGATTTATGTGTTGAAGATAAGAACATACATCGGTACTGGATTGTTGAATCTACCAATTCTTTTGCAGTGCAAAAACTTCTTGAGGAACACATTCTTAAACCGTTTTGGGGACCAGTTTCCGTATCAGAGAGCATCTGAAGCACAGGACTGCTCTTTAAAGACCCTGGTTTCAACTCTAATCTTAAATAATTTATCAGTGTAATTTAAAATGGAAGATATATAAAAATAAAAAAAAAATATTCCAGACCACAATCTGTGAAAAGGCATGTGAATATTCAAAACCTCTGTAGTACAATGGACGTGATGAGAAAATGTATCATCCGTAGGTGGGAATAAATTCCAGGTCCAGAGGTGAACGTAATCTCTCATCACCAAGTGGAAAAAAAAAGTGGTTGGCATTCCCTCCTTCCTTTTAATCCTTTTCTCAAAACATTACAAAATCTTTTCCCCCAGGATATCCAAAGTGTAAACAATTATTCTTCCAAAAAAGTCAGCACTGTTTTCAAACACTATTTTAAGTCTCTGCACCAAAGGGGCATCTTGAATGGGAAAACTGTGGGTGAAGAATCAAGGATTTGATAAGCTTGGGATAGATACAAGACTTTGGCCAGGAATGGAGAGGAAAGCTAATTTTAAGACATTGTACTGAAAATGCTCACTGACTTTGTTCAGCTGACAGTCATTGCAGATAATTCCATGTTACATAATGGCAGTAGTAATTTGTAAAGCTAAATATTGTATATTTCAGTAGAAACCTGTAGAAGGATATTTGTAGACAGTTGTTGTCCTCTGGATAGAAATCTAAAATGGGTTTAAAATCCTCTTTGTCACCTCCTGTAGAAGAATATTTAGATTAAGTTGATGATAGCACATGTACATCACCCAGACGTTTATTTTGTGCATGTTTACAGCTGGAAGACGTTTTTTTAATTTTTTTTAAAATATTGTTTGCTCCTCTGTAATACATCTATAAAGACCTTTCCTCTCGGATGTCAATAAGATGTTCAGCAGATGTCTTTGAGATGTTTATGATTTATAATGTTTGTAAATATGATATTTTTAAGATGTTTAGCAGATTTTAATTATATTGTGATGCTTTCCAGATGAAAAGATCAAAAACAGACATCTCGGAGATGTACGTGTCCTATCTGGGGAGTTGTAAGACAAGCCCTTCAGCCCAGAGATGAATCATAACATTACAATATGTCACTTGAAGCAAAATAAAAATTATTTAAAAAGGTATAAGGATGTGTGCTACTTTTATGAAGGAATTAACTAATTCCATAAAACATCATGAATAACAATCGAATCAGCAATGACAAATATAAAGAACATTAAATCAACATGTAGTTAAGAAAAATTAAGCTTAAAGTATTTAATAAACAGCTAAAAAATATATTTATTATTAGTAATAATAAAGTACATTAATACAATAAATAAATATTTTAAATAAAAAGGTCTGACTCTGGTCATTCTTCGCAATGCTGCGTGGGAGAGGGCAGTTTTACTTTTCTTTTTTTGGCTATTTGATCTGTTGAAAGGCATTTCATATGGAAATCATCTGATAGACATCTTAAAGAGCAGATTTACAAGAACGCCTCAAAGACAACGGCTGAATGTCTTTATTGACATCGGAGCGGAAACATCTGCAGATGGGGAAAAAAAAAAAATCTTCCAGATGACACCGAGATTTTCATCTGGAAAGCATCAGAATCGAATTAAAATCTGCTGAACATCTTATTGACATCCAAGACATACATCACCCAGACGTCTATTTTATGTGTGCATTTACACCTGGAAGACCCCTTTTTTTTTAGGTTGTTTGCTCCTCTGCAATACATCTGTAAGGTTTCCTCTTGAATGTCAATAAGATGTTTATGATTTTTAATGTTTGTAAATCTGATCTTTTTAAGATGTTTAGCAGATGTTAATTAGATTGTGATGCTTTCCAGATGAAAAGATCTAAAACAGACATCTCGGAGATGTATGTCTGCATCTGGAATCTTATTAGACGTAGGCTATTGCAGATAAGCAAACAACATAAAAAAAAAAAAAGGTTTTACAGATGTAAACACACACACACACACACACACACACACACACACACACACACACATCAAATAGACGTCTTGGTGAACAACATGTTCGTGGTACAGTATGTGATGAAAAGTTTATGATATCACTTATAATAAATGTTGTTTGTGTTGACAAAGACCTTTTAATCGGCAAGATTTCCCTGAAAATCCTCCTTGGAATTGTAGTCTGAGCTCTGATACTTTCACAGCCTGTGGGAACTCCACGATAACCCACTGGGATTCTCCCTAGTAGAGCACATAACATAATAAACACAGTGGGAAAACAACAAGTATTTTAAGGCAACAGGAAAGCTCGCATCCGGCTCTGCAATATTACCTGGTCAGAATTCCAGCACGTCTCCTCATTGGAATCGAACATAAACTTTTTGCCGAATTGCTTGACATCTCTGTTCAGCACAGAGCTCACCCTGTATGATAAAAACTACATATATACATTTGTGGAACCCACTAAAAATAATACAGCTAATAATGCGCATTACATATCAAATGTATGAAATAGACAACAAGGCACATGTTTATATGTTGTTAACCCACGCTTCCCCTACCTGCTTTGCGTCTGGTTACAAATCAATGACGCTGCCATTTTTTCGTCGACCTTTCAACTGTGGGCAAAATGGAGGCATGTCGGATTCAATGTGCGCAACTGCCTTTTATACCGCTAGATGTCCGTGTCGCTCCTCTGCTTTTACGTGGAAAGCGAGGCTAGTTTGTCTGTGTGGAGTGTACAGAAATAAACACATCAAAATAAACTGAATTTGGCCCATTTCGTCCTCAATTCATAAAGCACAAGGCTACATTCCAGGTAACGTGTTATCAGCTATTTAGACTCTCACCCTGTCCATTTCTTATAACCCATCCTTAATTGGAAGTTAATATAGAAACAAATGAATAAAGTTTAGACCTGTTCAAACTTTTCATTGATAGCGCATGTTGATGTATGTGTTTACATCTAGAAGATGTACAGTACTGTGCAAAAGTCTTAGGCACACAAGGTATTTCACAAAAGCATTTGGCTTAAGATGGTTATTTATATCTTCAGCTTTAGTGTGTAAATAGGTCATATAAATGTTAGACTCCCAAACATTACTTTTGCAAAAAGAACAGGGAGCCCTGTAAAGATGTCATGGCCCCCACAAAAACCCCACTGAACACAGTGTCAGTCTGAGATTACATAAAGAGACAGAAACAACTGAGACAGCCAAAATAGAAGAACTGTGGCAAAATCTCCAAGATGCTTGGAACATCCTATCTGCCAACAACCAAGAAAAACTGTGACCAGGTGCTGTTTTAAAGGCAAAAGTGGTCACACAGAATATTGATTTAGCTTTTTTATGTTTACTGGACTTTGTATGACATTAAGTGATAAATGAAAACTATGGCATTATTTCTGAAGACATCCTCACTATGCGACAATTTTCACAAAATATTTGTTAAACCAACATAGACACAATAATTTCTACAAATTTGATGCAATTGGTTTAAACTAGAATTTAAAAGATATCATTTATCACCTTGGACAACATTGGCCTTATTTGAGCAAATGCAATGAGATTTTATTTGGCGTGCAGAGTTTGTGTGGAGTTAATTCGGTTGTAGGTGTTATACAGGTGTACAGAACACAATAAAGCACATTTAGAATGACAACCGTATTTAGCTGCAGTGTGTATGTGGCCCTTGTGTAATACACCAAACATGAAGAAGCCACAAAATCTTTTTATGTTGCTGTTGATTTTCAGTTATTGTTTTGTGTTGAAAATCATTGCACAAAGGATAATTTATGGATGGGATTCCTTTTTGCATGTTGTTGGCTGATACGGTATTCACAGCCAATCAATTATTCCGAATGCCATTTGATGTGCCACAAGGCACTCTGCAATCTGCTTGCTCTGGAGCTATTAGTGTTGTGTCTGCACCGTTCCCTGTTTTGGGCAAGCTTCCGCACCAGAATTTCCAGCATCAATAACAGGATTCGTAATTAAACCATTTAGGAGCAAAACGTTTGCACAATATGCTCAGCTGCGTCCGTTATAAAGTCGTTTGTGCTTTATTTGCTTACAACTACAAGCAAAGGATTTCTGCCTCTGCTCACACAAAAGTTGGCAGTCATTATTCAAGGTGAACATACATGCTACTTCCAGCACTAAATTAGAAGAAAGATTGATGGATAAGGAAAAGAAGATTGACGAGAAAAGCAAATATTCACCTTGTGCTGTAATTGCCTAATATTCAGGTTTCATTACAAGTTAAACTCAGTTGTCAGCATTTGTGGCATAATGTTGATTACCACAAAATTTTGTCCGTTCTTTTCTTTAAAAATAAAGAAGCAAAAATTGTGGTTACAGTGAGGCACTTACAATGGAAGTGAATGGGGCCAATTCATAAATGTATTGCAACAAGACATAAACAATGTGTGTGAACATGATTTTAGTGTGTTAAAATCGCTTTTTCAGTCACTCTAGGGGAGGATATTGTCTATAAAATGGTGATGTCATTGACAGATTTAAGATGTGATCAACTTGGTAAAAAACTAAATTTCCAACCTTCCTGAGCTATGAAAGACATTTATACAACATCTGAGCAATTCAATTGTCCTCTTGGTTAGAGGACAGCAATGTCTTCGAACTAGATTTATCTCTGTAGCACAACTGCAGGGCTTACAATCACCTATTGGCAAATGACAGACCTCAGCACCATTGTCAGGACATTGCACTTTGTCATGATACCTTGTGCAGAGTAGTCAATCCCTCTGGATATTGCTTCTACTGTAAAAATAAATAAATTTATATAAAAAAAATAAGGGAAGAAAAAAGGGAGGAAAAAAACAATGACTTGCATCAGTAGGGTTTATGAAGTGAGCCCTCTGTGGTTTAATTACTCCACTGGTGCTGGACCTAAAACGCCCTAGGGCTGGTAGTATAAGGAAAAGGTATTACATGTTTTTACAGACTGTAACACAGATCAATTCATGGGCAAGGAAGAGGCGAGAAACCGGCTTGTCAACATAAATAATAATTTAATAAAGAACTTAAAACAAACATTTAGGACAGCAGACGTCTGCTGATTAAGCTCTCTCTCCCGATCGCCGTCTGCGAGTGGCCTTTTAACCATCTTGCCGGCTCAATCAGCCCGATACGGGACCGGGTGTGCGCAATCACACGCCGGTCCCGCCCTCCACCGTGCCACACAGACCTTTAACTGCAACTGTTAGACAGACCTAGACAGCATTTTAAGAAATCATAGGCACGCTTCTGAAGCAAAGGCTGTTGTAAACAATAAGATATATTAAACATGTATCCTTCATGCCAAGAAAATCCCAGAATGCATTCCGATGAACTCAGAAATATATATCACCTGTGGTACAGATCTTTCATGTAAAGGGTTTAAACAATGTTTTCCATGCTTGTTCAATGAACCATAAACTATAATTGAACATGCAACTGACGAACGGTCGTTAAGACAATAACAGCTTATAGACATACGGTAGGCAATTAAGGTCACAGTTATAAAGACTTAGGACACTAAAGAGATCTTTCTACTGACTCTGAAAAACGGCAAAAGTGTGTTGCATGTTGCCCAGGATCCCTGCTCATCTGCGTCAACGTGAATTAGGTATGCTGCACGGAGGCATGAGGACTGCAGATGTGGCCAGGGCAATAAATTGCAATGTCCGTACTGTGAGACACAAAAGACAGCACTACAGGCAGACAGGAAGGACAGATGATGGTCCTTGCAGTGGCAGACCAAGTGTAACAACACCTGCACAGGATCGGTACATCGAATATAACACCTGCAGGACAGGTACAGAATGGCAACAACTGCTCAAGTTACACCAGAAATGCACAATCCCTCCATCAGTGCTCAGACTGTCCGCTGTGAAAATGAATATATATATATATATATATATATATATAAATACAATCAAACTAACAATTGAATATTTTATTCAAAATTTGTGCGTGCTATGCACTTTTTATGCTTATTGTAGTATCACATTCTTAGCTTTGTTGTATGTTCTAACAACAAAGACTATCATATCAATTATCGAGTGTCATTGATCGTAAAGTCTGCACATGAAGACGCTTCACGTTAGGAGCGCAGTTTGTGTTTCGCAGAGCAACTCGGTCTCATGACAAGTCATAATAATTAGTACGAGATGGCGAAATCATAAGAAATCATACTAGTTGGCTCATACAAAAACATGTGACTTTTACTCCTATAGAGAATAATAAACGAACCAACAAACAGTGTTATTACGGATTTTTCCTAAGTTTAACCTCGTCAACTCTGGGGCATTTTTGAGCTGCCATCTACAATTTTTCACACTTAAATTTAAAAGTTCCCCATTTACACATACTGTGGACTTATTGCCAATCAAATTCAAATTTTTTTCGCAACACAGCGCACAGCGAAGGGGTTAGACTTTATGGTTATGCAAATCTTTCGGACCCACTGTTTACCTAACCATAAAGTCTAACACCTTTCCCAACCCTAAACCTAAACCATGCTTTTAATAGTAAAATAAAGTTTGTGTACCACAGAAGAATTACGTAACAGAATGAGTAACTAAATATGTCCACATATGTTCCCTTTCTTAAAGTGTTGAAGGCCAGCTAAAATTTGAATGCCTGGAATGTATCGATGTTTGTTGATTGGTTGGTCTCTATTGGGGAAAAAAAAAATACAAGCCATTTTTGTACAAGCCACGTCTTACGATATCTTACGATTTCATCCTCTCGTACAAATTATTACGAGTTGCTGTCTATGTAGAGTGTTGAAAATCGGTCACACATGAGAATCCATTAATTAAGCATGCTGCCTTAGAAGGTAGCTGGCTTTGTAGGCACTAAGCAGATAGCTCACTAGGGCCAAATTCGGAATCACATCCTACCATAAAACTCTTATTAGATATAGCAGAAACAGTCAAATGCGATTCCAAATCAATCCTACGTAATTAGGTTTTGAAGCAGAGCTTCAGTGAGCCCTCATGCATTTAGTTACTTTAGAATTCACGCAAATTAGAAATCTAGCTCAAATCAGGTCATTTGTTGTAATGGTGATTCAATTTGTATGTTGTTAAACCATTGCATTCTATATAACAACACATACTGTAAGTGCAAGTAATATATGTGTTCTGGGTCAAATGGAAAATAAACATCTAGAGTGCAAATCAAATTAATATGAGTGCTGTTTCAAAGCACTGTTTAAAACAGCCATCATCAAGGCTATTTTACTCAAAGGCCTTCACAGATAATAGATGGATCATTTTCTGAATGGACTGAATGCTTATATGGACATGTTACACTATAAACAAATTGACCAGTGTTCATTTCGATGGTCCTTTGTGTTCTTCTCAGCCTGTGTCTTTTATTCAATTACTAGTCTCTCCCAAAAAATTTTCTTCCTTTAAGGCTTGAATGAAAACAGCTGCTTTTCATGGCCGCCTACTTTGCGAGACACAAAAGGTGTAAATGCTTGCTAGTTTCTCGCTGGCTGGATGCCTTCATGTGCACTTCCGTGTAACCCTGCAAATTGCTTTTACTAAGATTGTCGCAGAGCAGCACCTTGAATTAAAAGGAATATCATTAACCCTGGTGCACACATACCATGGCAGCTGTGAACACTTGGGTGGCTCGACATGTTCTTTGTGTGATGTGTTTGTGTGGAGGAACCTTTGAGAGCCTGAGCATTAAACTCTACCTATTCTCAATTAGCGAGATTATACAATAATTGGACTCATACAAAGAGTGCACTGCTAAAGGTGCGTCATTCTAAGCTTTAAGAATGCAAAATTACTTTGGACCACACGATGAATATAGGTAACAGGATATCGTATCATGCTCTAGGACTTCTGTATTTTAAAAATAATTAATCATAAAGTATAATAAATTCAAAATGTTAGATGTTTGTGTTCCAGCGACAAGCAATTTGTCCACACTGAATGCGAATGAACATGACTTTGTATAATTATAGCCAAACTTTCACAGTGTAGGTTGGAAAAAGTATGTGAACCCCTAGGCTAATGACGTCAACAAAAGCTAATTAGAGTCAGGAGTTGGCAAACGTGACATCCAATTAATGAAACGAGATTGGAGGTGTGGGTTAGACCTACTTTGATGTATAAAAAGCACAAAAAAATTTTGTTTGCTATTCACAAGAAGCATCTGCTGACGTGAACCATGCCTTGCAAAAAAGAGATCTCAGATGACTTACGACCCAAAATTGTTGCTTTGCGTGAAGCTGGAAAGCAGTAGTGTAGTCTAGGGCATACGTAGGCATACACCATTGCCCACCTATTTTTCTTAGGATTTTGTATGATGATACGTATGGCTGCCAGAACAACGAGTATTCTTTTGACCTGGAACTTTTTCAATCTACTAACACAATGCAGCAGCACCATTGAGTGAAGTGTATATAATATATATATATATATATATATATATTACTTTGCAAATGTCTCACAAGTAGGCACACAAGATGTTTCACAAAAGCATTTGTCTTAAGATGGTTATTTATATCTTCAGCTTTAGTGTGTAAATAGGTAATATAAATGTTAGACTCCCAAACATAACTTTTGCAAATAGAAAAGATTAAAATAGAAGAACAGGAAGCCCTGTAAAGATGTCATGGCCCCACAAAACCCCCACTGAATATCGAGTCAGTCTGAGATTACATAAAGAGACAGAAACAACTGAGACAGCCGAAACAGAAGAACTGTGGCGAAATCTCCAAGAAGCTTGAAACATCCTTGTGGCACGGCGGAGGGCGGGGCCGGGTCGTGACTCGACACGCCCGGTCAGGTATTAGGCTAATCAAGCCACCGAGAGGGATAAAGGCCGATAGCAGAGGGTGGTGCGGGAGAGAGAGATCCTTACGGACATGTCTGTCATCCTATGTGTTTGTCTTTTGAGTTTTCCATTAAAACTATCAATTACCTGTCAAGCCGGTTCCTCGCCTCTTCCTTGCCCGTGAGCGTGAACTGTTTTACAATCCTATCGGTCAACAACCAAGAAAAACTGTGACCAGGTGTACCTAGGAGGACTGGTGCTGTTTTAAAGGCAAAGGTGGTCACAACAAATATTGATTTAGCTTTTTTTATGATTACTGGACTTTGTATGACATTAAATGATAAATTAAAAATATTTATGTCATTATTTTTGAAGACATCCTCACTATGCAACATTTTTCACAAAATATTTGCACAGTACTATATATGTGTGTGTATATATATATATATAGTATATATTTTTTAAAGTGTACAGAAATTCTTTATAAACACACATGGAGCTGCAGGAGCGCAACTGATGGCACAGGCAAGACAGACAGTCCGACTAATCCGATCCAACAATCAGAACATTCATTTAAGACATGATTTGCTAACCAATCATATTTTTTGTTTCAGTAAGGGGTGGGATATTTCCATCTTCTGATGCACAAGCATCCCTTTAGTAACCCTAATTTGCTATGTAATTTTATTTCCCTGCTCAACGTAAATATATGTATATACATTTAAATGTAATTTAAACGTAAAAATACTGCATGTTATTGCAGCCTTGCTAGTTTTTAATGCTCTTTTTTTTTTTTGCCTTTTAATGCTGTTGGTGGTGCCTTTTTCTTGTGATATCAAATCATTTCTATGTATATTTCTAAGCAGGAAAACAATTTCACTATAAACAGAAAAGTACAATATAGTACACAAATAAAACAAATAACCATTCATTATTACGTAGGCTACATATGGATATATATTTTCATGTGGAACTATAATTAGTCATTTCAGTGGATTTTTTTATTTATTTCTTACACATTTTACATATGTACTGTATAAAAATGTTAATTAATTTTAGAGATCAGGTGCATGGTTTTTTTATGTGGCGGACTTGAAGGAATCATTGGTTAATGATTAACTGGTTAACATCTCTGTTCATGAGTCTACTATACGCAAAACATTAAACAGGCATGGTGTCCATGGCAGGACACCACGAAGGAAGCCTCTGCTTTTCAACAAAAACATTGCTATGCAGAGACCACCTTGACACTCCACAACACTACTGGGAACATGTTTTGTGGACTGATGAAACTAAGGTTGAATTGTTTGGGAAGAACCTGCAGCACTACATATGGCGTAAAAAGGGCACTGCATACCAACATGAAAACATCATCTCTATAGTGAAGTATAGTGGAGGAAGCATCACGATTTGGGACTGCTTTGAATTCCCAAGTTTTTTAAGATATCCTACAAGATAATGTCAGGGTAGCTGTGCACCAGCTGAAGCTCAGTAGAAGTTGGGTGATGCAGCAGGATAATGACCCTAAACATCGGAGTAAATCCACTGTAGAATGAATAAAAAAAGAAATAAAAAAAAAGAAAGAAAATCCACCTTTTGGAGTGGTCCAGAACATAACTCAATAGAGATGCTGTGGAATGACCTGAAGAGAGCCATTCACACCAGACATCCTAAGAACATGGCTGACCCGAAGCAGGTCTATAAGGATGTATGGTCGGAAATTCCTTATGAAAGTTGTGCATGTCTAATCCACAGCTACCGGAAACACTTGGTTGAGGTCATTGCTGCCTAACTAAGGAGGATCAACCAATTATTAAATCTAAGTGTACACTTACTTTTTCCACAGCACTGTGAATGTTTAATGGGATGTGTTCAGTAAAGACATGAAATATTATAATTGTTTGTGTGTTGTCATTTTAAGCACATTGTGTCTGTCTATCCTTCTGAATTTGATAAAGATGAGATCACATTTTATGTACAATTAATGCAGGAAACCAGCTAATTCCAAAGGGTTCACATATTTATTTTTGCCACTGTATATGGGTAATTCTTTCAAAATACTTATTTAATTCAGATCACACTCAATTAATGATTTCATTTCTTTCTCTTATTTTGAAACATGAAAAGTCTAAATCATTGTAAACAGTATTATCAAGACTTACCGCTTTATAAGTTATATAATGATTTGTACAAACTGATTTATACTTTATTGTCAACATTTAGTAGTGGCTCCAAAAAATTTAAGTATCATTACACACCAAATTTGTTGAAAAAAAAGTGAGTGAGAATTTTTGTTAAACATTTGAGTTAATACAGAAACTTTAACTTACAGATCAGATGTATGCATGTGGTACTTTAATATACTTTGTAAAATGTAAATGAAGATTTTATTAGAACAGTACTTGCAGTACTTAATCTTTTCCGCTACATTTACTTCTCAATTTTCTTGTATTTTTTTCATTGTAGGCCTAACATGTTTTCTATAAAACAAACTATGGTGCATTTGTAATAAAAAAAAATAACAGGACCCTAAACGCATATGAAACCAAATATGATAATTTAGAAACTACCATAGTTGTAACAAATACATGATATTTCTCGAAGAGAAGATAAAAGCTGTAAATCCATTATATTCCATTATGTTATTTTCCCCATTATACTGATACAGTTTATAACATTAACTAACTAATTTCAAACCAGATTCAGTGTTATGTATAATAATATTCACAAAGTTAAAAATGTCAAAAAATAATGAAGCTAAAATTTGAGTCCAGAAACGCTTTGTGTAAAAGCAAATGTAAAAATAAATCCTAACTAAATGCCTGTTTTTAAAGAAAGGTTGGGAGGAGAACTAATATCTGCTTCTTGAGACTTTGTTTCAAATGAATGAATAGTTCATGAACGACCCATCACTAATGCATTTTTCGTTTGATGTTGCGTAGCAGAAAATGGCAGCGCATGATCATAAAGAGATATTTGGCCAACTGCAGTCACACCAGTGCAAAAAATATCGTCGCACCGGCAGGCATTTAGTCGCAGTCTGGAGCCCTAAAAGGGACTTCATCATGTATGGGTCAATTCAGTTGCCGCTAATTCAATTCAAGGTTCAATAATGTCCAATCCAGTTGATTTCACTCAATGGCACCAATTCCACAACATAAATGATCCAATTTCCATGCAAACTCAATTCAAACTCTTTCACTTTATATCCAATTTCTTCGACTCATCCCCACATAATAGATGCCTCCATACTCTCATTGAAGCTTCGCAAATAAGAATGATGAACCCTCCAGACACTTGGACCTGGTCTGTGAATACATTTTGGGTGGATATGTGAAGTCAGACAATGCTTGTCTCCAAGACGTGCATAAGCCCCTGTGTAGACCTACTGCTTTGTGGGGTGCATATAATCAACAATGCCTTGTTGATGAGAGAGGTCAACAGAGAATGGCCAGACTGGTTCAAACTGACAAAGTCTACAGTAACTCAGATAACCACTCTGTAGGGGGACCTACACAATTTTAGGCAGGTGGTTTTAATGTTATGGCTGATCTGTGTATATATTCCCAGCATAAGATTAACCTTCCATCTGGTTGTCACCATGTGGGTTTATTCATTATTCTATACACTTGAAATATGATTGTAATAAGTCACACCCTGGCGGGGATCGTTCTGGAAACCAAAAATTTCTAGTTGGGGAAACTTGCTAGATTAATGATGTAAACTCTCTCTCTCTTAATAAAGGGGAAATAGCATAATATTAGATTACTATAGAGGGTTCTTTAACATGATTGTTAACGATCACATTGACTGGCTTCTGCATTATAAGTGAACATGTGACTGGGCAAACAAAAGTAGCTGACTGTAAATGCATTTCTACATGCTGCCATTATCAGGAGCGCACAACAACGGCATATCTTAAATCATCAAGCATCAGATGAAGTGTTTCCTGCAGTTGTAATTCCAGTCTGGATATATTTATACCACCTCTGTGCATGAAATAGCCATTTTAGATGCGCCATTCTCTGGGTTGAGAAAAAGAAAAAAGTTTTTTATTATACTAAATACTGATAAAACAGCTATACACATTCAACGTGGAACCAATCTTGGACGAATGGGAAACAAAGTAGGAAAGCTAATTCTTTTCAAAATGAAACTAGACCTGCTTGTTTAAGGAAGACACATTTCTCACATCCGACTTAATATTTACAGTTAGAATGAGTCATTACAGTGCATAGTGACTTTTGGTTAACCCGGGGAAAATATATCTCTTTTTTATAAGGGAAATCATTTGGTAAAAACTGTTGTATAAATGCTTACATGGTTGTTTTGTCCAACAGCTTGCTTTGTCAAGTTGTCAGCACTCCTCTTACAAGCACTGCTGATGATTCAAGTGGTGCACTATAATGCGCAAATTCAAGAGAATTGTGAGTGAGGTTTAAGAGAACAATTCTAAATAAATAAATGCTGCTCCAGGGGAACGACCTCCGTGGCCGAGGACGCTGGCTCTGTGACATTCGAGGCTTCAGACGCTGGCTCTGGGACGGTCGAGGCTTCAGACGCTGGCTCTGGGACGGTCGAGGCTTCAGACGCTGGCTCTGGGACGGTCGAGGCTTCAGACGCTGGCTCTGGGACAGTCGAGGCTTCAGACGCTGGCTCTGGGACGGTCGAGGCTTCAGACGCTGGCTCTGGGACATTCGAGGCTTCAGACGCTGGCTCTGGGACGGTCGAGGCTTCAGACGCTGGCTCTGGGACGGTCGAGGCTTCAGACGCTGGCTCTGGGACAGTCGAGGCTTCAGACGCTGGCTCTGGGACGGTCGAGGCTTCAGACACTGGCTCTGGGACGGTCGAGGTGGTGCTTCAGGTGCTTGCGGGCCATGGCAGGCATGGGCGCTGGCAGCGGCACGGGGTTCCCACCATACCCCACAGTGTCAGTGGAGAATGTGAGCCTCAAAGCATAATTAATTAATTCCATCAAGGAAAGTTCACATCTGCCTCAAGGCAGACAGGATTTCTCAGGCTCGTTGAGTCAAAAACGATAACAGTCCTTTAACGCTGGGCGAGACTGCAGAAATGCTCAGTATACTGCTCGATTGTATCGTCACCTTGTTTGAGAGATAGTAATTGTAAAGCCACTAGATCCATTGTGATGGTCAGTTACTCGTTTTTTTTATTGTTAATGTTACGTATATTGAACGGCCCCCTTTTGTCATTTGTAATGGTTAATTGTGTGTGTGTATATACAGTATATCTATAAATATAAAATATATACATATTTAATGTATGTTTATAGTGTATGAACAGTATCTGATCTGTGTACATATTTAACAGTATTTAAATCAACCAAAAAAAAGATCAAAATGTTACTATAACCTCAAGCCACTTAGAGCAAGTCAAAGAGTGCAAATGTGATCTCTTCTGCTTGAATGTCGATCTTTATGGCTTGGTTTTGCTGGGTTCTTGTCCTGTTGTATTGTTTCTTTATATTGTAACGAGTATTGTAACGAGTCGAGAGAAAGAGGATCTAAATGCAGGCTTATTTAATAAAAACTCAAGGATATAAACACAGGAAACTAAAACATGAAATCAGAACAAAGTGTTACATCCATGAAGGGTAAAAACACAGGAAAACCAAGGGATTACATACACAAGGGGCAAACGAGGAAACAAGGAACACCTGGGACTTATAATCACAAGAACCAATGAAACAAAGACAATGACAAGAACTACAAAACCCATAATCAAAACACAAGACAGGCAAGGAACAATAAAAATACAATGCGACCCCCAGTGGTCACCGGGGTAATTATGACACATACACATTTCTTGAGGAACTTATTTGACACCATAAAATGGGTGCTTATATACTAGTGCTGTCAGTCTATATAAATATTTAATCCCGATTAATTGTATAATTTGAAAGTGCTGAATTTGACTAAATATACTTATTTTCCTGTCAAAATACATTTATTTATTTCTTAGGAAAGAAAACAAAACAATATGTAACAATAAAATGCTTTATTAACATTTCCAAACAAAGCCTTCCACAGTATAAAGAGAGAAATGCACTTAAACATCACTAATTCAAGTATCATTCAATGTTTCCCAAAGTCTAAGTGGTGTCACGGATCCACCGGACTCCTTCTCTCACTCCACACTCCGCTCCCTCTCCCTCTCCCTCACTGCCAACACAGTGCTCACTCTCCCCTGAGATATGATCACTCACACCTGCACATCATCAGTGTCTAATCAAGGACTTCATTTATACCCTGCTCTCACACACATTAATTTCTTGTCAGTGTTTTCCCAGAGACTAAGGAACCCTTAGTATTTCCTATTCCTATTCCTATTCCTTGTTATTGTTCCCCTCGTCAGAGTTTTGTGTTGGTTCATCCTACATTTATTCCCCTGCACTTGGACTCTCCAGTGTTGTTTACGTTTCCTGCAAAGGTCATAAGACTATTGTGAGTTAACAATTCGTCTGTTCATCACTATTTCCCTGCCTGGATATTACCCACCTGCTGTTTGCATCACAATTGTGTTTGGATTTTCTCACCTGTTGTTTTTTCTCTGCTCCATTCACCTGTTCAATAAACCCAGTGATTGAGTCCATATCCCTGCCTCTGTGAGTTTCTCCATGACAGAAGGACAGACCATCAAGAAGGACACAGCAGGGGCTTCCAATATTCCACCAACACCGAGCACAATCATTAGGATCATGGAGCTGACTGGTTTATTTCTGGAGCTTTTCAAACAAAATCGTCCTCTCCTGGAATATACAACAAAGTTCTGTCAACTTGTTACCCCAACCACAATATCAGACTCCTATCTCCTATCCATTAAGGGTCTGAACTTTCACCGACATACAGCTCTTCCGGAGGTGGAGAATCTTTCTTTTGTGGAATATGTCTGAGCAACGCTGTCCAGCCATTACCCCTTGCCATTATCGACACGCTGGACAAAGGAGATCACTCCCATCACCACGACCCCCAAGGTAACTCCTCTCCCAACATTCCTGTCCATAAACAGAGTATTTGTCCTCTTATGAAGTATATTATGCCATTTTATACCTGGGTGGTCCCAGACCCTGGGGGCGTGTACAGGAGTGGGCAGGGTATTTGTCCACTTACCAAGTATATTATAACACTTCATCCCAAAAAACAGGAAGATACCATGTGCAATGTATTTAATGGCTGCCAAATACTAGGTTTATGGACATTTAATTTAATTATTATTAAAAATAACTATGTTCACTGAGGTGGGTAGAGTAGCCAAAAACTGTACTCAAGTAAAAGTACAATTACTTCAAAAACACGATTACTCAAGTAGAAGTAAAAGTACTAACATAAATGGTTACTTGAGTAAGAGTAAGAAAGTATCCAATTAAGAGTACTCAAGTAGTGAGTAACTAGTTACTTTCACAAATGACATAGACGGTAATTATAAATTACCAAAACATTAAATTAAATGAAATTTTATAAATTACCAAAAAAAATACATTTGGGTCTATGTATTATTGCCTATTATTTTCTATTATTGCACTTTTAATTAACCTTGTCCTATAATTCTGGGAATTAAAAAAAAAATACTTTCTCAGAATGTTCTTGTAAAGGGATTTAGACGGGCAAGGAGGAGACGAGAACTGGCTTGATTATGTAAATAATATTTTAATGACAAACTTAAACAAAAACACACACATGACGGACATGTCCGTAAACGATCACTCTCTCCTGCACCATCCTCTGCAGTCGGCCTTTATCCCTCTCGGAGGCTTGATTAGCCTAATACGGGACCGGGTGTGTATCGTCACGACCCGGCCCCGCCCTCCGCCCTGTCACAGTTCTACACTTTTTTTTTTAATTTTTTTTTTATCAACTAGATAAGACTGTCAAAACTATATGTTTAATGCAGAGTTCACTTTTAGAAAAACTAGCGTTTTTAAATCTTCCTCTCGCATTTGCTGAGCAATTTTCTGCTAATGTATAATGCATAAATGAGCCTACGGCACTAAAATACATTTAGATGGCAATCGATTAAAGTCAAACTATGCAATATTAACATGTAATTATGTTCAGTTGGTGTTTTGCGTCGTTAAAAGTTCAATTCTATTAAATGCGGGACATAATAGCCTACAGTTAAGATTGTGATGAATTAGATTAGAATGATTATATGATTATTACAAATATTTAATAGGGGAGAGATATAGATGTATGCATTGATGACGTTTAGATTTTCTCTCCACATATGAATGGATTATCATTGTGTTTTCTGGACACGTCTTTTAGGATTTCACAACAAACCTTTGATCGTGCCAGTGATCTCCCAACTCGTGTTCTCCTTCGCCGTCCCGTGTTTGGTTTTCAATAAACGTCAGTTGATGAAGGAATAATGAGACGAGACAAAAGCATGTAGTTAAGTCAAGCTTAACTGCAAGCTTAACTCAATAATAGTGAGCATGAAAACAAAGCGAAAGTACCTCCATGCTGGAAGTCGGATTACCAAGTGCCGCTAGATTTAATTATTATAGGAATCATTATTTTATTTTTATCTCATTCTTTATGATTATATCAGAAATTCCATCTTTCCTTCATTCCAATAGTGTTTAACACTGCTTAACATGTGGTGAATTATTGCATTAAGGTCCATTAACAGGTGTTTTGCCTGTGATGGAGCGTTAGTGGAGCGCTCTTGGAGCGAGAGACAATTATTTTTAAAAACTCACTCCAGGCAAAATCATGCCGCTCCCACTCTGCTCTGTTCACCTACTCTAGTTGCCACCCATTCACTTGCATTGTATGGACCTACAGAGCTGAGAAATTCTTCTAAAAATCTTTAACCTACGTAGGGCACCGACCCTGATCGTGGAACCATCCACTATAGTGCACCATTTCTTTTCGCTATTTTGTAGTAGTGTCTGAATTCTGAGTGAGCCACTCGTTCACTCATTCTTGCACACAATGCACTCTATTTTCAAGTGTACATTTCAAGTACACTCGATGACTGTTCATTTCCCACAATCCACCACAGGGAAGATGTACAAGCTAGGAGTTTACTGCTTCCTTCACTCCTGCAATGTTTTATTTCATGCTGAATGTAGTAAATACATTTTTGACAAATCATTACTGGATTTAAATAACATATAGAGCGACAAAACATACAGATACATTTGAAAATGTACTGTTTATTTGATCAAATGCGTTTACTCTTTATATTAACACAGTATATATTAAAAATTACAAACAGACTAAAGATTTATTGTATTAATATATTATTTAATAGGAATAACAAATAAGGCCCAAGTATTTTAAAATGTAATAAGTGAAGTTTATGCACCAGCCCCAGAGCTCCGACACTCTCGTCCGAATTCACTCATTTCGTTCACTTACTGCTGAGATATATAGTGCACTAACTGCCATTCACTATATAGGAAATAGTGAACGATTGTGGACACAGCCACTCTCGTCGCGACGATCGCCTTGTGCACCTTGCTGTGCACGCACAGAAATGCTGTCTGTTCGCGCTGCAGTTGTCGATCATGCAAATGGCAGTAATTTACAATTAACTTTGATGTTTACATGGACTTATACAGTCCACCTGAAGTAGCTGGGTTAGTTTCCAGTACCCCCGTGTGGGTGCGGAGTATATGCATAAATACTGCTTATGACATGCGGGACAAAGCACACTGATATATTGCTGCACTGATTTAAAATTATACACTTAAAAATTGATGTCATAAGAGCCCAGTTACAGAATCACCCTGAAAATGACCATCTCATTACACAGAAAAGCCCACGTTAGAATTCAAGCCAAAATTTACCTCAGCGTGCTGCCTGAAGTTAGAGCTGTGACTTTAATCTTGAAATATCAGCTTGACTTGGTGTTAAATGAAGGTATTGCATGATGGAACTATTCTTTTTTTTACTGTGTGGAGCAAAGAAAGTGTTTCACTTTGAAGAGTTTGATACTGCTGCACTCATGACTTGAGTGACAGTCTGTGATACCGGCTCAGCACACACAGCTTTGTGAACTTCCGCTCTCATAAAGTCCCATTCAATAAATTACACATTTATTCAAATTAAACCCAGTAATGTAACGCCACACATTGTAAAGTAAAAAAAAAAAAATGTATTAACATTTTGGGGAAAAATGTACTTTTAGAGTAGGTTTAAAAAAGGGTACTTTTTACTTCCACTCAAGTAAATTTCTACTCAAGTAAATGTAACGAGTTACTACACACCTCTGCATGTTCCCTATCTGTCACTCACTCGAAGTTGTGTCGATGTAGTAACACTAGGGGTCACTCTTGGGAGCCAGAGACACCTCTGATCTTTGATCAAAGGCTAATGGGAATTGGCGAGTGTTATTTATATGCAACTACCCCGAACATATGGGTATAAAGGAGGGGCATGCATATGCTCATTAAGATTTTCTCTTCAGAGCCGAGCAGTCCCACAGCTTCCATTTCACCTGTGCTGGATCCTTACGGTGCATTACAGCAGCTTTCTCCCCTCTCTGCACAGGTGCACTGCAGAGATCGGCCCTGGACGCTTAGGCAGATTTATTAAGAGTATATTCTAAAAGAGTATTTTCCCCCTTATAGAGTATATTCTAAAAGAGCAGGACACATCGGAACATCTTTTTAAAGACGCATCTTTTTAAAGATGCCTTTCCGGTTGTGTGTTATTCCTGAATGCGGTCGATATCTCTCACCATCAGACAGCCAAGATCGCTTTCTTTTGTGCCTGTGGATGCATCATGAAGACATGACCATTGCAACGTTGCGGTCGCATCTCACTTTCGTAAGAAAGCAAGCCACCCCAGCAGCTCAGTGCCTCTGCCCTTCTACCCACGGGTATGATGCCATCACGGCTAGCACTGGGGACTATTTGGGGACGATTTGGGGACCACAATGGGACCACCTCTGCCATGTAAATCCCCACAAACCTCCCATTCCCCAGCATGCTCATTGCTCCAGTTAGGCTCCCGGATGAGTGCGCCGGCTCATCTCGGGGCTAGTTCGACCTCTAGTTCGGTGCCCACGAAGGTGATGAGCTTTCGAGCGCAGCATCGGAGAGTGCACTCATCCAGTCAGATGTGGAAACCTCCACTGGGCTTCCCCCTTCGGGCATTCTCACCCTGTCACAGGCGGACGCAGAAATGACGGACATGCTTTCCTGGGCAGCCGTGTGTGTCGGAATAGAGTGGAACCCTCCGGTCTCCCTTGAACAATAATCAAGATAGATAGATAGATAGATAGATAGATAGATAGATAGTGCACATATTGATAATAGCATTGCCCAAAAGAATACTTTAGCACTTTTGCACAAAGTCACAGACAGTTTAATTTTCTTTTTCAATTTTCTCTGATCTTCTTGATTATTCAAAACATGAACAGTGGGGGTCAAGACGAGCACAGGAGTCCAGGTTTCAACTCTCCAAGTGGTCCCAGTTTCAACATATGGAGATCCCGCCTACAATTTATGCAATACAAAAATATACATGGTTGGTGGAAAGTTTAATTTTGATGTTTTGAATGGTGCATGTTGTTCAGAGGGAGTCATATAGTCACTTAAATACGTTTTTTGGTAAAAATTGTATTGTATTTTTGCCAATGTAAATACATTGGGAATTGGATGGTCCCTCGTACAATGTATTTACATTGTCAAAAATATATGGATGGTGGAAATTTGACTTATACACTTTATTAGTCTTGAAATTAAACTTGATTGATTAAACCATGTGTACGGCACTAAGTGCGCTCCACAGAGCCATTCATCTAACCAGCATTTTATATTTTTGTATAATTTGCTTAAAAAATGACTGCCATAAAGCATGTATATGGTGGCCATTACATTGAAGCTGGGACTTTCTGCATGACAGAGTCAAAATACCCTTAAATGTGGTGAAAGCACATAAGGACTTTGGTTGCTTATTCATTGAGCCCTCATGAACAACATATTGAAAATGTATTTTGATCGGTGCAGGGCAAGTACTTCTGGAAAAATATTCAGGAAAAATTACTGTCACTTTTCACACAAGTCAGCCAATATAGGGCTTCACTAACACATTCAGACTTCAAACTTTTCACTCTGTCTAGGGAACCCATGAGAAGATATAGATTTAAAATTGTAGTCATTTGGAGGTTTTGGAGTGGTTTCCATGAGTATAGAAATTAATAGTGTACATTGCAGGTGGACGAAGGCATGGCATCGCTTCAATAGGTCCGACAGACCCCAAATTTCACACAGTGCCCCACAGCAACATACTATGGGGACTAAGGATGCAAAAAAGTATTTTTCATTAGATCTCCCTTCCATAGGAATCAATGAGACAGCCAGCCCAGTAGGCCTGTGTGTACCAGAACATTCATCAGAGGCTTTAATACTTAGCAAGCACCCAGGGCCTCCAAATTCTAGGATGTGATTTGGAGGCCCCTGACGGTCGAGGATCTCAATGTTCTACAACCTTTTTACCCCATTTTCAAGATGTCCCACTAAATCAATGTGATTTTCATACTTGGTTTTTGGTCTCCTTCCCTAAAATGTCAAATTTGGTATCAAAAGAGGTCAAAAGATCACGTAACTCCAGACACTGTCTGAAGACACCCCCACGAGATGCATACAGTAAGTCGAGGTGTTTTTTTGGGGGGAAAGCCTTCTGAGCACTGTCCACCAAACCAGTATAGAAATTAATGGAATACATTGCATGTGGGATGTGCCTAGGGATAGAAAGGCATTGGCGGATTTATAAAGTGTATTTGATGATTTAGGCACGTAACCGCATTCACACTCTCGGAGGTCACGCACATGTACAGCGTACAAACATTAACTGTCAATCAAACAGTGCTTTAGCAACAGATGTCAGGAAATAAAAAGTCAATTTTTTATATTTCATATAGGCTAAATATATTCAATTCCCCCCCCCCCCCCCCCCCCGATAAAAATCTAGATCATTTTAATCTCTCACAGCAGCCCAATAATCTCAGTGATAGATAGTTAAATTACAGAATTTAGTAAGCAGAAATATGAAATTTACCTCCAATATGATTCTTCAAATAAACTCGCATAACACAGTCAAGCAATTGGTCTTTTTCACTGTGAAAATTCCTTTTAGGTGCGGCCGTGATGTTCAGGTTTTGAAATGTGTTTGAGGCATTCCACATCCATAACAGATGCCGCCAAATCTGCAGCTTTTGTTCAAATTTGTTACGTGTGATTTGATTTGACGGGAGTCAGGTGACTCTCCTTGCCAATCACGTTGATGGATAAAAATTTATTCAAGACAGGGATGTAGCAAACACAGACGGTGGGAAAATAGCGCAGTAAAAGTACAGTTACAACACTTAAAATGTACACATTTAAAAGTAAAAGTAGAATTTTTTTAAACTACTTATAAAAGTACAATTATTGGGAAAATGTAGTTATTTACTGAAACGTGAGTAGTTGTAATTTGTTACTTTCCACCCCTGCCTATTAAGTAGTGGGAATTAGGCATGCCAAATTGGGGCGAAAAGGGGATAACAAAAAAAAAAAACTTTAAAAAATGCATCTTGAGAAACATGCAAATATTCGTTGAGCAAGATAATGCATAATAAAGATAATGTAGCAAAATGATTTTGACTCGTCCCTCATTTTTATATTACACACTGTTTCAACTGTCTAGCCACAAAACGGAATCATTATGCATGTTAACATATGCAGCAAGAGTTGAATGGTTGAATTCAACTGGTCTTACTGCAGGTTTTGATATCACATCCCTGAGTTAACCCAGCCATTAATGTAGCGCTGGCATTTGGGGGAGAGTCAACGGATCAATGCTTTGGAAATGTCACTGGATGGAAGCCTGTATTATGACAGAAGGAGAAATTATAAGTAAGTCTATCCGTTATTCTGAGTCTCATACTTTCAGTTTCTTAGCCATCCTGAGTTGTTTTGGCAATAGGAAGGCAACCCCCTTCTGTCCAACCAAAGACAAGAAGAAAGCTTCAGATTTTCTTGTGGTGTCTCTGTGCAGCCCATTTGTTCCCTGTAGCTTAGCAACGTACTCAACATCTATCAAGTCTTTGCATGCAGATATGTCAACATCATTTCAGGTTAATTTACAAAGCACAAAGACATTAAATCCCAATGTTGACGTATAATTAGCTTGTCTAAGTGCTTCTTGTATGTTCATACGAGATGGTTTACAAAAAGGAAAACACTTTAAAGTGCAGTTATAAGAGTGTTTGGTTCACATTTGACCAAGTCGATGGTTTCATACTGACACGTGTGGCATCCCATGTATACAGAATCCCAAGCAGGGCCGTGGCTAGTGGGGTGAACGGTGGTAATGATTCTAAGGTCCCACAGGTCCAGGGGGGGCCCCACAACAAATTCTAAACTTTATTTTTTTAAAAGGAAAGGGGCCCTGACCAGTATACATTCAGGGGGCCCAGAATACCTTGCTACGGCCCTGATCCCAAGAGTACCATTGTGTGAAATATGTTTTTTAATGAATAAATAACAGGAGACATGAATTACCCATGAAACTGATGCTGAATCAAATTGTAGCTGTGTTGCTGTAAACATATTTTCATCCAATTACGACAGACTGAATTTTAATAGGATTACTGCGTGATGATCCAGGTTCTGCAAATCTGATGGCTTGGAACTGGATTATGAAGGAAAATTGGATTTCTGTTTGTGTGTGTGTGCTTTTTTTCATAACTGCTATCTTTTGACTGAACGACTTCTCCTCAGTCAAGCTGTTTGAGGAGGATTTTGAGTCAGAAAAACCAACTGACTCAGCAATGTTCAACGTGAATACTGTAATTGTCCAAGGATCAGGCAGGTAGAGATAAAGTGGATAAATAGCTCTGTAATAGAACTTTGGTATTCCAAAGTCACAAAAAGTAGGAATTCTTCAAAAAGGAATGTTCAAGGGCTTTTGTGGCAATTAAGAACAACATTTTTTACGTAAAGGCCAAGACTTCATTTATTTGCAACAACAAAGGTCAGCCTACGCTGCCGAGACTATTACACGTTGTTTGCTGTGTGGTTCATTTTTGGTGTGATGTCAAGAACATCTTATTTTGTTTTGGGATGTTTGGAAAGCTCATCGCAATCACATACCACACACATTCTCATTGCATTTTGCTCATAGTTAGGAACGCCTAGAATCCATCTTTAATACTGGGCGGTTTGGGACTTTTTTTTCCCATATTCTTTCACTTCTTTTGTGGATTGTTTACTCAAGGCTCACAATTGTAAAACCTGAAAAAGCTTCTTCTATGGTTAACGCAATTCTTACTAAGAGAGAGGTTCAGGGTTGAAAGCTTAATTGTTAAGTGAATGGGACAAATACGCTTGCCACTGGAATAGCGATAAAGTGATTCAACCCATGTACTCATTAAAGAATGAGACTCATTTGGTTGCCTTTGAAATGAGTTGTCCTTCAGAGACACAATTTAGACCCCAAACAAACCACTGAGATGCAGAGCATGTCTCTCTGAAGCCATTAAAGAATAAATAAATCCCCCCCTTAGGCCACGGAAACTTTCAGAGGGATGTTTTTGATTAGAAGTGTAAACAGACTACACACTTGACTAGCTAAGGAGAGGAAGATAGCCTCATCTATGTTAAAACCTCATCAGAAACTTCAAACAAAGCAGCGTGCGCCATGCGTGATGTTAACATAAAAGGGGGTAAATCATTAAACTATAATAAATACACAACAGAATAAATAATTAACAGTATGCAACTTCAAAACATTTTTTTTTTTTTTTTATGTTATGGAGAAGAGAAAATCCATCCTGGCCTTGTAGACTCACAGTACTGAACCTAAATTTTTGCAAAATAATTTTTACTTTGCTCATTGTACATAACATGGCACTTTCTGGGTGAAATGAACACTAGAGGCACTATGACAACACTGACTTTTATTCCCTTTCACAAACCATGAGTAAAATGGCATTTTTTTTCACCTTGTCTCAATGGAGACTTTTCACCTTGTTCCTCACACAATGCTATCTTATGACATCAAAATACATTTACTGTAGTGCATTACTTCTAAGGCAATCCTTGCATTGTTGCGCAACTGCTAGAGTGTTACACTTGCGATGCAAAGGACCACCACGAGTCCTGATGAGAACGTGAGTCGACATGTTAGGCAAAAGTGTCATTAACCTTAAAAACCTTATCTGTTTGGGCTCAATTTTAGCGCCACTTGGTGAATATTTTACCTCGGAACTGCCATGATACTGTGTTTGTAGGGAATCAAAATTACTGTCAGTGTGAACACCCCTCTATAGTTAAATACATTTCACAGCCTTAAGGCCCTGATATGTCATGTGACGTCATTTAGAACAAAATCTGGACAAAAAGGTATTTTTGAGTTTGTTTTGGTGGTTCATTAAAGCTCGCAAGTGCAAACTTTGAGGAAAAACTTTTTTTGTTTGTTTCATTAACCTACAAAAGGAATTAAATCAACTCAAATACTCTTAAGATCCCATTTACTCCCATTAACTGTAAATCATCATCTAGTGGTTAAAACAGCTTTATTTACTGATCTAATGTAAATTCTACTAACAGAATGATGAAAAAAGTCATTGATAATACATTTTAATGTCACATTACCCTTAGAAAATTTTCAAATTTGCCACAAATTCCCTACTGATTATTTTCACATACAAATGATCTTTGCAGCAAACTTGCGGCAAATTGTCCATTGATGCCAATGGTTTGCTGCAGGTTCACCACTGCCAGTGAAGAGCTGCGAACTTCAGGGAAACATTTGACATAATAACAGGTGTGGCCGGTGTTTGAATGTTCGCAAACAGTATACCATTGCTCAGCTGTGTCGAACTTCTTTTTACTCCTACAAAATATTGGCAACTATCAACAGATTCTTGGCGATTATTGCAAAAATATTTACTAGGTTAGCTAAGGTTAAATTACCGCTGCATGTTATACACTGGGCCATTTATTGTAGGGTAGTTTACACTTAATATAAAATTCTCCAAATGTGTAGGCTTTAGGCTATATCCTAAGCTTTCGACTTCTATTTTCTTTTATCTTTAATTTCTCTGTTTTACGTGTTAATTTTAAGAACCACTCTTGATGCTGACTTAGTCTATCAATTCATTTTGTACTCTGTACATTAATTTATGAATGTTCTAATGTGTGCAGGGACCATGCAAATTAGCTTACAGCTTTGTAGATGAAAGGGTGATTCAGATGAGCAGTCAGGTTAACAAAGGCATCAAAATGAATAGCAGAAAGAGAGGGAACAATCGTACTGTCATTGCTTTGAAAACAGAATAGTTTTTGGGAATGTGATGTGACAGATCTTATTGTTGCACCATCAACAGCCCTGGAGTACCTCTGGATGTCAGGGTTCTGTCTCTGAAGATAACAACATTCACTGATCCTTGGAGCCTATATTGACCAGGCTGTTATCCGTCTGTTTATGCTTTGTTTATTGTGAAAAGCACTCACTTTTTGCTTTGCAAAACATGGCTTGCTTAAAGGGGACCTATTATGCAAAATTCACTTTTACATGGTGTTTGTACATAAATGTGAGTCTGCAGTGTGTGTACACAACCACCCTACAATGTTAAAAGTCCACCCACTCCTCTTTCTTTTATTTCTATAAATCAAAAACAGTGTGTCAAAATGAACGGTTTTCGTTTCTGCTCTAAAGTGATGCCACGTTAGAGCAGGCCTCGACCACGACTGGTGACAGACTCCACCCTATTATCATAGATCCTCCCCTGAGTGATCTACACACAGTCCGCCATTTTTTCCATGCTGGAGCAGATAAAGTGAGAAGAATAATGTCTCAGTGTCGTAAGTGTTCTGTTGTTGGCTGTGAAAATGAACATAAGAGTCTTCGTGTACTCCCGGCATCAGAGCTACTGAAGACGAAGTGGACAAGTTTTGTTTTTGAAGGAAATGTGCCCCAAAACATACACAAATTGCATTAAAGAGAGACACATGAAAACAGTGTGGTTTTGATTCCACCCAAATTGAGGCATTTACTGGTATAATAAATGATCAGTGGGGTATTTTGAGCTGAAACACATTCTGGGGACACCTGAGACTAATATTACATTTTGTAAAAAGGGTCTTAATAGGTCTCATTTAACATGAACAGTTCAGGGGACGTACCAAGCCATCATTTTGCGTACCTTTTTTTTTACCACCTCACGATACGTTATATGTCGCATCATGTCACGATTCAATATATTGCGATACAGCACTGTATATTACAATAATTAGATCACGATTGAAATTGTGTTAGAGTGAATCATTTCGGCTGTAGATGCATCTGACTGATCTTTGTTTCCCTTAAAATAATATGCCAGTTTCAAAACACATTCAGCACTATTTACAGCATCTGTGGCAAGCTGTCGATTACCACATAAAATGTTGAATCTACTCTCAGTTTGTAAAAGCAAAAACTGCATTTACAGTAATGCACTTACAATGGAAGTATATGGGACACTCTGGAGGGCAGATAAAAAGTTTGATATAGGGACCTAGTGTATTAATATAATATCGTGAGAAAAAGTATCACGATATTTTGACTTCTGATTGTCTTTGCACAGCCCTATTTTTATTTACTTTTACGTTGCCCAAAACTTCTTAGGAAATATAGCTTTGAGTTTTATTTTGTTAAGCAGATGTAAGAATATGGTTCTTTGCCGGAAAAAGGTAGATTGCTCTCTTCTGGTAGGGAAAGAGCAGCCGCCCCAAAAGGAGGAGTTCAAGTATCTCGGGATCTTGTTCACGAGTGAGGGAAAGTTGAAGCATGTGATCGAGAGGTGGATCGGTGCAGCATCTGCAGTAATGCGTACACTGAACTGGACTGTGGTGGTGAAGAATGAGCTGAGCCTCAAGGCAAAGCTCTCAATTTACCAGTCGGTTTATGTTCCAACCTCACCAATGGCCATGAGCTTTGGGTAGTGACCAAAACAATAAGATTGCAAATACAAGCAGCCGAAATGTGCTTTCTTCATAGGGTGTCAGGGCACATCCTAAGGGATAGGTTGTGAAGCTCTGACATCTGAGAGGGGCTCGGAGTAGAACCGCTGCTCCTTCACGTTGATAGGAAAACTGAGGTGGTTCAGGCTCCTGGATGCCTTCCTGCAGAGGTTTTTGGGGAATGTCCAACTGGGAGGAGGCCCAGGGGAAGACCCAGAACATGCTGGAGGGATTATGTCTCTCGGCTGGAATGGGGATGCCTCGGGTACCCCACAAGAAGATGTGGCTGGCAAAAATGACTTATGGGCTACTTTGCTTAGTCTGCTGCCACTGCGACCCAGTCCCAGATAAGCTGTTGAAGATGGATGGATGGATGGATGAATGGTTGGATGGAAGGAAGAAGAACTAGAAAGAATTTGTAGCCGGCCACGTAAAACAAGTTTTAAGACCAATCATAAAGCCTCTGCTAAATATTTACATCAGCTATGCGCAAGCAGAAGTCAGCAATCCTACTATGACCAGGGGTGGACTGGGTAGAGAAATCTGCCTGGGGGGGGGGTGGCCGGGGGGTGGCCGGCCACTGGGAAAATGCCTGGTATGCTAAATCACCAATCCAGCCCTGACTAGCACCTATTTAGCATCGTCTGCCTCTGAGCAAATTAGATAGGACCATTGGGCCTATTGAATATGATTTACATTAATCTATGTTATAAATATAAATGAGGCAATCTGAATAAGTTTTACAGTTGTGTCCCAGATAGCACATCTACATCTATGAGATGTCTGTTTTAGATCTTTCATCTGGAAAGCATTGCAATCTAATTAACATCGGCTAAACGTCTTAAAAAGATCAAATGTACAAACATTCTAAATCAAAGTCTAAAAGACATCAGCTGAATGTCTTATTAACCTCCGAGACATACTTATTGACATGCATATTGCAGATGAGCAAACAACTTAAATATGTCTTCCAGATGTAAACACACAGTTTCAATCAGATAGTTGTCTGGTGTGTGTGTGCTCTCAGGGGTGCCTTCTACCTTTTCAGATAATTTCAACACATAAGGACATGCTTTAAGACAAATGTACCTTGGTGTGAAGTGGAACCAACAACAACAGCCCTTTTACGCTCTTTAGGAGTGCTTAAGCAATAGCCTTTCAACTTTCAAAGCAAAAAATAGAAGCAAAATGTAGGACATGTTTGAAAAATACTTCAGTGTGTCGCACTTGGGAACAACAACCACAACAGTGACTCATCCAAAGCTTGTGTCTAACATAATAATGTAAATTAAACTAGACTTTTACTTTGAATGAAAAAGAATATGTGCTTGCCCTTGCAAAACTTACAGATATGATGCAAGGGTGTTCTGGAAGGTTACTGCTGTAGGTGTTTGTTTTCTGGCTAAAGTCAGAAGGGCCCACCCCCAAATCTTAATGATATTCTGCAGAGATTCACAATTGTTTTTTTTCTTCTATAGGAAAGGTTATTTTATAGGAGAATTATAGGAAGTTTGTTGGAAGTATCTACTGTATAAACATTGAAGGTTCAAGAAAAAAGACATGAACATTATTAAGAATTCAACAAAGTATTCCTAATGATGTTTCTTAAGTTAGAAAGAAAGAAAAATCTGGCCCGTGGTTCCTAGACATGGCTCAGGCCCCTCCTTCAATGTAATGGTGCATTCATGTCATGTCGTAATTACCTTAAATATGAGATTCTGCCTTGTAAAAAGTGTTCACGATTTTGTAGGAATTGAAATTACAAGTTGTAAAATCCAATATGGCAGCAACGTAAACATTAATGGTAATTAACCATTTTTTTCTGTTGGATGTGCTATTTTGTTATGGCACTGATACCTGGAGCGCTTTCTTTGTTTTTTACAATGTTTCAAGAACATATGGAGGTGAATTAATGAATGAATGTAGTATAAATATTTTGCTGTTATCAACAACAAAGATGTTGTGGCATTATGAGTGTTCCCTTTGAGATTTTTTACATACTTGGTCCTCAGAAATTATTAATGTCAGAGTAAATTAGCACAAAAAAGAGCAAGACTTAATGATTATATCCATAGATCGGAGAGGGGCTCCTTGAGAATTTTCAGAGGTTTTTCTGTCTCTCTGAGCTCTGATCAAGCATAACTGACAGAAGTGTTTCCTCAGATACAACTATTATGTATTGCTGTGGCCATCCCCTTGGCTTTCACTGTTTCTAGCCTCGCTGGCTTAACTGGCAATAGCGCTCACACGGAAACTGCTTACCAAGTCCATTCCACATCTGAAAAGGACATGGTCACACAGTGTTTCTCATTAACACCGAGCTTTCACTCACACATTATAGGGTGAATTGGTGAAAATGGTTTTTTAGAGGCTTTTTTATTCTACACATTTTTGTGAAATGTCAGCCACACAGTTATCGGATTGCCTGTCCAAAACCAAGAGAAAAACACTGACACACCATAAGTAATGGAGTAGACAGGTGCATTATGATAAAGCATCAACACTGAAATTCTCCTTCACCCAGGTGCCGCTCTTGTCAACATGGTGTTTTGCCTCCAGAAATGTAATCCTGATATCCTATCAGTGCTTACTGCAATCCCTGTTTATTTGCCAAACCACAGTCATTTCAGATGTTGAGGCATCTGTCTGGTCTTTGCTTCCCTTTTAAAGGTATACACCAAGATCAAAACACGTTAAGCACTATTTACAGCATCTGTGGCATGCTGTCGATTTACCACATCCAATTTAGAATCTACCCAGTTTGTAAAAGACAAAAATGCATTTACTGTGATTCAATGAGGCTTGGGTTTAACAATAGAAATGTCCAGTTCATATTTTTGTTAAAGCTATTATATTCTTATTTTTAATATGAGTTGTTAAGTAGTGGGGCTACAGTTCTGGGTGGATACAGTTCCTCTACGTAAACCATTATGTAAGCAGGACCCTTTCTAGCTCCTTAGAGGACAGAGAAGGAATTTGTTTTCTGAAATAGTTTTTACTTACAATTAATTTTGGGTACCATCGCAATAGCTTTATCCATACCTTATGAAAATTAACCATGCTTTTACTACAGTAACCATATTTTAAATATGATATTTGTTGTAAAACCATAAAAAGGAAAGCTAGTACAGTAACAATACAATGACGCTACTTTTTAAAATCATGATTAAACACACACAAAATATTTACAGCTACAGTTATGGTTACTGCAGTTTAACTATAATGAAACCATAGTACCCTGCAGTAACTATTATTTTTATTACCATAGTTTGGGTTTTCCTGTATTATTACATGTTATGGTTTTACTACAAATACCATTGTTGAACTATAGTTACTGTTTAAAACCATGGTAAAATTTGTGGTTACTATGGTACTCAAGGGAACTCAAACTAATGCAAGGATCGCAAAGCTTTTGGAAACCTAAATTACCTCCCTGTCCACCAAGGGCCTCTGCAGTTATCCTTACACATATCATGCAAATGTTACTACGTTTATTGTCTTTACATAGTCAAGACAAGAGTTGAAAGATTGAGATATAACTTTTCACAGACACTTATGGCACTTTTCCACGTTACAGTTTGACTTGACTTGACTCTGCTCGCTTTACTTTTCTGAGCTTGCTTTTCCACTGCAGTTTAGTGCCGCCTCAATGTGGGTGGGATTATAGGCTGATCGTCATAGTTGCACCACCTCTACTGCCGTGACATCATCTTAAATGCGACACAAACATAACTGATCATAAACAATAACACGACAACTAGCTGTTAGCTTCTAGCTCATTGTGCTGCATAAAGCAGTTGTTGCATGGTGATTTTTACACAAGTGTAACAGTTAAACTGGCCTGTTTTTAGAAGCAAGCAGTAGCTGTTCAACTAAATAAAGTGAAGCTTTCAAGCAGAAAATAGAGTTAACGTAACAAAACGTACCATCCTCCATAGTGGACTCCAATAACGCTGTGGCCGAGTCCAGGGCACTCTCCCTCCCATTGCCATAGATAGCATCCATTTGGTCGAACCACTTCCACTTTCTTCTGTTTGAACCACTCTGGCTTTTGTGGTCCTTGATGGTTCTGTAGTCACTTAAGTTAATTTTTTTTACTTTTCCCTACACTGTTGTAAGTCTAGTGGTGGCCGTGTGTGACTTACAGCTGAGACACTTCCTGAAAGACTTTTTGTTTCACATCAATTCATTCGCTGCTAACGAGAAGAACGTCTGCACCTTGATTATTGACCATGGTGTGGTTTTACGCACAGCCGTTTCTTTTTACAAATCGAAAGTCATGTGAACAAATGATACTGCTATTACTGTTGCTAACTTTAAAACTAGCAGGCTGATGTCCCATGTCGCAAACCCAGTGACGCTGGAAGTGACGATTTTCTCTGACCAATCAGTGTTCTGCAGGGTTTTGATGTCACATTTAGTATTGACTCGGCTCACTTGGAACCTCGACTGACATGGTAATAAAAAAAGTACCAGGTACTATCCCCAGTGGAAAACCCCCAAAAAGCAAGCAGAGTCAAGTTGAGCTGTACTGTGCAGTGGGAAAAGCCCCATTGTAGTACATGTTTACACATAATATAAT
The DNA here is from genome assembly GCA_032164185.1 of Moxostoma hubbsi. Lineage (NCBI taxonomy): Eukaryota > Metazoa > Chordata > Actinopteri > Cypriniformes > Catostomidae > Moxostoma > Moxostoma hubbsi. The sequence goes on from JAVLUX010000163.1 coordinate 7,900,182, forward strand.
AGAATATAATCTTTATTAACTATTTACCTTTGTAACCTAATTATCTTTATAATGTTAATATCTTGTGGCTATAAGTTCGAAATTAAAACATTTCTCAGAATGTCATGCCACAAAGACTTCTATTGTACAGGCAACACTTTGAACACTTTTTTTTGGGGGGCGGGGGATTCATAATTATTAATAATGGTAATCAACAGCATCTGCAGCTTTTTATAGATAACCAGTTTTCCCCTTTGGTGGGTAGTAATAGGACAGCTGGTTACGTCTCCATCATGGAGACATAAGAGTCTATATGTAATGTTCTTTTGTAGATTATGGGAAAACAGATTTCTGGGCTGAAAGACAGAATATATGGCATCCTTGCTTATTTCAGCCCTCAAGCTAAAGATTGTAATGAAGGAAGAGAGATTTTATCATGGTTATGTGGCTGCTTGCAAATAGCTGTAGGCCTATATTTGTATGTCATGATTTGTATGTGTGTGATTGCCTGCAATGAGAGCACTATGAGAGAGTGTGTGTATGTGTGTTTACAGGCGATAGAATTAAGCTTTGCCCTCTGTGTAATACAACTCAGCCCAAGGACAGTCTTTGATCCTGACATTGTCTCAGCCTAGAGGTAAGGAATTGAGTTTACAGAGCCTGGTGGGGAAAATCTGCCAATTATGATTTCTTAGACAGACATCCTCGTGCTGCAGGCCTGGATGTATTCTGTATAAATATCCAATTTACTGTATTTGTATCTGCCTTATTGTATCTGCCTTAAAGATAATTGTTGCTTAATAGGTTCTGATCATTAATTTGCTCTGTAAAGGGAGAGGTTCTCACAAAAAATACAAATTCAGACTTAATTTACCCACACTTTTGGCATTCCAAACCCATATGACTTTCTTTCTTCTGTGAAACACAAAAGGAGACATTTGAAAAAAAATTCACACTGCTCTAGACAATGGCAGCGTATGGTAACCAAGAGCTGTCAAGCTGCCAAAAGGACAAAAAAGCACCATAAATGTGTAGTCAGTATGACTTGTGCACAATATTGTAATGTATGTATTGTAATGTGTTTTAAAGCCATTTTTGTGTGATAAACATAAGTTATAATTTACTAAAATGTGTAATTTCTTGCACAAATTCAGTGTGAAATATGCTAAGTTAATATAATAATGTGCAGTAACTGGTCCCAGAGCAGCAGCTTCCAACAACTTCCTTTGATGCAAGTAATCACATATATTCTCTATATAGTCAACAGCAATAATAAAATACTAATACCTCAAGAATACAGTATAGCTTTGATAAAGGGCAATGTTTTGACTAGGTTTACACTAGGAGAACACATTGTGCCATGTTTTGTTTCTGTTGTTTATTTATTTTTTCATATTTGTTCTGGGGAAAACTGTCACTCAGCTGTTTGTATGGATGTGAGAGTTAAATATATTTCAGAGAATCGTTTTGAAAGCAGTAATATTTCCTTTGAACATTAGGCTATAGACAACAACGACAACAATGAAGCTCTCATCAAACAGATTTTATTGCATTGTTGTTTTACTATATTTTTAAATGAAAATGTTCCCTGCAATGAAGCCACAGAGTTGATAAATGTAAAAACGTTGAGTGGGGTTTCTGAAGTATACAGTTAATACTGTATAATATTTATTTATGTTGATGTATTTTTTTTAATGCATCACCCCAATCCCAAGATCACCTTCTGGATTTGCCTTGACAAAATGAGCGCAGTACAAATTGTGACTAAAAACAAAACTCTGCATAAAAATAAATGAATTGTTCACCCATATTATTTTCAACTGCTTTTTATATACAATTAAAGCAAAGACCGGCAAGGGGCTGAAAAACGACAAAAAAGCACCTTAAGGGGCCCATTCAGATCGAAGCATTGGTGCGTTAAAAAGCTAGACACAGCACAACAAATGTAACGGAATGTAAGTGTCTCAAGATGTGTTTTATAAGTTGAAGTTTTTTTTAACTTCACGTGTTAGTTCAAAATACTGCTTTGCGTGATATCCTGAAAAACAGCGGCATGCATCACAATGGTCAAATGTGTCCGTCTAGTGCATGTTTACCTAAAGAAACCACTGCAGAGATGTCTAGTGTTCAATGTTTCATACAATTATGTCAAATTCACTATATGTAAAAGAGTCAAGAATGCTCCATGCTTGTTGATAATCCTGAGGCATAGTGTGGTTCCTTGTCCAATTCCTGATGAATGCCCTAATGGCTTTAGATTTACATGATTGGCACATTATTAAATATGTTTACCTGCTTTGGTGCCTGTGTAATTGGCAATTAGGCAGAATGGTAATAAGTTGTACGTCTTGTGAGATTATGTCCCTTCACATTGGGCATATTTTCATTTATTACGTTGTGTTAATATGTTGAGGGGAATTTTTAATTAAGCATTTTCTGCTTTAGCTATCTTAGAAGTTCAAATAGCCTATAAATGTACACAATTAAAAATCCAATAGACACATATCTCACATGGAATCATGCAAAATGCAAGCCAAAGGCAAGTTCTCACTGGTGTTGTGCGTTTATCATTTACACTCAATGAGTCTGTGCATTTCACCCTCATCAATTATGGATCAGTTGGGCCTCCCCTTCCAAGCAGCTTCATTTCATTCTCATTAGGATCTTGTGCTGACACTTCTCTTTTCTCCACGCTCCACAGTTTCTCTGTGGCTCTCATAAAGGTCTCTAACCAGGCAGCCAACATGACATCATTACCAAGCTTTGTCTATCCCAGCCCCCTCAAGCCGATAGCAAGTGACCAAGATAAGATGGGCGACCGCCATTAAGTGCTTGTGTCTGTGGTTTCTGAGTCAAAGAGCTGTGCGCTTGGGCTCTGGCCTTATGCCAGTCAACCCTGATTCTAACACAATAGATGTGGCTGTGGAGAAAGTTAAGGCTGTAAGAATTGCAGTTGTACAACAGGGACAACAGTGGATAAATGTATTATAGAGCAAATGCATAGATTTATGATTAATCAGTGCCGTCCACTGTAAAGTGTAACAAGCTTAATAGAGCGCAACAGTGCTTGTCCTCTTTTTCAGCCGTCTTTATTCCGGTATTTTTCCCCTCATTTTTTCCATAGGGATTTCATAAAAGTCTTCTTAAAACATTCTAAAGCTGTGTAAAAACTGCCAGCTACTTTGGCGCAGAATGTTGCCAGTGGCTGTCGGTTAGGTCGCTAGTGGTGTGTATGGAGAGTGTAAACCGCACTGTTTCTTTACAATTAATATTACTTAAATTTAAGTTCACGTGAGCTCTACCATCTTCTCTCCTATTGGCTGTTGCTCCCGAAAGTCGCTCTTCATTTGCATAAAGTAAAACATTTCTCAACTTTGTCGCATCACAGGACATGCCCACATCTGGTCGCCAAAGGCCGCCATTGCTCGTGTTGCCGGAAGTCGCCATCTCTCTTTGAAAGTGAACGAGATGAGGTTGTTCTGTCACTGTGTGTCACTGGCAGTGTGAATGCAGCTAAAGGCATGAACCAAACCATCCAGCTTGAAGGTGAATTACAGCCTTACAAACTTTGAGTTGAAGAAAAAATGTATTTGAAAATTGTAGAAAAAGGTACAAGACTGTGTAATTAACTTTGATGAGGGAATGAACTACAATCCCACTGTAACGACTTCAGCTGCCCTAGAACCTCCAGCCGGGGTGGGGGTGTTGTGGTTATTTTTAAGGACTAAATATACGCTTTTACCAGTTGATGTTTACACTAGCTTTGAAGTTTTACTATGTAAAGTCAAACTAACTAGTCCTTTGCTTTGTGCTCTGAAATACAGACCACCAAAATCAAACAATGACTTTTTAAAGGAGTTTTCAGACTTTATATCCTATGTGGTCCCAAGCTCCGATAACCTGCTGATTCTTGGCGACTTAAATATACATTTATGTTGTCCTTCAAAGCCTCTTGTAAGAGATTTTGAACAACTTTTAGACTCTCTTAATCTCACGCACTCATCATTGTAAATTATGTTGGTTTGTCCGACCACTGGCCGGTTATGTTTGACTGTTTGATTTCCTGTTCAAATCCTGTTAAACAGCCTTCTACTTGCCTCTCCCGGTCTTTTAACCCCAAAACTGCCATGCACTTTATGGATGCCTTTCCAGCTTCTCCAGCTGGTAGTAGTGTGCTGACAGCACAGTGTTTAGATGTTGAGGAGTTGGTAAAGAGCTTTAATACCTCATGTACAGCAATTTTAAATGTAGTTGCACCTCTCAAAACGAAGAAAACCTAACCAAAAAAACAGCCTTGGTTTAACAATGATGTTCGAGCTTTATGGAAGGAATGCAGAAGGGCAGAAAGAAAATGGAAAAGGGATAAATTACAAATTTCATATCTACTTCTGCAAAATACTGTCTCAATTCCAGAAAGCTGTTTCTTTGCAAAGGGCAAATTATCTCCAAATTCATCTAAAAAAAATATTCTAATTCTATAAAAAAGTGTCTACTTTACATTCTGTGTTCAATCCTACTAGTGCAGGTGGTCCAGATCCAAGTTTAGAGTCATGTGAGAAGTTTTGTAGCTTCTTTATAAATAAAATCACTGTCATTAAATCACAGATTTATTTACCTCAGAATTTCCAATATTCAAATACTAGTCCATCCTGATCTTCTAATTTTCCCTCTATAACACACTCTGAGTTGTTGGACATTATTTCCAGGAAGAAATCAACCACTTGTTCTTTTGACGTTATTCCTACAAAGTTGCTCAAGGTCATACTGGATTCTGTTTTGCCTACTGTGCTCTCTATTATTAACGGCTCCTTACAGAAAAGTATTGTTCGATCCTGCTTTAAACATGCTATGGTCCAGCAAATACTCAAAAAAAACTAATCATGATCCCTGCGATCTCACCAACTATAGACCTATCTCAAAATTGCCATATTTGTTTAAAGTATTGGAGAAGGTTGTATTAAACCTGTTATCTGCTTATTTACTTTCAAATTATATTCTGGATCCTTTTCAGTCAGGCTTCAGAGCTAAACACAGTACTGAGTCTGCTTTTCTAAGAGTAGTAAATTACCTTTTAATATCTGTGGACTCTGGTATCTGTGCCATCCTGGTATTGCTGGATTTAAGTGCAGTCTTTGATACTGTGGATCATCGCATCCTTCTAAACAGGTTAAATCTCGAGGTCTGTATCCATAATGCTGCATTAGAGTGGTTTTTGTCTTATTTCACTAATAGGAGTTTTTCTGTGGAAATTGGTGACTTTTCATCAAGTGCAGCTCCCATTACCTGTGGGGTGCCTCAGGGCTCTATTCTGAGTCCAACCTTATTTTCTATATACATGCTCCCTCTTCATTCTATATATGAGTATCATAAGGTCTCCTATCAGATCTATGCTGATTTATACCCAGCTCTATTTTCCTCTAATATCGGGTACGGATTCAGTCTCCTTGCTAGCATGTTTAAAGGACATTAAGGGCTGGAAGGAAGATAAATTCCTCCAATTGAACCAGAAAGACTGAAGTCATTTTGTTTGGCCCCCCAGAGCAGTTAGAACATTTTATCCCTTCCCTGGGTCCCTTTCAAGAAAATATTCATGACCATGCTTGAAACCTGGGGGTTATTTTTGATCCTGAATTAAAATTTAAAATTTTTCTTACTTTTAATGATTTGGAGACCGGCATTCATGCATTCATTTCAACCAGGCTGTACTACTGTAATGCTCTGTATGCTGGAATTAACCAGTCCTCACTCTCACGTCTACAACTGGTACAGAATGCCGCAGCATTCAACTGGGACAAAAAAGAGGGAGTATTAAGCCTGTGTTTACATTTACTTTTATCCAAAGCGACTTACAGAGCCCTTATTACAGGGACAATCCCCCCAGAGCAACCTGGAGTTAAGTGCCTTGCTCAAGGACACAATGATGGTGGCTGTGGGATTTGAACCAGCAACCTTCTGATTAGCAGCCCTGTGCTCTAGCCACTACGCCACCACCACCCACAACTTAGCATCAGTTCATTGGCTACCTGTTCAAGACAGAGTTGATTTTAGTATTTGTATTTGAAGCACTGCATGGACTTGCTCCTGCTTGTATTTCAGATCTTCTTCATCCCTATTCTTCTCAGAGAATGCCGAGATCCTCCTCTCAGCTGCTACTGACTAATTCCAAATTCACGATTAAAAACCAAAGGTGCTAGGGCCTTTTCAGTTCTGTCTCCAAACTTTGGAACACCCTACCTCTTTTTATTAAATCATCCCCTAATCTATCTACATTTAAATCATCTCTTAAAACATACTTTTTTTTACCCAGGCTTATTCGTAAGTTGTTTTTACCATTAGTAGAATTATGTTTTTATTTTCTTTCTAGTGACACTTTGTTTTATGTTGTTTAGATATTTTCTCTTTTCTTATATTTGTATTTCAATTGTATTTTCATTAATGGCTTTCATTGTAGGAGGATGTGTTATTTTATGTCTGTTGTACAGCACCTTGGTGCTTTTACGGTGCTATATAAATAAACATGAACTTTACCTTGACCACTAAGCGTTATGAATGGCATAAAAAAAATTAAAAAATGGAAATATTCAGATATATTAAAATATATCAGTAGTTTGAAAGTCATTCACTTTAAATCTTCTGCAGTGTGTTATGAAAGTGGGTTTCTGCTGAGCTCTTTTGGCAAGATTTGTTTGCTAGGACTATGATTGGTAGATATTTTTCTTCAGGATTAACGTGTATTGTAGTTCTTAACCAGGAATGTCGCTATAATTAATTTAGTTTATTTTTAAGTTGAAATAATGCAAAGTGATATCTTCAGCAGGTGCTTATACCATTGATTAACAACCTTGGAGCTCACAGTAGTTATCATTATCAATCCTTATCGATAAAATGAATAGGTTTTTTACTGCCGGAAACAGACTGTCCTTCTGTATAGAGCTGTTCAGGTTGTAGTCCAAAAAACCGTAAGAGAATTTGCCATGGGTTCCCTCTGGACTTCCTTTGGGTTTTTATAATGGGGTGAATTTTGAAGCTGTATTGAATTGCATACTTTTGTTTAAAAAAACACATGGGGGCTTCAAAATTCACGTTTGAGGTATGAAAGTGTGTAATTTATGTTGTAGAAAAAAAATGCCCACTTATTGTCAAGTATTGTTTACCACAGACCTTATTTTACTCATAAATTGAAAAACCCCCATTATAAAAACCCATAGGAAAATCCTGAGGGATCCCATGTCGAGCTAGATTTCTAGATTCACCTACAAATTGACGTCACGGCTGAACAGTTCTATAGTGTTTAACTATAATGTCTTCGATGGAAACTATTTTTTTTCCCTCTTTTGTAAGTCGCTTTGGATAAAAGCGTCTGCCAAATGAATAAATGTAAAATGTAAACTATTGTTTTGATGTTCATAATTTTAAGAATTGCTCAATTCATATTCATAACCATATTAAAAAAAATCTTTTTTTAAATTTCAACATAATATTTAGCAAGAATCATATTCCGAGGTGTGGCTGTTCTTGATGCATCTAATTCCCCAAGTAGTAAGTATTCAACCATGATGCCTTAGTGATTTATCCTATGACGTAGACCCTTTTTATATTTTATAGAAATATTCCAGGTTCAATATGTGCTACAATACAAAAAATTATAATTTTGACTCGTCCCTCCTTTTCTTTAAAAAAAACCCCCAAAATCGTGGTTACAGTGAGGCACTTACAATGGGATTGAATTGGGACAATTTTTGGAGTGTTTAAAATAAGGTGAAATGTGACTCTTATAATTTCATAAAAGCAATTATGGTACATTTTAATTCTTACATTAAAACTTGTGTATTATTTGAGCTGTAAAGTTGTTTAAATAATAGTTGTTGTTGTTTTTTTTACAGTTGTTTTAGGGTTTGTGTTATGCTGTCATGGCAAAAATGTGTAAAATTGGCTATACTGTAACTTTACACAGAAAAGGTTATTAAGCGATTTTAAGATCTTTATGAATTGGCCCCATTCACTTCTATTGTAAGTACCTCACTGTAACCTCAATATTTGCTTCTTTTTTTTTTTAAGAAAAGGAGAGACAGTTTGTTGTGGTAATCAGCATTATGCCACATGCTGTCGATTGAGCTTTTATTGAACCTGAAATATTCCTGTAAACTCAAATGGTTCAAAAGTAGTAAAGAATTTTAAGAAGGTTAGACTAATTTCATTTCCATGTTCAATACTGTAGCATTGCAATTTCTACAAAGCTTCTCAATTTCAGCATAATCCTGCAAGAATCATATTCTGCAGTGTAGCAGTTATTAATGTATCTAATTCCCCTGATGAAGGACTTGACAATTAGTATCTAGCCTGTGCCTATTTTAAAATGGTTAAATCATGTTCTCTGAATTTTAACAAAGTGCTGTTTCCCTTGGTGAGATGTTCTTGTGGTGGGTTGCTGAGATGCAGGAAAGTGTGGAAAATGTTGGTTAAAAAATAAAAGATTGAAATATTTGGCTCTTGAGGATTGTCCGTATTGCATTGTTCTTTTATGAGGGACACTGCGAGGAGTCCTTTGTTCATTGACCGTCACATTGTCAGCTGTTTAAATAATGGATTTGTGTGGCAGTATATATTACGCCCTGGTCAATGTCCCTTGACAATAGCCTTTTGAGAGCGTCTGGGACAATGGGGATATATTTTTTGTTTTCTGTCTGTGATATATGTGAACCTGGGTATTTTCCCCTCAGCAGTTAGTCAGAGAAATCGTTATTTCTCTTGTTCATGCTTTTTTGGTGTGCTATAAAACCACAGACAGCCATTATGGAGCCAATTAGCCTACTGTTTAAATCCCCCACCTACTCCATTCCCCTTCAGAAAGCCACACTGCCAAGATTTATATTTAGCATTTGACTGGCATTTATTCAAACCTTTTGTATTCAAAATAATCTCTTTTCAATAAAGTATAATGGTTAATTTGTCCATAATGTACAGTAATGATTAGCTCAGCCCTGAGCTGCATCATTTCAGAGCTTTAAGCACAAAAGAACTATAAAGCAGAGAAAATGTGGAGGGTAACCTAAACCTCTAGCCGTTATTCTTATTATGGGATGCACCATCTCATCAGGATCATTGGGTGGAAGCATTGCGATTTATTGTTATTTGTTTACACTAACATCTGTAATCGAATGACAATGATAAACGTGATTAATGACTGATCTGCGGGTTGTGTTAAGTGCGTGGGTTTCAGTGGGTCGGATGAAATGTGTGTCAGTTGGCCACAGTGTTGCCCTTCTTAACAGATTCGCTGTATCTCAAGGGACATCATTATTCTGTCATCAAGCAGGAGGCAGGTCAGATTTTCCCAAGCAATTTCTAAAGGAACCGTGTGATGCTGAGATGATTTATTCATCTGCAAACAGAAGAATCAGTTGATTGGTTAGCATACAGAGACAATAGATGTGTCCCAAACCTACGTCATTTTTAAGTGTGCAAGTAGTGTGACTAGTATGTTAACAATGAAAATGCAACAAAAAGTGTTTGTTTGTACGAGTACCTGGTTGATGCACTTTTTCAACCATCAAAACGGATTGTAGAATGTTAGACACTTCAAGCATCCAGCACTCGTGGCTTACTGTATGTAGCGGAGTTAACTGGCTGCGTTTCTGGTCTGACAAAACAATTGTATATAATGGCGAATGTAGCAACTAGCAAAACTTCAGTAAAGACTGCACCTTACAAATGTAAGTTTGCCTCCCCACTCACAGATCCCCCCCCCCCCCAAACAGTCGGACAATGTAACACTCCCACACCCCTCTGTCGGACGATGTAACAGTTGCACCAACCACCCGCTCCCATTCATTCATTCATTCATTCATCTTCAACCGCTTATCCTGTACAGGGTCACGGGGGGCTGGAGCCTATCCCAGCTAACATTGGGCGAAAGGCGGGGTACACCCTGGACAGGTCGCCAGTCCATCGCAGGGCCACACATATACAGACACACACTCATACTCACATCCACACCTAGGGCAATTTTTGGAGACACCAATTAACCTAGCCTGCATGTCTTTGGATGGTGGGAGGAAGCCGGAGCACCCGGAGAGAACCCACGCAGACACGGGGAGAACATGCAAACTCCACACAGAAAGGCCGGGGCAACCGGGGTTTGAACCCATGACCTTCTTGCTGTGAGGCGACAGTGCTAACCACTGCACCACCGTGCCGCCCCACCCGCTCCCAATCGGATGGAATTTCGGTGCCACCCCAGACTGATCACTGCACCCTGCCTGGCCCCCCTGTGAAAAAAATCCTTACGCCCCTGCATGAACAGCAACACCAAAAAAATCGTAATTATGAGCGGGAAACTCTGGATTATCTTCAATCTTAAAAGCTTTACTTTTCCAAATTATTAACAAACCTTTTAGGGGAGACGAAGCTAGTCACCATTTTTTGTGAATATTTCTCATAGTAGGTTTAGTTTTCAAAGTCAGTTTCTGTATGCACAGTACACATAACTTGGTCTTTAAATCAACAAAAACGCTTTTGAACTTCATTATTTCCCCAGAAAATAAAATGCTGTTCATTCATTGAAAACACATAGACCCAACACACTCTCACAGATAAATCGTACAGATTCGTACGAGTTGGCTAATATTGTATACGATTTGGGTCATAAAAATTCATACGACTTTTGCAACAGCCAATCAGGTGACGCTTCCTTGTCTCCTTAAACATGACAATTACTTATTCCATCATACAAAACATATACTTTATGCGGCAAATCATCTTTACACACTCAAGTCTATGGTTAGGTTTAGATATGGGGTTTGTGTAGGGCATAAAATTAATAAGCATGTACTTTACACAACGTCTCACAACGTTAACTTTCGTATTACTTTCATACCAAATCTTACAACTTCTCATGAGATCTGGTTGCATAGACATTTTGTGAAAACATGCCCTGCTATATGGGGTAAGATGCCACAATGGGTATAGGCTTTTCAGACAAATTTAAACAGTTACGAAAAAATTAATGAAACGTCAAAATGTCAAATGTAACAGGCAAAATATCAAACTTTGTTTCTGTTAACAGAAAGACTACTGAGTCAATTTTATAAAATAACCTAAAACACATGTGACTACACATTATACAGCTGACAACTTGCCCCAACCAGACATTTGATTTTGAATCAAGAGTAAAATTTTATTTCAATCACTCTTTACCCAACAGCAAAAACCAATTACAACATATGATGATTTGGGAATTTTACTGTAGTTTGGAGGACAGAATTCCCCAAAATATCCACATTTAAGATGTTTGAACTAGATGGTTGAAACTATACAAAACGACTGAAGAACAAACATTTGTGAAATTAGACTTTTGACTCGAAAATTTATTATTACGAAGTTACAATTCTTGTGACAACCAGCCCCAGTCTCCACAGTAATCCACATACACGCAATAAAAGCGTTTATTATATGCCAAAACATTTCGTGAGTGTTTTTAACAAGGTTAAATTTAGTTGGCCATCCAAAACGAGAGTTACTCATCATATTAAACCTGCACAAGCAAATGACCAAACAAAGGACAAATTCGCTGAAATATTGGGCAAAATAGTATCCATCCCCCACCCGAAGTCCATTGAGTATAAGCTATACACTGCCACAGAGCGCATCCTGTGTTGCAACGCTCCTTCCAACGCACTCCGTTTATTTGGCGAGGTGAGGGGGGGATGTGAGCCTCCGCGCGCGCTTTTGTTCAGTGTCTCCTCGCGACTGGCGAGGTGCGTGCCGTTTCGAGCTCTTCTCTGCGCGAGCTGCACGAGACGCATACTGAGGGGAAATATTTCTCAAAGGCGGCTTCTGGGAAATTCTGAAATGCTTTGAGAGAATTAGCGGACACCTTTTAAACATTTGAACCTGAAAAGATTTCTAGATTTTGATGGCGTACCTCAGCGGCTGGTATCACCTGCTCTGAACGCACGCGCTGCTTTATCTGAGGCGCCGCGGCATTCCTGTGGACTTTTCTGAGACGACGACTCGCTTTACTTCTACTTTAACTAAGGTGAGAACGAGCAATATTACTGTGCTTAATTCGTCGAGACTTGCATTGTTATTAATGTATAAAGTGTCGTAGGATGTCTTCTGTTCAGGACAGGTTATATACGGCACCCTTGCCAAGCGCAGTACCTCAGTGAGGACAATCAACCTCTCAAGGGGACAAAACCAAGAGTACTACGATACTGAACCAGTACAAAACACTCTAGGACTTGGTGAACCATTGTTTGATTAAAACATTTTGTATTCTAATGAACTATAGACTGTACTTTAAGTAGACCCAGATGCAGACGTACCCAGATCTCCGAGATGTCTGTTTTAGATCTTTTCATCTGGAAAGCATCACAATCTAATTAACAGGTGCTAAACATCTTAAAAAGATCAGATTTACAAACATTATTAATCATAAACATCTCAAAGACATCTGCTGAATGTCTTATTGACATCCGAGAGGAAACATCTTAGCCTATTGCAGCTGAGCAAAAATATATGTCTTCCAGATGTAAATATACACATCAAATAGACGTCTGGGTGATGTACATGTGCTATCAGTTTCAGTAATATAGTAGGTTAAGTAGTTTTGAAGTGTTAAAAGAAAAAAAAGTGTTAAGTATGAACAAATTTGACCGTTAGGGATATCTGTATTGCTGTACTTTATAAAGCCCACCACTGAGCTGTCACTTGCAATAAATACTTGATGTGGACCCAGATAGGACAGTACATGTCAGAGATGTCTGTTTATGAGCGTTTCATCTGGAAAGCATCACAATCTAATTAACATCAGCTGAGCATCTTAAAAAGATCAGGTTTACAAACATTATAAATCATAAACATCTCAAAAACATCTGCTGAACATCTTATTGACATCCGAGAGGAAACATCTTTTAGACGTATTGCAGATGAGCAAACAACCTAAAATTGCGTCTTCCAGATGTAAACACACACCTAAAATAGACGTCTGGGTGATGTATGTGTGCCATCAGGGTCGCAATCTTATTAAGATCTGCTAAACATCTTAAAATATCAGAATTGCAAACAATCTAAATCATTAATGGCTCAAAGACATCTGCTGAATGTCCTATTGACATCCGAGAGTAAACATCTAATAGAGGTATTGCAGTTGAGCAAACAATGTAAAAAATATGTCTTCCAGATGTAAACACACACATCAAAAATGTTCTATCAGGTGATGAGCTGAAAGACATTCAAGGACCAGCATTCCCTTCAGAATGTGAGAATTTTGGAGAGAGGAGAACCCTATGCAGCCATCCTGCATTGTTTTATCTTTGCAGAGTGTCATCTGGATGCAGTTTAAAGCTGACAAGCGCTGAGAGCTGTCAGTCTTGAGTCCGCCTTGCCGACAGCATGTATATGGTGGGAGAGGTAGACAGACCTGATTTCTCTTGGCATTCTGTCGTGACTGTCAGTATTTTCTCTGTTCAGTCTCAACCCCAGAGTCTCTATCAGGGTACTCCAGGTGTTTTTTGCATCAGTCTGCAACAAGTGTTGATACGCAATGTGAAAAAAAGTGCATCAGAGTGATTGGTAAATATGAATATGTGAGTTATTTGTAAAAGAGTATCCGAAATAGAAAGCGGTGAGATAGTTGTGGCTGTAGGTGCCCAGGGAATATTTCTGGCAGCTGTTCGCAGTAGTATTGCAGCTCTCCTTGTCTCGTCTCGTCTCGTCTTTAATTCACTTTTTTTCTTTGTATGACGTAGTCACAAAAAACGGCATCTTAGCAAAGGGGAAAGAAGCTCCCTAGTCTTGAGTTCTCCCACTCTTGTTGCTGGGAAGATCAAGCAGACAAATCAAATCAATCAAATCAAATCACTTTATTGTCACATTACTGTGTACACGAGTGCAACAGCAGGTGAAATTCTTGTGTGCAGTTCCGAGCAACATAGCAGTAATGACAGTGACGAGACATAAACCACTTTACAATAAACAACATATTACACAAAACAATTTACATAAACTTACACAACAATTTACATAACAAATGTACACATACCTACACAACAATTTACATAACAAATGTACACAATACACACAATGTAGAATACACACACTAGAGAAGGGTATAAATATATATATACACTAACTGAATTGGGAGCGAGAATATATTGACAGAATGAAGATTAATAAAGTGCAGTGCTGATTGTTGATTGTGAGGGATCAAGTGTTCAAAAGTCTTATTGCTTGTGGGAAGAAGCTGTCATGTAGTCGGGTGGTGCTGGTCCTGATGCTGCGATACCGCCTGCCTGATGGAAGCAGTGAGAGCAGCCCATGACTCGGGTGGCTGGAGTCTTTGATAATCCTCCGAGCTTTCTTCACACACCGTCTGTTATATATATCCTGGAGGGAGGGAAGCTCACCTCCGATGATGTTTCTGGCCGTTCGCACCACCCTTTGCAGGTCTTTGCGGTTGTGGGCGGTGCTATTGCCGTACCAGGCGGTGATGCAGCCAGTCAAGATGCTCTCAACAGTACTAGTGTAGAACTGTGTGAGGATGTGTTGGTTCATTCCAAACTTCCTCAGCCGTCTCAGGAAGAAGAGGCGCTGGTGAGCCTTCTTCACAACGGCCTCAGTGTGGACGGACCATGTGAGTTCCTCAGTAATGTGGACACCGAGGAACTTGAAACTGCTGACTCTCTCCACCGGTGCTCCATTAATGGTGATGGGGCTGTGTAAATGCATGATTAATGTTTTTTTGCAAGAAATAATTTTTATTGGTCATATAAACGTATTTGTGTCTGCTAAGTAGCGATGCACTTGAGCCGAAACGATAACCGATAATTCACAGCTCATTGTGGCCACTACCGATAAGTTTTTCATAAACAGAATGTGGGAAATGGAATATCTTTACTTACAGCATATGATCCAGATTAAAACAAGCCGTAAAACAACATAATGGTGTATCGATGTTGAATTAATCCTCAGAGTGCTATGACAAGTCTTTCTTGGTCAAACATGCTGCTTGTGTGATTGGGAGATTCTCTGGTGCAAGCAAGTAAACAGTAACTAATTATCAGTGAAAATATCAGAATATTTTAATTTGCCCCATTATCGGCCAATAATATATTGGCCTCTGGTATATTAGTGCCTTTCACTCACACAATATAGTCTTTTTCAGAAAATGTTCCGCAATCTTCAGGTTAGAGGTCATGTGCAAACAAGACCCTTTTGAAAATACTGGTTAAGATTTGATACAGAAGTACATATTTTCTTGTACATGTACACACAAATACTTCTATAGTTAAAATTCTTCCACAGAAAAAACCTTGAAAACAGAAATTAGTTACAAACTATTGACAAATCTATTGGTAGATTTTGGAACTGACACAAGGGAAATTCGAAATAAATTCTAATTGAATTGAAATTGGATGAAATTCTAATTCTAATCTCTCATGTGTGACGATATTAGTGATAGACCGATAAATCATCCGGGCCAATTAATCGGCCACACACGCTGATCATGTGCACAGGGGATTCTCTGCCAGAAGCAATTAAACTAAGAAATAATCTGTTTAAATATAGATGGTAATTCCAGTATCGATATTTTATTTTCCCAGTTACCGGCCACCAATATATTGTCACATACATGTGCATCATCAGCTCATTTCTGCCACAAACAAATAAACTGTTAACAAATTATCTGTGAAAATATGGGTGGTAGTTAAACTATCAGCACGATAGTAATATTTGAATTGTCCCAGTTATGTAACTGAACTTCCACGTTGCCGCAGACACCCTGTCACCTATAAGCAACCCTGCACTGGTTGCATCTATATCTGATGAAGTCTTTCGGCACACAGACTCCAGGTTCAAAGGTCATTCTTATCCCGAAATCCCAATCGTAGCCTCTTTCCAGCCTTGCCACAAAGCTACCTTTCATGTTAGCTCCAGAGCCTCAGTATATCTCCTTGGGGCATCCATTCTGCTCTTTATCTAAGCTCTTTCTTCTTTTCCATGTCTAATCATAAATGCCAGAAGAGCACCTCTGAGCTTATTCTGTTTGGACCAAAAAAGGGCAAATTGACCCAGATGCAACCCTTTTGGTGTTGGGTGACTTTTAGGTGGCACTTGATTGATTCACACACATTTTAATAATGTTCTTTTCTGCTCGACTGCATAGTTTAGCATCAACAGTTGTATAAGGAGGGGTTGCAGGTGGTGGAGGGGTACGTGCCGGCACGAAGAATTGAAATTGCACTTGAATAGCATCCAAACAGCTAAATGCCTTTTGGATTCCAGGAGATAATGTCCTTGTCATAAATTAGTATGCTCCGTACTTAATGGACCAAGTCTACTTCTGTGAGACAGAGTAAAATTACAGAAAAATGCATTTTTGATGCAGACTTGCAAGAGTGAATGAAGTTTCTGAATACTCACTTGCCATTCACACAGAATGCATAATTGCACTGAAAAAAGCTACAGGGTCTTTAGACAAGTATTTCAAAGTTTAATTGTTTTAACATGACATGGTGTCTAGGCATCTAAAAACTGCGGCACTCATGTGCAGATGCTGAAAAAAAAGAGCAAGTTGTGCGCAAGTTTACATAAGATATCAATTGTAAAATAGTGCAGTGGATGCCCAAGGTGTGAATGGTCCCTTAGTCATGCTCAAGAATGCAGACACGGGGCATGTTTAATTATGCAAAATGCGAGAATGTATACATGTGTGAGTGTGAATGACAGCGGATGTATGGAAATTATGAGTCACCTACAACCCTTCTGGTGACCGTCACCTAGGTAGGTGTGCTACTGTGTGTATGTGCATTCTCTTTGATTGACAGCCGACAAGAAAGTGCAGTTCTGTCTAATCCAATGAGCCAGAGGAACTGCTTGGCAGCTGCTGGTCAAGTGCTGAAACGGCACTGACACACTTATGTGTCAGCCGCCAATCTGCCTTCACCCAAACTCTGAATATTTATCAGAGCCCCGACCTGGAATACATTATTCAAAACAGGCATTTGCCTTCTTAAACGCCATAAATGAATCATGACACCTGGTCTGTGATTTGCTGGATTTGAAATGGGACTGTTACGGTTTTAACTTCACAGGGGGAAAGAGATTAATTTTAATTTTGTCTCAACCTTAATTATTTTTTCTATTTTGAATGGATTCCATTTTGGCTCGAGGCTTTGCTCTGACAAAACGATCTACCTTGCGGTTTTAAGATTCATTTTGAAAATGTTTTATCGCTTACCCTGTGGGAGAGATCCAGAAGGAAAGGAGCCTGATAATTATGCCAGCAATTTGCACAGTGCTAGGTGGAGCGCTTGGGCCTCATACAAGCTTCTCTCACTCATTCTCTGGTATTTTTAACCAGGGCTGTGTGTTTCAGCACTGGACAGCTCCCAAGCATTAAGCTCTATTTGCTTGGCCATTGTGCACACAGCTGCTAGCTGCTAATAAATGAACAAGACCAGCAGCATAGCTGAAAATTATATGTGCTCCATTAATAAAATGGCATATTGGAAATTCTTCTCTTTGCATTTACATTCGGCGAAGATGACAATTATGAGAAACGACTGATCTCTCATGTTTTACAGGAAAATAGTCTCTGGGCCACATCTGGATTCACAGGAATCCTTGTTGCCTCCTAAGTGCAAAAGAGATATAGAATTATGCATACAAATATTTACTTTACCACTGTAAATGGAAGCCAAACTGCTCTGGGGAGATATAGTAAGCTGGATAACCATGCATTATTTAGACCAGAGCAACTTGCTTTTATTAATCCTTTTCTGATTATCTGACTGCGCATTAGAAACACCTCAGTAATCTTACTTTTTCTGTCTTCACATTATGGGAAAAGCACAGGGAAACAAAATGTAATTAATTTCTTTTCAAATCTCTGTATTCCTGGTTGAACCATCTTTCTGCTTCTGTTGTCAGGTTTTATGAATGTAATCTGCGCATGCTGTATCATTCTGTCGGAGATTAGTTTTCCCTTGACAATGAGGTTTTCCTCTTGCCAGATATTTCAATATATCATTCATTAACATGGAAATTACTTTTATAGAGGTTCAGACTGCGCTTTTGAGTTCATACTAGTTTGTAGTATCAGGTTATCAGGAATTGCTCAGCTTGATTTATTTGTGTCACTGGCAATGAATGTTACGGACATATGCTTATAGATTAATTAGATTTTATGCACAAAGGTGCACATACGATGAAGTAGGCCTGTGCTAATACAATCATATATCAATATAGCACGTTAATGATTTCACAATATTGTATCGATAATTTAGATCCCTTTATCACTGTTTTTATTCAGCTATTTTTGTATTCATATCATGTCCAACAGTTCCACAATGAAGAAGCAGGTCATCCAAATATGCACAAACCCAGACTGGCATTTCTTAGTATGGTCAGACCTGCTTCTGTGAGGCATGAGAGAGATTAAAACTGAGACCACATGACTCACTGTTTCTGTCGCAGACACGCTGGACCTCTCTCATGTTTTTGGAACAGTTTCAATTGCAATCCAATTATGATATTGTGAAGTATCGTGATATATTGAAATGTAGGGCTGGGTAAATGTCTCGTTTAATGTCCTTTTCTTTTTTATTTTTTTTACAGTTAGTTGTTGATTTAAAAACAACAACAACAAAAAAATATTTTTATTTTATTTATCCCCTTTTCTCCCAATTTGCAATGCCCAATTCCCACTACCTAGTAGGTCCTTGTGGTGGCACAGTTACTCTCCTCAATCCGGTTGGTGGAGGACAAGTCTCAGTTACCTCTGCTTCTGAGACCGCCAATTCGAGCATCATATCACATGGCTCGTTGTGCATGACACCGCAGAGACTCCGCACGTGGAGGCTCATGCTACTCTCTGTGATCCATGCACAACTTGCCACGCGCCCCACTGAGAGTGAGAACCACTAATCACGACCACGAGGAGGTTACCCCATGTGAGACTACCCTTCCTAGCAACCAGGCCAATTTGGTTGCTTAGGAGAACTGACCGGATTCACTCAGCACACCCTGGATTTGAACTCGTGACTCCAGGGGTGGTAGTCAGAATCAATACTTGTTGAGCTACACAGGCCCCCCTAAAAAAAAAATATTTTTTCAAATTTTATTCACACATGGATGCGCTCAAAAACAATTTAACGTCTTGTCTTGTTATCTGCGGTTACTGGCTGATGCTGGTATCTTAAAGAGAGTATCGATTAAGCATGTGTTCTACATATCAATGTAAATACTTGTAAATAGTACAAATAATGGAAGTAACCAATAAAAATGTAACAAAAATATATTCAACATAATATAAAATGTGGAGAGGTCATGTAATGTCATGCGAGGAGCAGACGTGCGAGATAACCTTGGAGGAGCTTGACGAGGTAATTAAGGTCTTACCTACCGCCAAGGCTCCAGGGCCAGATGGCTTTGCCAATTAATTTTTTAGATCTTATGCTACAGAATTGGCTCCCCTTTTGTTAGAAGTTTATACGGAATCATTAAAGAATGGAAAGCTTCCCCAACCATGACACAAGCCCTGATCGTTCTGATTCTTCAAAAGGGCAAAGATCCAAGTGAGCGTAAAAGTTACCGTCCAATTTCCCTGATCCAACTAGATGTAAATATGTAGTCAAAAATTCTGGCTTACGATTAAGTCAAATTATGATATCTCTTATACATATAGATCAGGTGGAGTTTATTCAGGGCCACAGCTCTTCTGACAACATTAGGCGTCTCATCAATATTATGTGGTCAGTTAGATATGGTAGAATGGGATTATCTTTTTAATATTTTGGAAATATATGGGTTCGGAAATACTTTTTTTGGATGGATTAAATTAATTTATAGACACCCTGTAGTGACGGTACAAACAAATGGATTAATTTCAGATTATTTTACTCTGAATTGGGGCACCAGGCAGGTTTGCCCTCTTTCCCCATTATAGTTCTGTCTTGCACTGGAACCATTAGCAGCCACGATAAGAAAGGAGGATGATTTTCCAGTGGTGACGGCGGGAGGTGTAGCGAATAAGCTTTTACTTTACGCAGATTATATTTTGTTATTCGTCTCTGACCACACTAGATCTATGCCTTGCCTCCACAGAATTATCAATTCCTTTGATACATTTTCGGGATACAGAGTTAACTGGTCATTGGTTAATTAAATCTGAAGCATTGGTTCTGACAGTATACCGCCCAGTAATGGCTTTTCAGCCAGGTGCCTTTCAATGGCCCAAACAGGGCATTAAGGATTTAGGAATTTTATTCCAAGAAAATTTATGTGATTTAGTTGGAGTTAATTTTGACCCTTTAATAAAAAGTTTTTCAAGTGGTGTGGACAGGTGGACTTCATTACATTTATCGATGATTGGAAAGGTTAATGTTATTACAATGAATTGTATTCCAAAATTCAACTACCTATTACAATCTCTCCCTGTAGATGTCCCCCTCTCTTATTTCAAGCAATTTGATAGTATAGCGAAGTCCTTCATTTGGAATGGAAAGCGTCTCATGTTGAATTTCAATAAGTTACATTGGCCGGTTGACAAAGGTGGGCTAAGCCTACCCAAGATTTTTTTTATGCATTTGGTCTCAGACATTTGGCTCATTGGTCAATTCCACCTGAGAGAGCCCCTCCTGGTTTGGAATTGAACAAAGTTTTTGCCCCTATTTTACTATTACAAAGCCTATCTATTAAACTAATTGTAGAAGTCGTTATCTCGTCTAATTGTAGAAGTCGTTAAAAGTGTCCAGAGTGTTTAATTCAGACATTTATTTAAATGTTGCCTCGAGCATATGACTAAACCCAAGGTTGCATGTTGGTCAGAGTGGATTGTGAGGGGTGTTAATAAGCTCTGTGACCTACAGGTATATGAGAGTTGTGGGTTGAGATCATTTGAAAATTTGAGCGAGGGGCATTGGAGAGGGATTATGGAGACCAATATTATGAAAAACGAATTATAAAATATAATTTTTTAAATTACCTAGAAGGGTTGCCTAAAGGGTTCCTTTATGATTAAGAGCATTAGCTAAGAGATCATTTCTTTTATATGTAAGCAAAATGGAAATTGTAACAAATGCACACATATGAATCTAAATCTAATCTAATCAGAATTTAATCGAATCGAGAAATCTGTATCAATGCCCAGCCATTTTGAATTGTGATAGATAGATAAATAGATAGATAGATATAATAATACAATAGATAGATAGATAGATAGATAGATAGATAGATAGATAGATTAAATGATAAAATAGATAGATAGATAGATATTGCTATACAACTCAAGGCAACTCCCTGCTGTACTATAATGTCTAGGGTATACTTTATTTTTCCAGCTTTTCAAAGTATGAACTTTTGACCACGAGCCCATAAAAAAAACGTTCGACACATGTACAATTCCGACTGCTTTGTAATTTCGTCTAGAAAAACTAGACTGAAGGCGGAAAGTATAGCATAGTGTGCACAATTTATGTACAGCGAGACGAACCAGTATGTGGAAAACCAAAATATACTTTGGCCTTACTTTGGCACACTGTCACTTATTTGTTAGATCTAAAGTAAATAATACTGTTCCCCCCAAATTCTTGTGCAATTCTTGTGATAAGGTCATGCTGAGCTGTACTTACTGTAGAGCAAGTATGACATTACAGGGAGGAGCTTATGTCAAAACATCTCTTATCCCCTAGAACAGCTGGATCACAGTTGTTCTAGACCTTGACAACAATGCCAGACTGGAACATACACCATTGATTTGAATGTGTAAGTCTCTCAGTTTCGCCCAGTGTATCATGGGTCAAAAGTTCTTGTAGAGGCCTTTCTTTGCATCCTGCTGGCTATAATTTGATTTCCAATGTCACACATCAGTGGTTATACACAGAACAAATTATGGGTCCCTTTTATAAAATTAGTTTTAACTGTTAGTTCATTTGTGGTGTCTGAAACTATGAAACAAGTCTTGTGAGTGGTGTGATTTATGTGAAAACACAAAAGCTTATATTGTTTTAAAGAAGAGCATGCTTTATTCTACACATGCCAGGTTATAGATGAAGTGAAGATGGGTCTTTGGAAATGTAATTTCCTTGTTGTTAGTGTCATACTAGCTTCCGGTGTTAAGTGAAAGCAAACAGGCCTGCAGTCTATTTAATAGTACTCAAGTCTAATACAACCATTTTGTTTCTCATATTCTAACTCTCATATATGAGTTTTGGATTGGTCAATTGCCTATTGATATGTCACATCCTTTATGAGCATGGTGTTATTTCATGGTGTTATTCCAATTGTACACCAGAGAGCCTTTTGTAAATTTCGAAGGACACTTCACATGCGCTTATGTGATGAGGAGGAGGAGGAGGACAGGCTATGACTACGCATGCCTGGCCCCCCAATCAGGCTAATCAGCCGAGCAGAGGGATAAGTGCAGCGGGACGCGGCAGTTCGAGAGAGAGAGAGAGAGAGAGAGAGAGCCACATGCAGCTGCCATGTGTGTATTTGTGTTGTGTGTCTTTTTGCTTAAATTAAATATTATTTTAAACTTGCTCGCTGGTTCCCGACACGCCGTCGCCTCGTCCTCGATAAATCCTCCACCCTCTGGTGGATGACAGACCCCATCTCCGGGGCGGACCAGAGCCAGTCCTCTGACCCCTGGCAGAAGGAATGCCCCCACCCTCCTACACCCCTCACGGACGGCGGCGTTCCTCTGCATCCAGGCGGACGGCAATAACTCCTACTTCCCCTGGCGGATGGCCAGAGCTGCTCCTTTGGGCAGGTGCATGTGGCTGTCTCTCGAACTGCCGCGCCCCGCTGCACTTATCCCTCTCCTCGGCTGATTAGCCCGATTGGGGGCCAGGCTTGCATAGTCACGGCCCAGCCCCACCATACTCCTCTTCACAAATTATAGTCCCCTACTTAAAAAGACTCACTTTAATGCCCTGGGCCTGGTTGCAAGAAACCACTTAAGCTAAGAAAAAGGGATTTTTCTTAAATTAAGGGGTTTCTTGCAACTGGGCCCTGACCCTTATAATCATAATCCAAAATTGTATATATGAGTGACTTTTACCTGTGCTATACTATTTCCAAATAGCAGAAGGATTCAGGTCTCTGTATTCACCGATGGTGGGCTCTCTGCCCACCTCTCTGTAATTAACAGGCCCTGAAATGTATATCTGTCTAGGTTTTAATTATCTAGAACCAATACCATAAACAGTATCATAATACCAAATACCATTTTTCTTGTAGAGCTGATGCCAAATGTGCTTGTATTTATGAGTAGAGATGAAACTCTTTGGGCCAAGCTAAGGCCCTTTTTTAGCTTAAGGCAAAAACATACATCATGCAAGTAAGCATACGTAAATACGAGCACTTGGCCAATGCATTGCCAATATGCAGTCTGGTTGAACATTGTTAACGAGTCTTCTTGCTTTACTGTGGCAGTAACACACCTCAGTACACAAGAGGGCCAATTAGTTACATTCAAAATAGGGATATGCTTAAGTGGTCGACTAATCATCAAGTCATTTAAAAACTGACTAGTCGATTAGTGGGGGCGACTACAAACATTAATATTTTTAGTGGTGGTGGTTTTAAATAGAAGAGACTATTCTCAAATTAAGCATCTGTATATCCCTCTGAAACACATTTGATTAGCTCCACAATATACTCTTCAAACTGTTGTTCTGCCATGACAGTAGTTGGCTTGAAAGAGAATCATCACTATAGAAGCAAACACTTCACATTAATGTCGGTTTTAGCACCTCTTGTGGCAACTTTGAGACTGCAAATTGTACTTGGGATTTGTTATGAATTGTGGTCCGACACATTTTCGAATGCAACAGTGCATGAAATCAAGCTTGTGTAGCTAGAGTATTTTTTGGCCTAAAATGTTGTTTCAAATAGGAATAAATCGGCAACTTATGCAAGGTCTGACTCCTCAGCATAGATCATGGACCTTCTCCTAATAATTCCACCACTGATATTGATTTTGATGATTGATGACAATTGAAGTAGCTATTCATGGATGCCTCTGTCCATTCTTCTGTTGAGGTTGCCCCTAAACATCTAGAGCCAATCCAAGACCAATAGTTATTATTTATTTGTTTCTCATATACCATGGCTCATAGTTCCTGCACTTTCTTAATTCAGTTCAATTCATATTTATTTATAAAGCACAAATTCAAACAATAGATGTTGACCAACGTGCTGTACAATACAAAAGGGTAAAGATAGCAAGATAATACACATAAAACACACCAACAATACAGAAATACAAAACAAAACCTCTAGGATTGATTAAAAGCCAAGGAGAAAAAATATGTTTGCAACTTAGTTTTAACATCATGTATTGTTTATGTTGATCTAATTTAAATAGGCAAACTGTTCCACAGTTTAGGGGCAGCTCATCCTCAGTTTAGTCCTAGGGACTATCAAGAGCTTCTGATCAGATGAACTGAGGGATCTCTGAGGATTGTGCGTATGCAACAGGTCAGTAAGTTAGGGAGGCCCATTTAGGGATTTAAAAACAAAAAATAAATATTTTATAATCAATTCTAAATTGAACTGGCAGCCAGTGAAGAGAATGCAGGATAGGAGTAATATGGTCACACTTACGGGTCCCTATCAGCAGTCTGGCTGTTGCATTCTGGACCATTTGCAGTATTGCAAGGGAAGTGTTGTTAATTCCTATATGGAATTGCAATAATCCAGGCACGCAAAAATAAAAGCATGGATAACCTTTTCAAAATCCTTAAAAGACAGAAAGGCTTTACCGTAGATAACAATTTTTTTTTTTAACAACTTAATTCATCTGTTCTTAAGTCAATTGGATTTTACATTTTACATGTATCATAAAATAATATTTTATGAATTCCATCTTTTTCTGAATACCACCAATATTTTACTAGAATACATCCTTTGTGCAGTTTTTGTCCTTTGATTAAATGTGGCAAAGCATCCATAAAAGTGCCAGATCTTAATTCTGCCTAATTCTCAGTGACCTTTATTTTTCTGACAGGAAGATCATTCTTTCCTTTTTCCCTACTGTGATACAATGGAAAGGAAACTGATAAAGGTAATTAGTGCATCGAGTCAATTAAATCTTGTCAGTTGGTCAGTGTAAGGGGGTTAAAGGGAAAGGAGGAGGCGAGAACTGGCTTGACAATTTAAATAATGTTTAATGATAAACTTAACCAAAAACACACAAATATAAACACATACAGGGCAGCTGCCTGTAATTCTCTCTTGAACTGTCATCTTTTTCAAAACGGCAAAGAAACAGAACCATCTGCTTCTGGTACTCCATTTTAGGTTGTGATGAGAAGGTCAAAACTTTGTTTTTGGGGAGTTTAGTGTCTGAAACGCAATCACGCTGCTTGATTACACTGGCATTCATCATCACTGCACCAAGATACTTTCCTCATTCCCATCTCGCAATCAAAAGCAATGTCACTTTATAGGTACTGCACATTCATACAGTCTTGATTCGGGGATGGTCTACTGGAATGAGTGCAGTGGATTTTTATTAATTAGCTATACTGTTGGGGACAGTCAGCACTAATGGAGGTTCTGACATGAAGCACTCGTGGTCCTGTTTTAATATGCCTGTGGTCAGAATGTTTGGCTAATGCCAGCACACCTTGTTCAAAGAATGTGTCAGTCTTTCCATCTGGACCTCAGAGGCAGCAGAGTCTTTGTACCAGTAGCTGGATGAATGATGTGTTTGATTTCTTTTGGTAGTGCAGTGATATTGAAAGGTCAAAGCTGAATGGTGTTCCTAAGGACCTGTGTGTGTTTGGTGATATTATAACCGTCTCTGAGCTCTTCAACTCAAATATCAGGGTGATTGTATTCCTGCAACAGTTGATTCTGCACCCTATAGACCGACTTGATTGCATCATTTGCAGTGCTTCATGGGAGTTGGGTGGGCGCTGCAAAGCTCTTTTGGTGCACATTGTTTGCACCAATTCTCTGATTAGTGGATATTTTCTTTTCAGGATCAGGGGTAGTGTAGTTCTACACCAGGAATTCCTCTTTTATTTTTTTTATGTAATAGTGTGGATCGACATTAACAGAAGCATATAGCATTGATTAACAACCTCAGAGCTGGTAGGTCTGTCTATAATTTTGTATAAGTTTTTGTTATGAGTTTTGTGAAAATGAATGGGATTTTTTCTTCCAGAACTAGACTGTTGCACACCGTTGCAGTGAATTGCATGGCAGCTTCAAAGAAAGTCTCATTGCTAAGGAAAGCTAGGCTAATTTCGACCATAATAAGACATTTTATGAAGCTTTTGTCAAATCTTTATTTGCAAGATAGTCTGACTTGACTCTCCCCCTGAACCAAAACAGTATCAACTCATTACCCTGTGCATCCCTACTTATTTTCTCTCTCTCTCTTTCACAGCCATTGCTTGTACCTGCTACTTTTTGCTTTTAATTATCCTGCTGGGAGTATCCCTGTCTTTCCTCCTTTGAGTGAGATTATGAATTACTGTGTTGGGAGCAGTGGTGTTCTCCCTTCATTAATTATACACAGTATACCCAACAAATCATCCTGTTACTTGGCTAAGAAATAAATAAAAGCCCTGTTATGTGATAATAAAGTTGACATGAGGCCCAACTGCTCACAGTGGTCAGAGTCAGCTTATTAATGTTTTAGAGCACTGAGATGCCCAAACCAACTTTAAGATGTGAGTTTTTACCAGGTATTTTATGCTCTCATATATTTAAGGGTTTTTTTCTTCAACTTCGACCACTTTTAGCTCTGTGGACTTCTAATTCTATGTAAAGTCTCGACTGTAGTTTTATTTATTTTGTCTACTGAAAATGCCCAACAGTGTGCATACATGAATCACTGGAGATATATGCCATTTTTGTATTTTTTTTCTGAAAGTCATCAAAATTCCCACAACAGTGTCATTTCCACAACATCTCAAAATATGTCCATCCATCCATCCATCTTCAACCGCTTATCCGAAGTCGGGTCGCGGGGGCAGCAGCTCCAGCAGGGGGCCCCAAACTTCCCTATCCCGAGCCACATTAACCAGCTCTGACTGGGGGACCCTGAGGCGTTCCCAGGCCAGTGTGAAGATGTAATCTCTCCACCTAGTCCTGGGTCTTCACCGAGGCCTCCTCCCAGCTGGACGTGCCTGAAACACCTCCCTAGGGAGGCGCCTAGGGGGCATCCTTACCAGATGCCCAAACCACCTCAACTGACTCCTTTCCACGCAAAGGAGCAGCGGCTCTACTCAGAGCTCCTCGCGGATGACTGAGCTCCTCACCCTATCTCTAAAGGGAGAAGCCCGCCACTATTCTGAGGAAGCCCATTTCGGCCGCTTGTACTCGCGGCCTAGTTCTTTCGGTCATGACCCAGCCTTCATGACCATAGGTGAGGTTAGGAACAAAAATTGACCGGTAGATCGAGAGCTTTGCCTTCCGGCTCAGCTCTCTTTTCGTGACAGCGGTGCGATTAGAGCGAGTGCAATACCGCCCCCGCTGCCCCGATTCTCCGGCCAACCTCCCGCTCCATTGTCCCCTCACTCGTGAACAAGACCCCAAGGTACTTGAACTCCTTCACTTGGGGCAATACCTCCTTCCCTACCCGGAGTATACATATCTCAAAATATGTATTGTTTTTAATAAAATTTTGTGGTGGAAATAACGGGCATGGAAAATAATTTTTGTGTTTTTGAAATGAAAAAGCCTGACTCCTTTATCTTGCTAAGGCTAATTTCATTGCTACATTTTATGTATCTTAAATACACAAAATTAAATAATATTTTCACCTTTTTTAAATAATTCACCAAAATTGAAGCTCGATTGGAAGTGATGGCCAATATTGTGCTCAAGTTATATTTAACTTGATTTTTGTCTCATCACTTGTCTCATATTTCATCACAAGCATGCTTTTCCCTGACTTTTTGTTTAGTTAGTATCCTAACTAAAAAAAAGAAGTTTTTTAGGGTCAACATTTTTTGGTGTGTTGAAAAGGACGCCACAACCATGGGATAGGCACAATTTTTTAATCAAATCATTTACACACAATAAATATTTAAATAGTTTCACTCTTTGATTGTCATAGCTTAAACACAATAATTTGTATGTTTATAATGGATTTTCCTAGTTTAATATTGAAAGGCTACATCTGGGATAAGGCTAAAATAATAAAATCTGTACATAAAAGGCATACATGGCTTGGTAAAAAGCTTAAGTCAGTTTGAATTAGACCTTCATAAAAAAATAAAAAAATAAAAGCTTAAATCTATTAATTAAAAAAAAAAAAATCAACCCTTGGGACATGAAAGCTGAAGAAACACATAAATATGTATATTTGTTTTCTAGTAGTCTACTGGTATACATTTTATATGCATGCAATGTGCCATATGGCGTATAGAACAATATAATTCCGTATAATGAAATCTGCCTTTTCATTTGGGTTGTTGAAGTAAATATGCATTGGCCAGGGGTTATTTCCATCTGTAATCATGTTGTATGGTTCCACTAATAAACTTTGTCCTACTCTGACTGCAGTGCAGTGATTAGGAGGATTGGGAAACACACATTAATGGGATTGCTTTGAGAAAATTTTGAAGCAGCAATAAAGATCCAGATGCTTCCAAAAGGGGCTGGAACAGTTGGCGCCTCTGACATGATGACATTCATCAGACCTGTTAGTGCTGGATTGTTTCAGGTTCCACAGAATGAGAGAGGAATCACACACTGTCTCCCCTGGAGCTTCGAGCGCAGGGCTTGACGTGGAAGTGGGAATTCAACAGTGAGAGATGATTAACACAGAATCTCGGTAGCGTGAGTGCTCAGCGAGTTCTTACAGAGTTGGCAGAGGGGAAACTTAGGGACACTGTGACGCGGTAGATTGAGGTTAATGACTGTTGAAGGGCATGGAAGCCTTTGTTCTATTCTTTTTCAAAGTGTAATATAAGTGCAACTGAATGTGATGTGTGGATATGGAATCTTGTAATGCACTGGGGTGTAATGATGTTGTGATTTGTCTGTCAAAAAAGTTTACCTCTCAAGTACACCCTTGCAATTCCAGTTTGGTTTCACTCCAGCTACATCCGTTATGGATTGAAACTTAAGAATCGAAAGAAATGCAACATGATCACATGGGAACTCAACATGTTTCTACCAAATGTTCTAGTAACCTGACATGGACCCATTTCTCCCGAGTTATTGACTTCTCCCATCAGACATCTTTGCATCAGTTAAAATGCGTTTACCTTTTCATGTGGAACCGAGGAACCAATCTTCTAGCCGCAAAGGCTGTGGGGAGGATGGAGGGTTCCAGTCCAGCCCCATGCTGACGGCAGCCCGGGCAAGCATGTCGGCCATCTGGGCATCAGCCTCTGACTGGGCGTGCCGACCCGAGGGTTGCAGCCCAATCGAGTCTTCCACGTCAGATGCCGGAACACTCTCCGATGCAGCGGCGAGCTCATCATCCAGCTCGGGGGGCTCAAGAGGATAGGCAGACTGGCCGTCAGGCGGAAGTGGGAAGGAGCGACACGGGGGCGGCTGGAGTGGTGTTCCTTTTTAGGAAGGAAAGCAGCAACCGCAACATTGCCATGGTAAGGTTCTTGCAGTGAGAACATGAACCATCCACAAACGCTGGCTCGGTGTGATCACAATCCAGACACACGAGGCAGCGCCTGCGAGAACTTGACCGCATCCAGGATCTACACAGGGGCGGAAGGGCATCTTTATAAAGATATGTCCTGAAAAGGACGTTCAACACCACTGTGTATTGCTCTTTTTTAATTTAGAGAATTAAACTCTTAAGAAAATATTCTCTTTTATGAACAGCGCTGCCGGAGCGCCCAGGGGCAATGCTGCACTGCCGTTCAGAGAAGGAGATAGCCGCTGATATGCGCCATAGTTCCAACAGCATATGTTCTTTTTAGAGATGAAGTGAACAGTCTTGTGAATACAGCTCGCAGATCACAACCGGTTGGCTCTGAATAAAAATCTGAATGGACAGATGCATTTCCCTCCCTTTATACCCGTATGTCCGGGGGCAGGACATGCAAATTCTGTCTGCCAATTTCTCATTGGCCTTTTCTCAAGTTCAGTGATGCGCGAGGCTTTCAAGAGAGACCCCTAGTGTCGCTTCTTCGACACAACGTCAAAGTGAGTGACAGACAGGGAATCAAGGCTTTAAATAAATTATTGGGCAGAAAAATTGACAGGTTTTGAAAAAGGTATAGAAATTTGGGCAGTTCACGCTTAATTGCATTCACGCGCCCTACCATAGACAGTGGGAAGGTCTTCCAACTTTCTATATTATGTTTCAAGCTCTCTAGCATTGCTAAATAATTTAACTTATATACGTATGTTCTTTGGGTTTTTTAGTATAGTGACACCCAGATATTTCAAACTATCCACTGCAATTTTAAAAGGTAAGTTTTGCATGAAGCCTGGATCAATATTGTTAGTTACGGGTATGAATTCACTCTTTTGCCAGTTTACAGAGTAACCAGAGAACTTTCCAAAAGTCTCCAGCAAATCTAATAGGGGTGGGATGGACCGTTCTGGATCGACAAGGTAAAGAATAATGTCGTTGACATAGAGAGCTATGTGGTGGTCTAATTGGCCTACCTTGGAAGATAAAATAAGTGTGTTATTTCTTATAGCAGCCACAAGGGGTTCTATATCGATTGCAAAGAGCAGGGGTGAAAGTGGGCAACCCTGTCTAGTGCCTTTATGCAGTATAAATTGTGATGATTTATTGAAGTTAGTGAGCACCAAGGCCCTGGGTTTGGCATAAAGCATTTTCACCCATTGAGAGAATGATTTGCCTAGGTCAAATTCCTGGAGCACTGATATAATATAATCCCATTCAATTTGGTCGAACGCCTTTTCAGCATCCAGAGATAAGATGGCAACATTCAAGAGAGAATCATGTTTTGAGTATAAAATGTTCATTAGGCGTCTCGCATTAAAGAAGGAAAAGCACCCTGGGATGAAACCGGCCTGATCAGGATGAATAAATTTTGTTATACATTTATCTGTATTTAATCTGTTCGCAAGTATCTTAGTAAAAATTAAGATCTGAGTTCAGAAGGGCTATGGGGCGGTACAATGCTGGATCCGCTTCCACTTTACCTTTTTTTAAAATGAAAGAAATGTTGGCCTCGTACATTGATTTGGAAATTCTTGGTTGTCAATAGAATGGTTGAATAATCTCAGCATCAGGGGAGAGAGTTTCTGAGAATATTTCTTGTAAAATTTAATTCTGAGGCCGTCAGGTCTGGGTGCCTTGCCGCTAGGGAAAGACGTGATGGCTTTGAGTATTTCATCTAATATTATGTCTGCATTAAGAGCAACTTGTTCTGCATCATCTAATTTGGGGAGATGTAGTGATTGGAGGAAGCGGGAAAGGGCTGTAGGAGCAGTGGAAGTCTTGGATTCATACAAAACTTAAGAAAATTCCTTAAAGTTAATTGATGTCGCGGGGATTCATTGTTAATGTCCCATCATTTTTCCTAATTTGATGAATAGCTCTATTAGCTTGAATAATTCTCAGCTGTCATGCGAGGAGCCTGTCCAGTTTGTCCCCTAGTTCTAATTGCTTTTGTTTTATTTTCAATAGCATATTATTAACTTGGTTTTAATGCTGTAATCTTTGAGCACATCAGGGTCCGTGGAGTCTGCATGTAAATGTTCGAGTTGATTAAGACAAGCTTCAATTACTGACAGGTGCACTTTCCTGTATTTTTTCAAGCCAGATTCATATGAGATGACGTGTCCCCTTAATACAGCTTTAAGTGACTCCCACAGCATTGAATCGGACTCTTCCCCTGTAACGTTAAATGTAAGATAGTCATCTAGCCAATCTATGACACGCTGCGAAAAATGAGTATCAAGGAGTAATGTAGGGTTGAATCGGCATCTAAAATTAGGCTTTATTTAAAAAAAGTCAAGCGAGATGGTCACCGCAGAATGGTCTGAAATTATTCTATTATGATGTTTCATTGACATTACACATGAGGCATCTTTAAAGTCGACCAGGAAAAAAAAAATCTATTTTAGAGTATGATTTGTGAACATGAGAGAAAAAAGTATATTGCCTGTCAGTTGGATGCTTTAACCTCCAAATATCAAGTGAGTTAATTAATTTGTTCAGGATGGTGGTGGAATTGGGCAGATGGCCCACAGAGCGGGTAGGGGTCCTGTCCAAAAAGATTAAAAACTTTACAGAAAAAGGATGGGTCATCATAGTTTTGTCCATATACATTCAATAGCATAATATGTACAGAGAATATGAGACCAGAGACTATCACGTATCGACCATTTGGATCGCAAATAGTAGATATATGCTTAAATGGAATTGTTTTGCGGAACAAAATGGCCACTCCTCAAGCTCTGCAAGAGAACGTGGATTGGAGCACCTGTGAAACCCAGTTACATCTTAGGAGCCCATGTTCATTATGCTTAATATGTGTCTCATGCAAAAATATAATATCAGCAGAGATTGATTTCAAGTAAGAAAAATGTTGAACCTTTTAGCCTGGTTATTGATGCCTTGTACGCTCCAGCTGGCTAGAGTAACATTGCAGTCTGAGGGTCTTATATTATATACCAGTGTAGATGATCTTCAACAATGTACTAATGACTGTGTGGAACTGGAGTTATTACAATAAACAGAACAAAACATATAACACTTAACACATAACCATGAAAAAAACCTCAATGCCCTCACCTCCCTCTCATCCGCTTCCCCAAATTAAGTGGAGTGGACATAACAAACCCCATATGAAACGTGGAGCTGCAAGGCTGCCTAAGGAGCAGAAAGGACACTTATCAGCTGAAACTAACTTAACTGTCCGGTAAAAACGGCTCCCTATCTTCCCATGGAACTTAAAATTAACAAAACTAGTAATTTCGAACATTGGCACGGAGTCAACACTATATTCTGAAAATGTGTGCAGCAAAACGTCAGAACCATGATCCCGCAAAAGGATAATTTCAATATAAAGTCTGTAGTCTTGGTCTAAGTTCCAGCGGTGTAGAGCAACTGTGAATATCGGCCGGATCAAGTGTGTTTGCGTAAAAAGTCAAGATGTGGTGATGTTTGTATTGGCAAATGCTTCGGTGTCCGTGACTGAATCGAAGATTTTCTTTTCCGATCTGTGAGTGACAATAAGACATGCGGGGAACAGCAGGACATATCTGACACCAGCCTCCTATAATTACATTTTTACTCCATCAAAATTTCAGCACTGTGGTAACACTTCCACTGTCAAATCAGGATATATAGAGAACCGCATACCTTCAAATTGTAGGGGGGGATTGTTGTCAGGACAGCCTCAGGATTACTTCTTTAACGGGGTAATGGTGGATTCTTTCCCTCCTTTGGCTGGCAGAGGTCCAATGCGATTTTTCAGCGATATCCTGGCAGAGAGCCTCTAGCATGGAGATGCACTCTCCTGCTCGGCTCTAGCGCCCTCCTGTTTGGAGATACGGGAATTAGTTTCAGAGAGTGATGTTTGCATCGGCAATTAGTGTTTTCAAGAGAGTTAAATTTGTCATTCATCGACTTACCGTAGCTTGGATAGCCGCTTGTATAGCCACCATGATAGGGGAAACACATGACTAGATCACGTGAGAGAACAGGAAATCACATGACATGAACAAGGAAGTGAACAAATTTCAAAATAAAACACCTGAAAACATGAACAAACACATAAACATGACACATAACTTATCAACTGTCTTCTCAGCCTATGCCATGTTGGGGAAAATTGAGTAGGCGGGAGGTAAGGAGTGTTTGACTGGTGGAAATTGGAGCAAATTTCTGCGGTGTTACAGTTCATCCGATTTCTAAACTACTGTCAGACATAGTCAAATGGAAAGCAGCAGGAGGGGGAACAGAAAAAGATAGAGACAGATATACTGAGAGGGAGAGACTCCGTATCAAATTATAGACAGTACCAGTCTCTACAGACTTTAAGAAAAAATTCCTCTCCCTTGTATTCACTCAAAAATGTATATGATGATATTGAAGAAGATTTGGTATCACATAGCCAGACTTTTCAGTATAAAGTCTGGTCCACTTTACAGCTTGTTCTGGTCAAGATCCACCTAATAACAAAAAAGGGGTCTGTTTATTTGATGAACAACATTAGTTCACATTTTATTTATTCAACTGTTTAGAGGAGTTTTATCTGAAATCAGATTTAACACTGAGAGCAAAGTGAAATATACAGTTGAGCTCAAAGGTATCTAATTACTTGCAGAGTCTTACTAAAGACCTTTTCAGATCCATTGTTACAATGTTGCATTATGTCCTTGTTTCGAGTCGCTTTCACAAGGCAGCATTACATAGCGGACAATATTTTTTTTTTATAAAAGTCACATGTGTACAAACTGTCCCATTGTTCATTGTTCACAATGTTTGTGTGCTGTTCTGGGGTTTAGGTTATAGTGGCATATGGGTTTGGCAATATAGAGTCAAAATGCAATACTAGTTGAAATGTGTCTATCGGAAGAAATCATTTTTTTCAATTGCTTAAATTGCGGTTATGCAAAATGCCGCCGAATGGTACAGAATACACGTTCCAATAAGAGGTTGCACTACAAATTAACATTATCCATTACTCTGATGGTTATTTTTATTTGTCATTAGTTACTTTTGCATTCATTCTTCCAGTTTCCAGTATTTAAAGCTAAATCTGCATTTCTATTATGAATTAGTCACATGCTGACCCACATATTTCTTCTGCAAGATCCATTAGGTATACTCCATCAGGTTGTTTTCATAGGGATATTGGTTGGTTGGGTCAGATTGCGTTCTCACCACAAGCAAACTTTTCCAGAGTTCATTTAAAATCGTACCAAAACTACCTTGTCGTAATATGTACTCTCAGACCGAATGTTTTGGTGCAGATCTGAGCATGATTGCTGTTTTCATATATGCCTAAACGGCCCGAAATAAGAGAGAAAATACACCAGATTCCGAAACAAATGCTTTAAACAAGCGTCAATGATAGAGATGGAACGATACCATTTTTTCTCTTCCAATACTTGTCAGTATCCAATACTTATCATAACTATCAGTATCGACCGATCCCGATCCGATACCAGTGTTGTTGTTTTTTTTCCTTGAGATATAGCATCTATAATTCACTGTGTGGAACTGATTGGGAGTACTCTTTGTGTAAAGAAACTAAAACCTCTAATGATACAATATTTCATTATTAAATAGGAAAACAAAAAAACTATTATATAAGAGCACGTGCAAAGCTTTATTGTTAACTAGTCTGCAGCATGCAGCAGCAAAATAGTAAGTCCAGTGAAAGACTTCATCAGAAAAGAAGCCAGTTCTCTTTACACATTTTAACTGGACTTGTAAATGGTTTCAGATCTCTCTCTGTCTGTTATTTCTTTAATTCATTTTAGTTTTATTAGTATATCAGTCCACTTTTCAATCAAACATTATTTTTGGAACTCAGTTAGATTTTATTGTAATTTCTAATAATAATAATAATTATTATTATTATTGTTTTACGATACTTCGGTGATAAATTGCAGTTGTAATTTCTTAAGGATTTTATTTTGAAAGTCTGGCGCTGAGTACTCCATCAGTCTGTCTTTGAGTGTTTGTTTGCAGGTTAATTCACTGTAGTGTAATGCACTAATCATTAAACATCTGGTAAAATGCTTGTCTGGTGCCATTCCCAATGCATGTTATAGACGGACCGAACTATTGATCATCTACATCTGAGATGGAGTTTGTGTGGTGCAACCACATATTTCATTGAGCAGCGCATCATGAGCCTCTGCTGTGTGATAGCAGAGCGGCGCTCATTCAGTAAAGCCTGGTGCCAGAGACTACTTAGCTGTGCATGCTGACAGTATATTTATTATTAAACACAGCCTTTTGCAATTCACAAAGCTTTTGGATGACTGTAAGAGCCTAAATAAAATGTATGAGTTATATGGACTACTTTAACAGTGATTTTGAAGGTTATGTCATAATTTAAGCTTGACATTAACGTCAATTACCTACAAGCAGCTATTACCTCCAGTCCCACATGTGTTATGACAGCATTATGAATGAGAACGTCTGCCCCACCCTTCCCTTCTCATCAATAACACTGTCACTTTGATCAGTACATTGCATGTGCCATGTGGGCTGTGACGTTTGCTTTATATCTCGTTAATTAAGCTTAACCTGAAAACCCGCTGTCCACAGTTCAGGCGAATCTGTCAGCATGATATCTTGGTAACATGACCAAATGTCAAACGCAGTGCATTTGGTTTTTTTAGTGAGCTATTCTCATCAATATCCAGTTAATCTGCATTGTTACACCATATGACCACATCTGTCCACTTTTGTCCACTAATCAACATTTAATGATTAGTTTTGATTGAAAAGATAATGTTTGAGCTCATATTTAGATTTTTATGTAACGAGAGTGCAATTTTTGTCTATATAACGAGTTCAGTCATGTGCACAGAATGGTGGCAGAAGGTGTGCAAGTTTATATTAGGATATGTACATGATAAAAGACAAATGTTCAGTACTGTAAAAGCAAAGGAATTTAAATATATATAAATTCTACTCAATTTTTCTATTTGTCCTCCAATTCCCGTTTTATTTGCCTAAATGGTCTAAAGCAGGTCCTAAGATGTTTACGTGCCACCTGTGAGATAGCTGTCCTGTGTTTTAAAGTAAAGAGACACTTTAAAATAATAGAGAGACATCTTATTAATAGTAATTCCCTTTGAAAAATAGCAGCCAAGCTATGGTAAAAAGAGATTTTGTAGGGGACATGACGCATTTAATTATTCCTTGTTCAACTAAAACAGACTCTGCATATTGTTATAAAGATTTAGAGCTACGAATAAGGTAATATCACATCATTTAGATTCATAAAGAAACCGCACTTTGTCTTGTTTAATGTGGAGCAGCTGTTTTTATGTTTGGGAATTTGTTCATTAACATTTTTGTCGCAAGCAACTGAGACAAAGCCCTTGAGATGATGTTGCAATGAATTTGTTATCACTTTCTTGCTCTTGTTGTTTCTCTATATCACTCTTGTTGTTTCTCTCTTTCTCTATAACTCTCTCACTGTTCTATGTAGAAATTCCTTTTCAGTTGTCCAAATTCTTTGATAAATGCAGCGATTTTGAGTCTACCCTGAAAAAAAAAATTGACACTGTTAGTCAAACCAGATTAATGGCCAAAAACAACTTCTAACAGAATGACACACAGCAAGAATTACAGTTGTGTTCCTTTACACAAACATATGTCACACATGACATTGTTGTGCACCAACAAACTGCAACTCTACACTCACCGAGCACTTTTGATCTTCTGCTGTTGTGCTTTCTGATATGCTATTCTGCTCACTACAATTGTACAGAGTGA
The DNA here is from genome assembly GCA_032164185.1 of Moxostoma hubbsi. Lineage (NCBI taxonomy): Eukaryota > Metazoa > Chordata > Actinopteri > Cypriniformes > Catostomidae > Moxostoma > Moxostoma hubbsi. The sequence goes on from JAVLUX010000163.1 coordinate 7,937,548, forward strand.
TTATCTGAGTTACTGTAGCATTTTTATCAACTCGAACCAGTCTGGCCATTCTCCATTAACCTCTCACATCAACAATGAGATTCCGTCCACAGAACTGCACTCACTTGAAGTTTTTTGTTTTTTGGCACCATTCTGAGTAAACTCTAGAGACTGTTGTGTGAGAAAATCCCAGGAGATCAGCAGTTATAGAAATACAAACCAGCCCATCTGACACCAACAATCATGCCACTGTAAAAATCACTGAGATAATTTTTTTGCCCCATTTTGATGGTTGATGTGAAAATTTACTGAAGCTCCCGACCCATGTCTGCATGATTTTATGCACTGCTGCCACATGATTGGCTGATTAGATAATCACATATCTATGTGTACAGGTGCTCCTAATAAAGTGCTCAGTGAGTGTGCATACTTTTTCAAACCTCTACAGCCAGTTACAACATCTCTGAGTTTAAAGTGCTACTAAAGTTAGGGGACATTCACACCTAATACATTCTTGCACTAAAAAAAGCAGTAAAGTGGACAAAATTAGCAACATGATTACACCAGTGTTCTTGGAAAACCTGGAATTTTGCAATGCAGTTTTCCAGTCATGGAAAATTTGAAAAATACCTAAATGTCCTGGAATATAATATTTGTCTTGGAAACATTTCAGTATAATAAAACGGTTGACTGTGTTGCTAGCAAAGTTTCCGTTACCTGTACAAAAACATGGTAACGATTGGGACTCGGAATAGGAGTCAAATACACAAATTTGTGTTTTGTCACTGCCGGCGTCTGCGCGTTGTGAAACAACATCAACGGTTAAGGGCGCTTACACCCTCATGATTGATTACAGCAGCAGCCAATCGTGTGCTTTGCAATCATGGTCCAACCAAGGCAGATCGCTTGATTGGTTACAGCAGCACGTGCACAGTGAGGAGCGGCACTCAAAACTTCTCATTAATCAACAAACTGAATGACCTGGTACATGTACCCAACATGACTGAATGAGAGGGGAATGTTGTTTGTTCACTTAAGCATCAGCATGCGAGTCGACCTTGTTCATCATGGGGAGAAAATGAATGTGCAGGAGAACTATTAATGTGTAAAAGTGACGGATGTTTATACATTAGGGGCTTTCACACGACTCGCGTCAGTGCTGCCAAATACATTGAAGTCTATGAAGTGACGCATCAGCACAACCTCGGATCCAACTTCACACCAAAGTGTTTTTCACATGTTTGCTGATGTATTGAGAGTACAAAGCTACAATAAATATTTTAATAACTGTCCAAATGTATTTATTAAAGAGATATTGAATGTCTTAAAAATTTATTTTTACCTTATCTTTTCCTAGTATACAGAGACCACGGTTATTGAACTACAGTAGTTACGTAGTCAACGCTAAGACATAAACATAAACGAGCAGGGCTCCAGACTAAAAAAAAATACTTGGGAGCCATTGGCAGCTGATAAACCATTAATTGAAGGTTTAATAAACAGCATATTTGAGAAGATAAGTTTGCATTTTGTCTCATAAATGTTAACACCCCTTTCATTTATACAAGTATAAGAGATAAAATATTTTTTTTTATTTAGTACTGACCTCTACATTCAGAATCTACATTACAGCTATTTAGATAAAGTATAGTATTCATAAATTGTGTGTTGTCTTTTGCACCTTTTGTAATAGTTGTGTACAAGTCCCTTGATTGTAAGTGTCAGAAGCTTGATTGTATATATACACTGATCAGCCACAACATTAAAACCACCTGCATAATATTGTGTAAGTCCCCCTCGTGCTGCCAAAACAGTGCCAACCCTCAACTCAGAATTGCAATCTAAGATGATATTTTTCTCACCACAATTGCACAGAGCGGTTATCGGAGTTACTGCAGACTTTGTCAGTTCAAACCATAAATAAAATAAACTATAGAGACTGTTCTGCATGAAAATCCCAGAAGATCAACAGTTACAGAAATACTCACACCAGCCCGTCAGGCACCAACAATCATGCCACGGCTGCACTGCTGCCACAGGATTGGCTGATTAGCTAATCGCATGGATGATTGTTGGTGCCAGACGGGCTGGTGTGAGTATTTCTGTAACTGCTGATCTCCTTGGATTTTCACACACAGTCTAGAATTTACTCAGAATGGTGCCAAAAACAAAAAACATCCAGTGAGGGGCAGTTCTGCGGATTGAAATACTTTGTTGATAAGCGAGGTCAACGGAGAATGGCCAGACTAGTTTGAACTGACAAAGTCTGCGGAAACTCTAACTCAGATAGTCTTTCTTTAGTGTTACCAGATGGCTCAGACACAGAGACAGCAAGAGTTGAGAATGAAATCCCAGAAGCAATTTATTGTGCTACTCCAATCCCATTCAATAATTACCTGAAGGAAAAAAAGAGGTGCACAATATGGGAGTTTTAATTATAAAGAAGCTCCAAATACACATGGGACTCTTATTTTGAAATGTCTGCAATCCCAGTTGTGAGCTCACTGATGGCTGATTTGCTGAGAAAGTAAATCTGATTCAAACTAACCTGAGCTCCTTAGTTCAAACCCTTTCAGGTGATTCATGAAAAAGACAAAAGAGTAATTTGTTTACAACTCTCTCGCGCTGGGTTTGTTGTTGTGTGCAGTGCAGCAAGCTTGTCAGAAGCAGAACGGGTCCTTCCTCATGAGTTTGCGTCCCTGTGTGTTATAAACTTTAGATAACAATGACAGTCAGAACACTGATTTAAAAAAAGCAACAACAACAACAACAACAACAACAACAAAAAAAAAACGTGGTGATTCGGATTTTGTGGTGACTTAATGCCTTGATGTGAATTAATTTTCAAGATCGGAGTCAGCTTATACCACTGTTACCACATGTAGTATGTGGGAAACAAGGAATCATATCATGGCCTTAGCAATAAAATGCAGAATGTCATGGAATATGACCTATTTGGACGAATGAATGTTTCGTCCAAATTATATTTGTGAAATGTCCTAGTGTGATAATTAAACTAAAAAAAGTCTCATTTAGTTTAATAAATAAATAATCTGCAAGGGATGTGCGTTTCAAAATGAATGCGAAGAGACGGCCACTCATACTCTGAAAACACCTCATCGTGATCATCATGCACCCTCTTGTGTGTGTGTAATGACAGAGATAGAGAGCACTCTGTATGTATATGTATGTATAATTTAATTCAATCACAGCTTTACGGGGATCAATAATCACACTGGGCCATAGAGGAAACTGGTTATCTGGAGGTGAAACACTACCATCAAAAACACAAAGAAATGCAAAATAAAAGCTAAGTTTAAATGGACACATGCAGGTTGAGTGGATAAAATTTCCTGGAAATGTCCTAGAAATTTGTGCCTTAAAAATAGTGGAAACCCTGTACACGAGAACTCGACATATTACTCTCCCTTTTTGCATCAATTCGGAAAAAAGCACAAGCTAAGATTCTCTCTCAAACCAGATATAGTGCCATGGTTTTCCAGTGACTTACATGTGCAGGAGAGATCCATAGAATGGCAATTTGGCTATCCGTGTTGAGTCCAAAGTATCACAGTCTTTAATTGATTCCAATATTTCAGAGCAATATTTTGTTCCCTTTATTTTCTTTTTCTTTTTACCCTTGTCTTCTTTTCATACTCACCTCCCCCTTTCCTACTAAACCTACCCTTTCCTAGGTTTATAAAAACACCACTGTTTTATGCATCTGCTGCCTCATGACTTATTAAGACATTTAAGTGTAATAATTGTAATGAGCATGCCCACAAACAGACCTGATGAGATCATAATACTTTAAGTGTTGCGTGAGCAATCTCTAAGACTCAGGTTCTGTCCTGTGAAAACCAAGAAGCAATCGCGTTTACTTCAAGCCCATATGGGTTCTGCTGCCATGGAAACCAGGAAGTAGAGAGAAAAGAGCGGAAATGGAACCGACGAATCACGTTCACGTAAACAATGGTGAGCGCAATTCGCCAGTGGCATTTCCACTCTAAAGGACTTTAACTCCATTGACGATAAGATTTAGTGTTGGGGTTTGGTTTGGGATGTGTGGTTTACAAAATATTAATTTAAGTTCACTGTATTTACATAATTAAGAACTATAATTTAGGGCTGTCAGTTGATAACATTTTTTAATCAAATTAAATAACACGGTATGCCGATTAATTAATCAAATTAATTGCATATGCAAATATTTGCTGAGAACCCCCTCAAATAACAATAAGTCAATATTTAATGATTGAATAATTATAGTTACTGGTATTAAACCAGAAATGTGTTCCTTATAGCCCATTTTATGCAGGATATCATTTAACATTATCATTCATGCTACTTAAGTCACTTTTAAATAAAGAAGCAAAAACAAACCAACTAAACAATCAATACTGTTTGTGGAATAACAGACTTACCTAGTAACAAACAGGCCTGTACAAACATATAAAACATGCACACATTACATCATTTCCTTAAAAAGAAACTGAAAATAATGATCACGATTACTGTAATCTATTTTAGCCAGTTCATTTTTCTGTTTTATAGGTTTAACACCTCAAAAATCAAAATCTAGGTTTAGAATCACGGTTTTAGAAAACCCTTCAAATTTCCCCCTCTCTTTGTCTTTTTCTTATATTATTCCTAGTGTCTTCCATCATAGGCAACTGTCGACCCAGTCATCTCTTCAAATCCATCACTTTATTTTTGTTGAATTGTTTGTCTTTTCCTTGCCAGCTCTTTTCCCCTAGTGCATGTCTCAAAGAAAATTGAACCGAAGCTCTACAAGTTTGTGCTGCAGTATCGCACGATAAATATATATAATGCATTGTTTTATATTTTGGTATGTCAGCATAGCGTCAAAATAAAGTTCCATTAGACATTTATTTTCTGCCTCACTCTTACACTGCATCTTATCAAAATTGCAATTGAAATTCTGGTCAGCTTTTTTTTTTTTTTTTTAATGTCAGATCTGCGTTTTGTCTGCAGATGTGTCTGAAATTCTATCTGCATCATGAAAAACAATTCAAAACGTTCATACACTGCAGCTATTCAGCATGAGAAACATGTGCAACTTGTCGCTGTGGATCAGAGCCTCCTTGTTGGGCATGTGCATGTGTGAATGTGATTTTAAGGGTGGTTGGACTCTGTCCCTACCCATCTATAAGAGTGTGTGTTGTTTGTGTAGTAGGTTAGAGGGGAATACTCTAGAATGGGTTGGTGTGTCTATCAGTAGCCAGACTTGTGATTTCGATGTGGTTTGTATGAAAGCATGTGTCCATGTTTGTGTATGTGTGATTTGGGGGGACAAAGAAGTTGTGGAGTCACTATATGCTAGTTGAGGCATGACTGTCTGAACCGTATTTTCGTAAAGGGACCCAGATAAATGTAGCGGGACTGAGTGGATAAAAGCTGTTCTGACACCTGTTCTGAGAGCCCAGCTCATATACACTCTCACATGCTCCTACACATTCAATTTTTTTTTGCCAGTTTGTGGGATTCAGTGCACCAGAAAGACAAAGCTTGTGCTGGCACTGGCACTCCAGTCACTCAATCATAGTTTGTGTATCCCACATAGAATAACACAGGAACAATGAGGAAAAAAGGAAAGCTTATTAAAATGTTCTTTCTGGCAGCATGCTGCATATCTCTCAACATGTTTCTTAAGCCCTCTCTCTCTTTCTATATTTATCTTTTTGTTCCGCTTCTATCAATTCTGCTCCAATTACAGCCCGGTTAACACCAAGTCCAATGCAACTAAACGACTTAAAGGTATTTTTCAAAATATTTATAATATTTGCAAACACTGTTCCAAAACTGTATTACAGTGCTGAATATTTGGTAAAGTGCTGAACAAAATTGGATGCCTCAGTTAAATATTTGAATATAAAATGGTGGTGGGTTGGCATAATTTGGGGGGGGGGGCAAAGCATGACCCAGCACCTCCACAGATCCATCCCTGTCATAGAGGAATTTTTTCCAAGGCTGAAGTGATTAAACAACTTGAAATTATAAAGCATTTAAAAAAAAAGAAGAAGTTTGGATGTCTAAATTGAATCAGAACTTAAACAATTATAAAAAATCAACCAAGACTTTGAATAAAAAAAAAATAAGACAAATCATCGTAGTACAAATTTTCGTTTTGTGAGGGAGTTCGTAGAGGCTTTTTTTTTGTTTTTTTTGCAAAAAAGTTTGAATGCATAAATTTAATTGGAACTTAAAAAATATAAAAATACACCTAGCCTTTGAATAATAATATAAAAAAACTCATAGTAAAATTTTTATTGTGAGTCCATAGAGGCATTTTTTTCATTTTTAATTTTTTGCCATGGCCGATGTGACTGAATAGACTGTTTTCTATTGTCCAGAAAAGAGTTTGGATGCAAGAATTGAATTGGAACAATTAAAAAAAAATCACAGATCGTCAAAGTATACATTTTTGGTATTTGGTGTTCATAGAGGCATTTTTGCCGAGGCTTATGGGACTAAATATTAAAAAAACCATTTTCAGACACTAACAAATCTGGTACCAATTATTTTTTATTTTATTTTCTGCCATCAAAAAAAAAGTTTGGATTCACGAATTGATTGGAACTTGTACAATAATAATAATAATAATAATAATAAAAAACCTAGCCTTTCAATAAAATTATATCATCAGGTATAAAATCATTGTTTTGTTTTACAATCTTGTTGTGCATGTCATTCTGAATTGGTGTGAATAGTCCTTTAGTCATGGTAAAGACCGCAAAAGGACGTTAAACCCTTTTTGGTAAGTTTGTGTCAGTAGTAAGATGGGATATATCTGGGGGCCGTTGTGTTTTCCTGAAGTCTGCTGGTACACTATTTTGTCAATTTCTGTCTAATACAGTATCTGCCAACTTTGATGACATAACACTTTTGCACAAAAGTTTCCTGTCGCACAAAATCTTTTTTTTTTTTTAAGGATTTTTAATGTGTGCTTCAAGTGCTGAGGTTCAAAGCTACAGCACTGATGCTGAGATGATTCAAAGCCGACAGTCTAGCAACTTTGATTAACTGAAATATCTTTACAGTCCTCTGTTAGCAGAGGTAGTTTATCCACCCCCAGGCAGAGATGAGTAATTTATATCTGCTGTATGTAGTGTGGCCATTTGCTTCCACAGCGGATCAAACACGGAGCTTCCCTTTGCAATGATCTTACAGTCCACAATAAGTTCTTGGTTGTAGCTGTTTCAGTGTGCCCAATGCAGTAGCATAGTGATTTCATCCACGCCTTGCATTGATCACACATGCACCTGACGTGCAACTGACATATGTCATCTATATGCACTGCAACATGTCTCAGACACACCATTTTTGGATCAACAGATAAACATTTCCCATAATCACCAGTCTAATGTGCCTGTGATATCTGCAAGTGCAAATATAAAAGCATGAAATATTTGAAATTTCCAGTGCTTTTGTGAGAACCCCACAAAATTAGCTCTGTCACCTAATTTTTCAAAGCTGTAGCCCCGGCATGGGGGCACAAAGATGGTGGAGAGATTTGTCTCTACTGGTGGGTGTCAAGCAGCATGTCTCTGGTCCTTTAGAAGGCAAGTCAATGTCTTTTACCAGCCAAGCAATGATTACAAGGCTAATTTACTGCTCTAACGGCCATTTGACTAACGGAAAAGTTGTAGGCAATCAATTTCAGATGGCAAATGGTGATTATAAAAAATGGTGAAGACGCCACATTTTTGTCCTCCTTGTCCTCTGTAGAATCTATAAGTAGCAAACTACTCTTTCTCATTGGAGCTTGTTGAACTGAAATCAACATCAAAACCCTTTATGAAATTAATATATAATTTCATAAAGGGTTTTGATGTTGCAGCAGTGGCCTAGCGGTTGGTGCACCGAATCTAGGTTAAATCAGTGCCCTAATCCCCACTTTCTTTTCAAATAATTTCATATATAGAAGGGTTGCAGAGTATGCTGGTACTACTGACATATCGTGATATAATTGTGTTTTTTTTAAACAGTACGTTATTATCTTGTTGCTAATTTCGGTAAAGCTATAGTGTGGTGCTATTAGCTAAATTTACGGGATGCAAAATTTGACAATTAATGAAATTCAAATCTTGATATGGCCAACTGTGTGTTTAAAACATTGTTTTAAAGCAGCTTTACAGAAAATCATACATTAACAGAAAATGAAACTGTGATATGTATAAAGTCTAATGGTGCGTTCACATACAGCGCAAAGTAGATTATCGCCTCGCTTTGCTCGCACGAGTTTGACCGCTGGACTACAAACGTGTGCTTAAACTCGCGTTAGCGCAAGTAACGGGAACCTGCGAGTAGTCCCCCTTCTCGTCCGAAAAAGGACAGGAGGAGGGGCTTCTATGACTTGGTTCATCGTAAAGTACAACCAATAGCTAGAATCAAATAGACGTGCATATTTTCAGAACTTATCATGTAGTCCAACTTCCTTGCTCACTTTCCTCCAAGCGATGTATTTTTTTTTTTTGTCCGGTCTCTGTACATGTATGATGTTGTGTCATACAATTTCAGGTGCCCACACACCGCTTCTTCGTCAGTACGTCAGTTGCATCAAGACAATCTCAATGCTGATACGCTTTTGCAACAAGGCGTCATGCAGATTTTTCGCTCGAGTTGAAATATTGAGTGTTCGAGTCGCGCCATGTTTTATATTCAAAGTAGTAGCAATGATGCTACTTATAACAAAGATTGAATATAAATGGTTTTATTATTATTTATAATTATTAATATTACAATTATTATTACTTGAAAGCAATATCACAAAAAACAAGTGTACTGATTATCAGCACATTGTGATTCAGCAGTAGCAGCCTTGTGCCATATGTAATATGATTTTATTCATTAATGATTGAATTTATACATTGAAGCTCTGTTGTGCAGCATATTATTTGACCAAAAAAATGGCTATTTATTGTTAAATAATTATTATATTTTATTTGATTAAAGCAACATTTATTTATTTGATTTATACCCTGTTTTTATGATGATATTTATTTTATAAATAAAACATGGAATCCAGAAAAGTTTTAATTGAAAATTCAGAATTTACAGAATGAAGACTTTATGCAGTTTTAATTGAGTCCTTTTCTGTGTGATTTCATCAGTTCTGAGTCTATTTATTTGTTGCTGAGGAATCGATTTAGTATTGATACTAATGTACCAGGGCTGGTATCGTACCGAAGCCAAAATTTTGGTATCAGAGCAACCCTAATCCTACTGTCTGTGCCTCCACCTGAATATGCATGCATTAAAAGTATGTACTTCACTAATGATAAGGGAGTACTTTCTTTAGAATATGCCAGCATTTGGTCACACAACCATAATTGTCACATTAGAATTAGAATTTTAAACTTAAATTTTACCAAAATAGAATTATTTCAAATGACACAATTTTAAAAAACATGACAACAAAGGAAATGCATTAAAATGCATTGCTTACACTGTGATATGGTGATAAGAGAGCAAGACACAATGGCCAAAGACCATCACTTCTTAGCAGTGCTCAGCAACATTGAAAATTTGAATGCATTTTTTCGCATTCATAGTTAATTTGTTTTTATCTTAAATTAATTTGCATTTGACAGCCTTATGTAAAATATGGTTCATGTTTGCATGTACGCAGTAGCATCTAGCTAAATTCAGTATCTTCAACTTCGCTAAGGTTCATACAATTGAAAACTGCTGTGGCAGCCTTGCATTTCTCTTCATTTTTCTACAACTGAAAAAGGCAATAGAGAACTGTCACACATACCACCTGTTCTATTGCACAAGGAGTTTTTGGGCAACATTAACCGAAGAGCATTTCGAAAATCTACCAAAAATAAGACGCCATCGCCCAGCAACTTCTGGCATACTGTTTACAACATGCGGTTATTTGTAATGCCCTAATTGTAATTTTGTGTACTGACAGTATGCAAATTGGAATATGCAATTGTGCCTCTCTGGGTTTTTACACCGTCCAAACATATTATTTGTGAAAGAAGCAAAATTACTATGCATCACCTAGTTGATGAGGGGAAAAAAACAACTTTGTTTTTAGTTCAACAGTGTTAGAAACTTTGATTTTGAACATCATAAGGACGACTGAAAAAAGTGAAAGGAAAGGGCATATTGACACTCTCCAAGTGAAAACAAACTTGTGTTTCCTTCATTCATATACTGGCAACATCCTGCTACCTTACAGGCAATCAGAGCCCATTGAGATCACGGAATGGGATGTGTGAAAACCACTCCAATTTGTGTCTGTGCCTGACAGCATCTTTTCACTACCACAGTGTTAATGTGTCAGACAGTCTCTCTGCCCATTTCCTGCTTAATTGCATCTTTTCATATCAGTAAAAGAGCACAAATGCTTACACATACACATACATAAAGATACACTCATACACGACAGGCTACCAGACAGGAGACGAATGCAGTACACACCTGCATATTCACACACATGAAAAGCCCTGTAATTAGGTGGAATACAGTGTCATATTTCAATCCACTGGAATAACATTTTTGACTAAAATGTAAATTATATGAGCAAACATTTTAAATATTCATCTATTCTGGTCATGCAGTTGAAAAACCCCATTGTTGTGAATCTGACCATATGGTGGGTTTAAATGATGAGTCTGAATGCATCTGCATGAGAGTTACTGCATTGGATCATCCCAGATGGTAGAGAAAGTATCCAGTATGAGAATCAGTATCTAACTTTCGACATGGCACTGGATACACTGATCAGACATAACATTAAAACCACCTGCCTAATATTGATTAGGTCCCCCTCGACTTTGGAGATCAGCAGTTACAGAAATAGTCAAACCAGCCCATTTGGCACCAACAATCATGCCTCAGTCCAAATCACTGAGATCACATTTTTTCCCCATTCTAATGGTTGATGTGAAAATTAATTGAAGCTCCTGACCCGTATCTGCATGATTTTATACACTGCACTGCTACCACAGGATTGGCTGATTAGCTAATCGCATGGATGATTGTTGGCGCCAGACGGGCTGGTTTGAGTATTTCTGTAACTGCTGATCTCCTGGGATTTTCACACACACAACAGTCTCTAGAATTTACTCAGAATGTTGCCAAAAGCAAAAAACATCCAGCGAGAGCAGTTCTGCAGATGGAAATGCGTTGTTGATTAGAGAGGATAACAGAGAATGGCCAGACTGGTTAGAACTGACAAAGTCTACGATAACTCAGATAAACGCTCTGTACAATTGTGGTGAGAAAAATATAATCTCAGGATGCTATTCTGAGATGCGGGTTGGCGCTGTTTTGGCAGCATGAGGGGGATTTACACAATATTTGGCAGGTGGTTTTACTGTTGTGGATTATCGGTGTATGTTCCAAAGGCCAAGCTAGTTCATATTCAGATTTCTGCTCTCCATTGTTTATATTCATTTGAACACACAAATAACTATGAATCATTTATCAGCCGGTATGTCACCTCTCTGCCATTCTGAACCGGTGTGTGTGTGACAGAGCACTGACTGAAGAGAGCTAGACCTCAAGCACAAATTTCAGCAGGTGTGTGACACCCTCGGCAAAATAAAGTTTTTCTGAACCAGCTAGTGAGATGCTGGCATTAATACTGTATGCTGTTATAAGAATTATTTTAGAGCTATGTTGATTGGGCTGCCTGGCACGACGTTGCTGAAATAGAAACCATTTAAAAAATAGATTGCCTTGCCACTCATAGTGTCCTTATCGCTGGTTAAGGCAAAAAACAAAACTATAAAATACCTTTCATCTCATGTTGTGGCTTCGCGTCTGGTTAGAATTTGTGTAGTGTTGGTACAAGCAGATCATTAGCTGGTCCAAACTGGACTAGATGGTTGATTTAGTAAGGCCTTGTTTTTCAGGATCATGCTGATTGACCAGAAGGTCCTGTCTCTTCCTTCCCTTGCCTTTTTGCACCTTTCTTCTCAACCTCCATGACCAGGTCACACCTCGTACTAATTGACACTTCCCGTCTGTTGCTAAGGGAGACTGGCTGACCCAACACCTGTGTCAGCATTATAATAGACAAAGTGCCGCTGTTTTCTCTTTTTGTTTCCCTTTACAGTTTGCTCTATTTTTTGTCCTACACACAAACACTATCAGAGATGAATAGCTATGATTCACAATTTTTGTTTGCTTTTGTGCATATATGGTGCCCTTCAAGGCAGACTGTGTTTGTCTTGCGTCACAAATGGAGATCTGAGGTTTTATGTCTGAGCTTTTAGCCCACTCATGAATTGTCTTGGAGAAACACCACAATGTGTAGAGACAAAGAAAATAAAAAATGAAAATCCAGGGAGGATACAATACAGTAAATGGCGAGAAGCCGATTAAAGATCAGGTTTGCTTTGCAAATTTACAGGCGGAAAAAAAGACATTTATAAAAGATATTTCTTGCTACTGGAAAATTATTGTTTGTACTGAAGTGTGTGTGTGTGTGTGTGTGTGTGTGTGTGTGTGTGTGTGTGTTTTTAAAATTAATATAAAAAAAAAATTAACAACAGTGTCCAAGCTATGCAGTTCAAATGCTATTTATTTAACATAGTAATAATCAACACAACCAAAACTGAAGAAAACGTAAAAGTAAAAGATTGATCTTGGGATTTTAAGAATTTATATTGGGATCATTCGAACTAAGATTGTAATTAATCGAAAATACATTATTTTTACCCATCCATAGACAGCAATGAGATTACAGTAGAAAAGTAGTAGCACTCCTTTCTTCATTTGAACAAACCTGTAAGCCCACGTATGAGCGATTATAAATAATGATGCTTGCCTTAGCAAGCACCACTAAAAAGACTGACTCTGGAACAGTTGGTGGAGGCCGAAGGCTGTGGGAGTCTACAGAGGTCTGGCATGATGTTTTGCCAGAATCAAAAAGACTAGGCTGGGAAAGACAACGGGAGGATTAGTGCATGCCAGCACACAAATGTCTTCCCACATTAGAGAGGGAGTGGGCTGCCTTTAAAATCATGCTGTTCAAAAGACCATCTTTTTCAATACAAACAGAGTCATAAATGTTAAGAAGCAGTTGCAAACATCTGAAGTCTGAGGTATAAGGGACTCTACTTGGTCTAGATGTTTATTCGCCAAACTAGCAATGCTTTTTTGTCTACCAGTTTCTTTGTCTGTAGGCATGTGTGCTTCTTTTGTTCTGTGTGTGTAGGTATGTCTTGGTGTGTGTGTTTGTGATGCTTGCCTGCCTCCATGTAGGAGGTTCTCAGCTTGTCAGCCATCACCTACCTGTGACAGCCAGCAAAAACTGCATGGCTCCAACCTGCAGATACAATTAATAGATGGACTCTCATGCTTCCCAGCTGTGATGGAGGCTGAGATGGAAGTTACGGTCTGACAGCAGGGAGGTCACACCGACAAGAAAAGAAGTCCCTCCACCTGTTGGGGAATGGAGAAAGAGGGATGAGAAGAATGAAGACGGATAGGTGATAGAGAATGATGAGGACAAACAGGAAAGTGTGACTGACACTGGCTAGTTTGTATACAGGTCTTGCTGAGACTGTGAGGAAGAAAGATCCTGCTTTGGGAAGAAAATTAATAAGAATCCTATTTTCACTCAACCTCTGATGGAATTTGTTCTCATGACTTTCATGCAATATCGTCATGTTAAGTAGGGCTGCTCGATCGTGTCAAAAATTACGATTATTTTGGTCAATACTGAGATCACAAATATTTAGCACGATTACACAGACTCATAGAAACATCATGTATTTATTGAACTTGAAATGTAAACTGCACTGGGTAGGGGAGGAGGCTACTGTCATATGATAATTATGTTATGTTATGTATGGTAGTAAAAATAAAGGAAAGCCTCCATTGCCACCATTTACAACAAGGATGCTCACACTTCTATGGAATGAGATCTGCTTTTTCATCATGTTATTGCAGCAAGATCTACCATCTACCTTTTGAAGAATGGTTACAAGTTCTCAATAAATAATTCAAGACTAGTAAACATTCAGTAATAAAATAACAATAAAAAACAGCAATGAATAAAAGATGACAAATAATAGAACAAACAATACAAATTTACATTTACACTTACAAGTCCGACATTTTAATACAAATCCACTTTTTTCTCTGCCGTTACGTTCACTTTAGACATAACTCTCTGTGTTTACATGAACACTTCACCAACATTGCACCAGCATTTTGGTGTAATTATTAAATATATTTAACCGGAAAACACGTGCATGCTCAGCACACACACATACGTTGCCAGTCAATCAAACAGGGCACAGCCGTTACTAGATTGCTAGCGAATTATAAAATGATGTGCACTGGATTACTTTCAACAGCAGAATATGAACTTTCTAATAAGTGACAAAGGTCGGGGCTATCACAAATACAGCCGGTTATTTTTCATTATTGCCGTTTTAATCAGTCAATCTTGCCGGTCAATTCTCTTTTATTTGACCCTTCAAAAATCTACTTGTCCGGGGACAAGCAGACAAGCGTTAATGTTAAGCCCTGAGTAAATATTGTTTTCAACATTCTTCAATAAAAAAAAATTTTATTCTGTGGTATTGCTCCAAAAGTATATGTACGTTGTTTTAAAGGAGTTTTATTTTGGAAAACAGGCCAAAAAAGACTGATCAAAAACTTTTGTTCCAGTGTATAATGGGCTAAGACTATACTTTCTCACCTTTACGTTCACTTCAATCCATCTTTAACTCAGAAAAAAACAAACTTTCTCTTCTTTATAGAGCTGTGTATCTCTGATTTTATTCATGATAAGATATACACAGTGAACGTGACGCATACATTAGGATTCACTATGTTGCAAGCATCACGTTATAATGTAGCTGCAGCAAAACGTGACGAGCATCCCTGCGCCAGAGTGTGCATCAGCCGAGAGAAGGTTCAATCTCTTCCCCAGTCACTTCACAACTCGTGGACAAAATGCCAGTTTCGTAGTTTTTTTCAAAACCCACATTCTTATTATTTGAACTTTAATAAAGGAATGTTTAAAGATATAAAGTTGGGGTGTTTCATCGAGCGTGCGCTCTGGAAATAATTAATAGACCACTGCAAAATGATCAGTTTCTCTTGATTTACTATTTATGTGTTTGAGTAAAATGAATTTTTTAAAAAATAATAATTCTATAAACTACTGACAACATTTCTTCCAAATTCCAAATAAAAATATGGTCATTTAGAGAATGTATATGGTTAAGTGTTTTCAGACCTCGAATAATACAAAGAAAACAAGTTCATATACATTTTACTAATGCACAATACTGTTTTAACTTAGGAAGAGTTCAGAAATCAATATTTGGTAGATTAACCCTGATTTAATGTGTCTTGGCATGCTCTCTACCAGTCTTTCATATTGATGTTGGGGGATTTTGACACTCCTGGTGCAAAAATTCAGGCTAGTAGACATTAGGTCTCTCCTATGATAGAGCCGCAGAGGTTGTTATCTCAGTAAATAAAGGAGTCTCTACACACACCACAGTACCTCTTGAAGCAATTTGTTGTACAAAACAAGCCCAGATGGGACCTGTGATAGAAATCAATCACAGTTCTTTTCAGCCTATGTTAGGTGCATTTTAATTACTGCAGAAGCATGTCAAGTCTTAACTATCACCAAAACACAGAATGAGACATTTTTGTCTGCAAGACATTTTATGTGGAGTTCAAAGCACCGAATCATGAACACGGCTTCACGATTGCTGTAACAAAGTGGATGGCCACAGTCTACCAGCAGATTAATAATGTGGAGGATGAGAGTGTAAGAGATCGATTGCCCATTGCAATGAAAATGCAACCTATTTGGGGGACTAGTTCTTTCAATTAGTCAAACTCCCACTTAGACTTTGGGAAACATTTAATGTTACTTGACTCGGTGACACTTTCTATCTTTATACTGTGAAAGGCTTTGTTTGGATAATGTTAATAAAGCATTATATTGTTTTGTTTTCTTTCCTACAATGGAAATAAATGCATTGTGACAGGAAAATAAGTATATAGTGTGTCAAATTTCAAAATTTGCGATTAATCATGATTAACTACAAAAAGTATGCGATTAATCATGATTAAACTTTTTAATCATCTGTCAGCACTAGTTTAAAGTAAATCAGCAAAATTCCACTGATTAATTTTCCTGTTATGGACTTTTGGTTACCGGCCCAGATCTCTATCCACTAGCATATACCTGCTGACCAAAACCTGTGTATCATTATGTTTCAAAGCCAGCATACATTCATATTTCTGTAAAATGGACAGAGAATCCATACCTTAGTCTTTATCATGGCACTCGGTCAATCATTGATGGTAGCTATAATATGGAATCCTTTTAACCCAACAGATGAGATCAAAATAATTTAGAAACATGAATTGACTATGTGTTCACAAATAAACCGATTGTCTCATTCATTTTGATGCACTGCACTGGTCTTTTACTCAAGAGCAGGTGGGCTGCAGTAACATACACCAGTTATCTGTGTCCAGTCTCTCAGACAGCATCTTGTATTTGCCCTTGGCCACAGTGAGTCAAATCCGCTGCATCTATTATTTACTAAGGGGCCCTTTGTCTCACTAACACTCAGTTTGTACTAAAGACTTTCTGCCTGCAATAATATGGAATAGAGTTGTCAGACATTTGTCTACTTGGCAACCAAAAAGCATGAAAACGAGGTTGAGGGATGTCTTATTAGCTTGATGTTATTATTGTAAATATATTTCTCTATTGATGAATGGTAGTAATTTGTCATATCTACCCCCTTTTTGTTGATGATTGTTGTAGATTGACTCTATTCTGTCTTTTCTGAGGTTTACCTCAGAAACGAATAAAACAATAATTGTGCAAAATAAATAATTACACATGCAAATACAATAATGACAAAGTATACTCTCTCTTCAAAGCATGCAGGCATGAGTAACGAGATCTCATTCAGTTCCATTCTGTGTCATTTGAGCCATCGAGTCCGTTTCATGTACTTGGCGCCATATCCTGGTTGCCTTATGTAATTATAGTGAACAGTCCTCTCTGCCCATATTTGGATGACTTCCACCTCTGGTTGAAGCGATCTGAACCCTAATGCCACTGGTTTAGCATTCCAAGTGTTGGACAATGTGCTACATTACTGTACATACATCAGTGCCTATTCACAGCAGTTCTTTACTTGGGTGATAAAAGAACATGGAAGTGCTACTGCTGAGTGTTTGTTAGTAAACAGTAATTTCATCTAGAGTGTTGTTGCGAAGTGGTTACTTGTTGGCCCAAGTCAAAAGATCCAACACCTCTATTAAATTCTTATCCATAGATATAATATTGCACTGGATCCTCTTTCAATATAAGCATTGTTTTATTGCCTGGCAACCATAAATTGTAAGTGTGATTGCTTTGAAATGTAATATTTATTTCCAGGACGATGTAGGAAAAGTTTTGGGGTTTGTTCAAATCCCTAACCTTAAGTATGAGCAATAGCAATAGTCTGTTGATTGTTTGATCATTAGTTTTCACATGATTGATATTTATAATGAACCAAGCTCTCTGTCTTTCTCTTTCAGGATGCTGGGGGAGCTCTGCTTGACTGGGCTACAGTCTCTTCTGGCTGTGTGTCTTCTCTTCATCCTAGAGCATGGTGAGTCATTCTCTCCTGAAACTGAGCATTTATATATCCTTATCTCTCTGTGATTATGTAAGTGTGGGAAGCACACTTGTCGATGAAAGCATATCCGAAATTGTACAACATTTGCTGCTAGATGTTGCAGGCCATACAATGGTTAGAATAAGGGGACTTTACCACTCTTGGTTCTCCAGAATAGAAAAGTTTGTTTTCTTTAAAGACAATCTACACCCTAGTTTTTGCCTGTGCCATATAGATTCATCTCAAGAACAAGGTGTTTAGTTTTCTGCATGCCGCTACAGTCTGCATCTGTAAGTGCTATCTGCACATGCGTCTGCCATTTAGTGTGCTAACAAAATTATCACAAAGCAGTCGTAGTGCACTTGTTTTGAGCAGAGACGTACTGGCTCATACTCAAAAAAGTATACTTTGAAAGTGCGTGAGGGGAAGTGTACCAAAGACTTTATCCTTTCATCTTTTGGTATTAACCGTAGCACACCTTTTCCTGACCAGACACTGATGAGCCTTTTTGGACATCGGTGGTAAATCCCCACAGCTGGATTATACCCTCTGTTGCTTCAATCTGCAGTAAATAGAGAGCCCATGAAGAGCACTTTTATCTGCAGAAAGCCTCATTTCCTCACATTGCCACCAAAAGACTTGTCATCACTCACTCTAATGCCTGCACTGGCACTCAGCAGCGGTGATATTGTGCCCACGTTCCTGTGCATGAAAAAAAGAGATGCTGACGCAAAGCTCAATCTCATGAGCCATGCAGAAACTCTCGCTTGGTGCTGTGTGACAGTACAGCGAATTCTACACTGTCAAATTCATGTTATACACTGGCCAAGCCCTGCTAGCCCTACTAAGTCATGCCTTTGGAGCAATGTTAGTCTCCTCAATGGAATCACTGATGAAAAATGTTAGTTGATGAAAAAACTTGATGAGAAAATCTGCATCATGATGGTTTTAATAAAAATATACTGTTGATGAAAAGATTAACAGTGAACTAACGAAACTAAAGAAATCCAGTCATAGTAGCCATGTTGGGGATTTGAAAACTGTTACAATACATTCCTGTTGACTATTTTACATAATTTACAACTAAAAGTAACTTGCGTTCCAGCTCACTTTTAGCACCAGCCTGGGGTGATTAATCACATAATTTTTTATAGATAATCACAATTAATCACAGATTTTAAAAGTGCTGAAATTTGGCTATATATACTCTATATAATTTCCTGTAAAAATGCATTGCAGGAAAGGAAATGTAGTCAAGCCTCTGGACTTGATGTATTTGTATGTGCATGGGTGTTTCAGGTAGGAGTGAGAGGAAAACAAGGAGATATTGAGCCCGGGGGAGCCCTTGTAATCTCATGCAAGACGGTTTGAGAATGGGAATGTCATTAAAAATGCTCCTTGTGTCTGCTGGCATTGAATACACCTGTTCATTTTTAATCCGATGATTTCAGCATCTTATTATGATGATTTTAGAGAAATCATATCTGTGTTGGCAGAGTAGGAGATACACTAGAGGAGTCCTACTTAAGACCAGATCACACGTGTTAGGAACCAAACAAATAGTCCTTCTTAATGATTTAGTGGAGATGGCTATCGACTCCCATAGTGAACGTTTGGTGAGTTTTCCACAAAGCGGTCGCTTGTATTATGAGTATTTTTGCCCAATTAGACACCACAGGACATGCGGAAGCACAATCTTGCCCTGTGGTTAAGTTACTGAATGAAACAGCAGGGGGAAAAATACTGCTGTTACATTTGGCATAACAAAAATGGCCAATTTGCCATGTGGTAGCTTGTAAATGTTTGGCCACCCTCGACACATGGAGACTTGTCAAGGCACTAAAGAGTAGGGATGGAAGTCTGATTGAATTTAAGGATTCTGAATGGTTCCATTAACAATACTTTTAGTACTTTTGAGGAAGAAATATTTGGAAATAAGAGATACAAATCTTTTTGGATTTATTGTCATTAGTAGCCTGTTGGCAAACAACAAAAGATTCTTGCAAAAGGTGTTAATAATTATATTTTATTAATTCATTCATTTTAATAAAATACCAATACAACAAACTTAAAATTTGTATCCTTAACTAAACATGGACATATCAACAACTGCCCAGTAATCACACTTATTTAAATTTACGAGCCTTAAGTACACATAAAGGCCAGTTCACACCAGCAGCAACACGAAGTGCCAAAGAGACAAGATCTCGTTATTTTTTAATGAGCCGAGTGATTTCCAGCAACACGAGTGCCAGCAGTTGCTGGCAACAAGATGTAGGCGTGGCAAGCAACAGGACAAAGTTGAGAAATTTTATTTAAAGGGATAGTTCACCCCAAAATGTAACTTCTCTCATCATTTACTCACCCTCATGAAATACCAGATGTGTATGAGTTTCTTTCTTCAGCAGAATACAAACAAAGATTTTTAGAAGAATATCTTGGCTCTGCAGGTCCATATAATGCAAGTGAATGGTGACTAAAACTTTGAAGCTCCAAAAAGCACATAAAGGCAGCATAAAAGTAATCCATATGACTCCAGTGGTTTAAACCCTGTCTTCTGAAGTGATCTAATTGATTTTGGGTGAGAACAGACCAAAAAGTAGCTCCTTTTTCAGTCAGATCACTCCACTTGATATCATGACACCGTTGTTACCCTACACAATCGCCAAACAGAAAGTTTACAAAGTATCAGAAAGATCGAGGAGCACCTACAAATGTGGGCAAGTTCAAAGTTTTGAGTCGCTCTTATTAAGATGACATCTCCTCACGTGGCACCCGCAGAGAAAGCTGCGAAAATATTGTTAGAACAAGATGAGTTCAATAAGTCAGGAAAATAGTTAAGATGAGATGTAGCGGTGAAGATTAGCGGAACTGTGCAAGTTCTGTCTATCAAAGTGGCATAAGTGAGTAAGTTGCTTACAGACAACCGCTCTGACTGTTGTACTGTCATGCAGTTTTTTCATAGTCCAATGAATATAAAGACATCAGTTAGTATGATGAATAATGGTCAGCTATATATATATATATATATATATATATATATATATATATATATATATATATATATTAACAATACATTTAGTACAAACTATGGTTGTCATGGTACATGTTTGTAATAGAATATATGATGCTTTTTAGAGTCTGTGAAATAATTATTTCTATAAGAGTCTGTCTATATCAGAATTGTTTTAGTTCTAAAAAGTGAATAAATTAAAGGATATAGCAAATACAGCATATTGCACATTTTTTTTGTGTGTGTGGGTCACAGGTAAACACATAATTTCTAATTTGGGTCCTGGGCCGAGAAAGTTTATGAACCCCTGATTTAAAGGAACCAACTTATAAGAGACATTTGTTCAGGAATCATGCTACACTGGATGCACTGTATATTTTCTGCTGTAGATTCAAAAGAACTGGATTATAGGAGTCGTTCGTTTGGGAATCGGACTACACTGGTCACGCTGTATGTTTGGATCTGTAGATTTAAAAGAACCGACTCATAAGAGTCGTTGGTTTGTGAATCGGATTACATTGGTTGTGCTGCAGTACTGCTGAACTGTAGTGCAGTCACAACATCAGAGTATTTATTTTTTTTTGTATGTGTGATTTATACTTTTTATTCGCTTTTCTCAAGGTACAAACATACCAGTGGTGGCAGGCAGTTACACATAGAAAGGAAAAGACAGAAAAGAGATAAAGTTATAACAACAACATCATCTTTGCAATGACATCTTAATATAGATACAAACAATTAATAATATAGTCCTGCTTAAAATTGGTCTCCCATTTGCTTGGTGGAAGAGTGAATGTTCAAGAACTAATAACTGAACTTAAAGTCCTAAAAAAATTTTGGTTCCTGTATTTAAAAAAAAAAAATGTAATCAGTTCTGAATAAGAACTGGCTCTCAATTCCCAGCCCTACTAAAGAGAGATTGCAATACACATTCAAATTAGTCATTTTGTCAATATTGTTGACAGAAGAGAACATCACTTCTTGGTGTCTCTGTTGCCATGGCAATCATTAAAGGACTGTGACGATGAGGAGGGCGGAGCCAGGCAGTGAGGACACATGGCCGTCCCTGTATCGGGCTAGTCAGCCTAGAGGAGGATAAATACGAGCCAGAGGCGCCAGTTCGAGAGAGAGAGAGATGCACGAGGCAACGCTGCATGTGTATCTGGCCACTGTGACAGTATAAGGATGGGCAAGGAGGAGGCGGGAATCGGCTAAACAGTCACCATAAAGGTTTAATGATATAAATTAACTTAAAACAACATAAAACATAAACAAACAGACACCCATGCAGCGTGGCCACATGCGTCTCTCTCTCTCTCTCAAACTGGCTCCTCGGGCTTGTCTTTATCTCCCTCCCGGCTGATTGGCCCAATTTAGGGCTAGCCATGTGTCCTCACAGCCCAGCTCCGTCCTCCTTTTCATCACAAGGACGTTTTAGGAAGTAGCTAACATTCACCGCTCACATTAACATCAGCAAAGGTTGTCTGTGTGTGGGAGTCGATGTGTCTTCCTTTTGTTCAGAGGAAGGTCATGTGAAAAAGGTAGGCGGCTGATGTCTATTTGACAGTATTGGGATCATTTAAGGTCTGTTAATGGGGAACAGAATCACCACAAGTACAATGTCATTTTTTGCACTTACACTAAAACACATTAATTGCTTTGTTCCTTTTGGTTGGAGTGGTAATAAAAGGCCCATCACTTCATAAAATCCCTCAAATATCACTGTAAAAGACGACAAGGTTATTGTCAGAACAACCCCGGCCTGCAATCGATCAGTCTTTTCTTGGCTGCTGGGTAATTGAAGACAATGGGGCCACTGTCAGCAAGCAGCCAATTACATTAGCCTGCAGAGAAAGAAAGGGAGAAAGAAAAAGCTTCCAACGTTGTCCATATATTGTGGAGAAGATTCATCCAAGTGATGTTGCCTTGTGTTCCCTGCTCTGGGTAGATAAAGGCTTCTGACAGTAGTTATGCATTTCAGGCCGAGGAGATGGAAAATGTGACAATAGTCAACAATCACAATACATCCATATTAGACAAGAGGTGGCGAGTTTGGTCTCTCTCCATCTTTATCCTTTTGTATTATTTTTTTCCTTCACAAAAAGAGTGCATCATGCACCAGCTTTATTGTTACTGCAGCTTACACCCCCATAACCCCCTCAAAACCTTTAGTATTTTTACTCTATATTGACTCAAGCTCAGCTGAATGAGGAAAGGTTTAAAACAACGGCAGATTTTCAAACTAAAGGGCGATCTCTGGGGGGTTATGCTTGTAAAAACATTTCCATCTAAATGCAGATTTGCTATATCTTCTCCAATTTCACCATGCTTCAAACATTCATTATTTGCCCATGTAGGACCAAAGCAATTTTTGTTCTTTGCTCTGAGGCATAATTTGTTTTTGTTTTTAAAGCATGTATCTGCAATTGATTTATTTTGTATTTAATGTAGTAAATTGGACCAAGCTTGGAACAGAACACTACAGACAAAAGTTAAGAAACAATTTTGCACAAGATTGGCACAGTTTTATTTTTAACTCTATCTGGAGAGCAGCCTAATTCACTACATATCTTTTCAAATGAATCTGAGCAACCTGCATTGATGCAATAAGGATTCTTGAGCTGTTTGCCCATGGGTTTGCGTTGAGTGCTTGGGGAAACAAATTCATGCTTTGGAGTCTTGCAAATCAAGACTCGCTGCTAACGCTCTCCTCAAGCATGAATTCAGGCAGCATGAAGGTAATTCCAGCAGCTTTTCCTTATTACAAGCACTACTTCCCTGGAGATGGACGGAAAGGATGGAAAATGTGGGGTAGTATTAGAGACAAGTTCTCCTGGTGGAAGAACCAGAGAGCAGGATTCCATCCCTCCCGAGGCAAGTTATGTTTTACAACAAAACACATACAATTGCAAATCCGTTCCGCTCTCTTTCACCTTTTGGAATCCCAATGGATCACAATAAACCCTAAAGCAGGACCTTTCTGTGACCACCACCACCACTGATTCTGGATCCTCAACATGAATCTAACCTTTAGATCACACTCAAATCGAATAACTCCTATTGGTTTACTAATTTGCCGCACTTCCATGTTTTTGAAGATGGTGTGTCTTGATTGAACAAGACATGATTTAACTCCACTTTCCTCTCGCATTGGTGTCAAGCACTCTCTGGGTAGCTTTTTCACCTACAGTTTGTACAGTCTATTCCTCTGAGGAAAGAAAACTTCAGTGGATGGTGGATAAGTGGTGTTCATCAGCTATAGTTAGAAGAGTTGGCTGCCATCATCTCTACCTATATAGTTGCTACCCCTCTAAGTGACTGTCTCCTGCAGGAGATGACATTATCCTTCATGCTTTAGCTAAATGTCATCCTGGATGAGTTAACACTTTCATACTTAATATTATAATGCACATTATAGTTTGTCACATATGTTAGATAATGTTGTTTAACTTCATGCTTAGCAGGATTCAG
Source organism: Moxostoma hubbsi (assembly GCA_032164185.1). NCBI lineage: Eukaryota > Metazoa > Chordata > Actinopteri > Cypriniformes > Catostomidae > Moxostoma > Moxostoma hubbsi. Next base: position 7,961,656 of record JAVLUX010000163.1, read on the forward strand.
CTGTGTTTGAAAAGTTTTACATGTCAGGGAATTTTAAAATTGGGGTTTCCACAAATCATTCGAATCATTCTCAAATCAATCCGAATGATTAATTTGCTGAATCAAAATCCTTATAGGGCCCTATTTTAAGAGCACTAGCGTTAAGCACAGCGCTATCCCATAAGTCATAAGCGCAAAGTCAGTGGGTGTGGTCAGTTCGTTTTTGGTGGAAGTGGGTTTGGTGAAATTATGCACACAAAGCGCTGATAGGCTGGGCCAAATTCAATTTAATTCCGACGTTCTTCTCCAGTTATTCCACCATCTGCATCCCACTAAATAGTCCATTCTCTGTCAAGCACCAGTGATATAAACAAAAAGCACTTTCATAAGTAGTTGATTGTGTAAATGGACTGTATGTAATGAATTAGAAGAATCTACTGACACACAGGTCATGGCTAGTATTAACAGTGATTATATCGCACTTCATTTTTAGTTGATTTTGGTTTTGAAAAATGTAATCAACTAATTAATCCAAATATTTGACTCTCTCTAACTTTTTCCACCAGACCCTTTTGCAGTGACTTTTATTATAACCTTTATTTTACAAGGTTAATCCCTTTACATTGACCTGGACGAAATGGCTGCATAAATCATTTCAACAATACACATACAACTTAAAACAAGGGACAATCGATACAGGCACAAATGTAGTAAGTCTAACTATACAGTACATTAACACACTGACACTGACCAAAGTTCTGGAATATAAAATCTTCAACATGTCTCGGAAAATCACTTAAAGTCACCAAACACTGCTGTCTCGGTTTGCTGAAGTGTATTCCAAGACGAAGGAGCAGCAAAAACAAAGGGCTTTTTAAAAAAATCTTATTCTGTTCTCAATTTGGTTAGTAATGCAGGTATTAAATCTTCTGATTGTTAGCTAAAATGTAAATTTGCTCTGATTTTTAACATAAGTTGTAAGATATAATGTTAACAAACCAACCAGTGCTTTATAAATAAATACATATACAATACAATACAACAACCCATGCATATTTAACGAAGGCCAGTCAACCTTTGCATACAGTACACAATGATGAGTTAAACCATTACATCCTGTAATGAATCTCAGAACCCCATGATAAACTGTGTTGAGCATATGTAATGAAGAAACTGAAGCATTTCTGTATAAAATATCACCATAACCTAATACAGGTAAAAGAGTAGCACAAACCAGTTTTTTTTTTTCTTCTAACATTCAAAGAAAAACTTATTTCTAAAATTGAATCCCAACCTCACTCTCAACTTCCTCACCAGATGATCAATGTGTGGTTTAAATATCAGACTATTATCTAATAAAATACCTAAATATTTAAAAGTGGACACAATTTAAATTTCAGCCCCTTGTACAGTCATTATTGGAATTAAGTCATTCTGAGATATTTTTTATTTAGTAAAAATCATAAATGTGGTGTTGGGTTTGAAACTAATTTTAAATATTGAAGTTGGGTTTCTATTTTTTCAAAAGCTAACTGTAAATGTTCCAAAGTAGTTTTCAATTTAAAAGCAGAACTATAAACAACCATAACATCAGCATCAAATTTAACATTTGCATCTTGAACATTACATGCAAATTATTAAGATAAATAATAAACTAAAGGGGATCCAACACTGAGCCTTGTGGTACCCCTTTTCAAACAGATAAAACATCTGGAAATGTTATCAGATTTAACACACTCTGTTCGTTCTGCAAGATAATTAATAAACCATCCAACTGCTTGTTCAGACAATCCAAACTTGGTCAGTCTTTGTAGCATTTCATTGTGATCCACTGTATCAAAAGCTTTAGACAGATCTATAAAAAAGCAGCACAATGCTTCTTTTTATCAAGTCACTGAATAATATCTTTCACTACCTTTGTTATTGTGGTTATCATACAATGATGCTTTCTAAAACCTGACTGAAAATTATTTAAAAGAGCAGAGCTTTCCAAATACTCTTAGTTAGTTACCTGTCAAGGTCTCCAGGATCTTAGCTAGAACTGACAGATTTGATATTGGCCTATAATTATTCATAAATGAGGGCTCATCACCTTTTAACAGTGGACAAACAAATAATTTTTCCAAATTCTAGGAATTGTATTACTGATCAAAGTATGATAAAAAAAAGATAAGTCAATGGCTCTGCGATATAACCTGCAGAAAGTTTTAAGAAATAAGGATCCAGACCATCTGGACCATATGGATATGTTTCGTACTTCCTGACCACCAGGGTGGTGCTTCATAGTGGATGTTCTCTTGCGGTTCCCGCAGATCGAGAGCTGTATACCAAAGAGGTCAATCTGTGATGTCTGTGTGTGAGACGTCACTGATGTTATAATACAAAACAGACTTCCTCAGTCTCATGACTGATCTCAGATCAGAGCTCAAACAACTACAGCCTGTTACTTGTTTGTCAGAGCTACAAATGAGTTATTCCTCCATGGGCTGTTGTTAGCGTCCTTGTGATCAGAGTTTTTTTTTTTTTTTGATGATAAAGATCAACGAAGCTTGTGTTAAGTGCGAGTAGCAGCCCTACCATGAACGTGGCTCGGTAGTGAGCTGGCTGTCGCTGAAGCACGTGTGGCATCTGCGCTTTGAGCATAGCTTAGCTTAGGGAAAGCTTACTTAAAGTAGTGAATTCAGTCTCTCTATATAGGTATTGTGTGCGTGCATGCGTGTACATATATATATATATATATATATACACTGGCAGCCAAAAGTTTGGAAAAATATACAGATTTTGTTGTTTCTGAAAGAATTGGTACTTTAATTCAACTGGTCACAAAGTATAGTCAGGACATTACTGATGTAAAAGACAGCACCATCACTATATGAAACAAGTTATTTAGATTTTTTTGGCCCCATTTCCAGCAGCCATCACTCCAACACCTTATCCTTGAGTAATCATGCTAAATTGCTAATCTGTTACTAGAAAATCACTTGTCATTAAATCAAACACCGTAGAAAGCTATTTGGTTCATTAAATGAAGCTTAACAATTGGCTAGTGTACTCTCCTTCAGTGGAACAGGCCATTTAGCACACATGGAGACATTGGGCTTCACAGTTAACAGAAACGTATTCTGATAACCTCGCAATGATGCCAGTTCATAGGGATGATAATATACTCTCAGTCAATGATGGCCTCATTGCCACCGGACCATGCTCAAATGACCAATTCATTGATCAGTAGACTGAGATTATGAGTACCATACTTAACGCTGCTGCATCTGCAGGAACTGCTTGCAGCCGCAGAACGGGTTGTTGCACTAAGGAAGCTTAATGTCAGATCCTTGCAGATGTGTTTGACAGCTCTGCTATTAAATTCGGTATGTCACAAACATACTTTAGGGCACATATTTTGCAAGTGCTGGGCTGCTCTTCAAAGATGCAATCAAGGAATTTTCTTCAATCAGGAGTGACCATGGGACAACTCCCATCACCTTCAGGAACTGCAAGAGAACATCCACTATGAAGCACCATATAACCACAGTTACATACGTAACTAGCGTTTTCTAAAAAGGCCACAAAGTTAGCATTTTCTGAAAAGGCTACAAAATTAAACTTAGACTCAACTTCCACAGGCCTATTCATAGTTTCATTAATATCATGAGAAACAGAACAATTCATAACATGAGAAGAAAGTAATCCAGATGGCACAAAATGTCTGTTAAAACAATTCAACATGTCTACCCTCTTGCACACCTCAACAGAGCCATCTTCAATAAATTCAGGTTAACCAGTAGGGCTATTAGATGACAGCGATTTCATAGTTTTCCAAACTTTTGGGGTTTCTCATTTTCTGTAGTATCTGTCAAATAATAATCCGCCTTAGTCTTTCTAATTAGTGCGGTACACTTGTTCCCAAGTTCTCTACATTGTGACCAATGTGCATCTGAGTTTGATTTCCTAGCCTCAGCCCATAGACCATTTATTTTTTTAATAAGCCCTGAGAGATCTCTGAGAACCATGGATTGTCCCTATTTTTGACTCATATATTTTCTTAGAGGAGCATGTATATTCAAAACTCCTAAAAAAAATTGAAAGTAGCTTCATGATAACTCAACATCCGGTATTAATGAGATCCTTCTCTACTCAACAAAATATGAATCATGAATAAAACATTGCTCCATATAGTGCTTTGTATTAAATTTCATGATAAAACATGGTTTCATCTTTGGGATTCTTGTGTCCCTCATTGCTGCTATGATACAGTGATCACTTACATTGTTCAAGAAAATACTTATATTAAAAATAAGTCAATAAGAGTTGATTTTGTTGGATCTTTAGTGTTTGGATGTGTAGGAGAAAGTAATTATTATGTAAAATTCAATGAATCACATAATGATTTATAAACGTCTGATGCTGCAGTCAACCAATCCCAATTCATATCACCAATGACAATTATTTCGCCTTGAATGTTGGAGGCAAGGGATTCCTTAACTGCTGATGGTGGTCTATAACAGCCTAAAACTGATAGACTACAATCCTTTTTATAGTTACATTTAACAGAAGAAATTGAAACTGCTTAGAGACAGACTCCTTTGATAAGACATTGACAATACTTCTAATTTGAACATAAATAGCTATGCCATTGCCTCTCCGTGGATAGTAAGCCAGGCCCAGTTCTACGGGGGTGCTTGAGGGTGCTAAGCACCATCAAACGAACCTTAGAGCACCCCCAATTTCAGTCCAGGGCAAACTGCTGCCGTTATGCAATTTGGCAACCATGTATGCAAAAGCGCGCTTTCTCCTCGTAGAAAAAACACCTTATCGCTCAATAGTGCAATATTTTGCTCAAAGAAAAGTGTGATGCAGCCACTCCATGTCCATGTAGTTTAGTGCCAAGTCTGCGAGCAAACCTTTTCAGTGATGAACTTAAGTAAAATCTCAATAGATTTTCACATTATTCGCACACAGAGGGGACACATAGGTAAATCCAAGTGAGAGAGGAAAATATTTTGTTATTTTTGTTATTTGTGAAATGCTGATGTCCCTCACACCTGTATGTGAATGTTACTCTGGCAGTAATCATTTATCAGTTTCATGCAGCCTGTTTTATTCAGTTGTGTGCTGAATAGGATGCCAAATAAACCATTGATGAGACCCACATCATGACCCATGAGGGTCATGGGTAAATGAGCAGATAATGTTTTCAGAATAAAACAAGTAAATGGGTCCACTTGGCAGCCAACATTAAAATAAGACTGTAGAATCTTTAATTACATAATATTTAATTTTTAAATTAAATCAGACTCCTGATGTAGTGTTAAATTGAATACTAAATTACCACTGCAATTAAGTATGGTGAAATAAACAATTAATAATTATACTCAGTCTTAATTTAGTTTTACTAACACATGATAGAAAAGTAGCACCAAAACTTCAAGCAATCGCAGAATGGTCCCATCGGTCTGTGTACACTTCAGAAAATTGTGCATCACTCGTTGAGTGCGTGAGTGCACTACTACTTCTGGGCTTAAAAGATACAACTATGCACAAGTTTTTATCTTCTCTCTTCCAGGATCTATTTAATGGCTGATGTGGCCCCTGTACCAAAACAGTTGCACACTTCTGCTCAATCGAAATGTAAAACTAATAATGTAAAATCGGCAAGCAGATTTCCTTAAATCCCAGCAAACACAAAAGAATTCATGCACTTTGTGAACACAAAATTGCTGCATCAAAATTTATAAACAAGTATGATTGTGCAAATCAGTATGTTCTAATCTGCAGGCGCAGCATTTTGCTGTCATTTTCAGAAAAGAAAAATGAAAAAAAGTAAATATTTTGCACATAAAAACGGTTATTTACATTGTTTTAGTAGCATTTAAAAATGATTTAATATATATTTTTTTAAAAATAGTGATTACGATACATCTCCACTTCATACAGAGCACACTCACTATTTTCAGAAGCACCCTCCGTGATTTTGATCTGGAACCGGGCCTGTGGTCAGTATGCTATAACTGATACCCTGAAATTGAAACCTCACTGTCACTGATTGCTTATTAAATGTACTAAATAAAAAATTAAGCTAAGTCTCCGAGATCACCATAATATCAGCATCAATTAATTGAGCCCAAATGCGAACCATATCCATTTTAGGCAAAAGGCTGCGAAAATTTCAATGAATTATTCCCAGCCCAGACCTTTTCTTAAAATCAGAAGGTGTTTGAATATTGTGTTTCAGGACCAGAATTTGGTTTAACATTAACAGAATCAACAAAGGTAAAGCAATTAATAGCTTAAGCTTCATGTTTATACATGTTACTGCAAACAGATTTTTTGGTGCGAACCGGCATGGAATTTCATAAAACTCTACCTGTTAAAATTAAATGATGTAATAACACATATTGACACATCATAACAGGCAATAAGAACTGATTATGTCATACTTCATTGACATATTTAAAGAGTCTTTTTGTATCAAATATATCCAAGTAATGTCTGTAGATGATCATGGCAGGATATCCAAATATGATATTTTTGCCAAACGTTGATTCTTGAGATTCTGCCTTTGTCATCAGAAGGAACAGCAATAGCAACACAATTGCAATTCACATTTTGCCATGTCTCAAGGTCCCTTCGTTGCAGCGTAGACTACTGTAGGAGTGATGCAGATTAAGTTTGGAAGGCACCGTTGACTAGCAGTGCCACAAACAAGCAGATTTCTCAAATCCGGATCCTTCCCTGGCTAATACCAGACACTCACAGGAATGCTTCATGTGCCAACTTTTACAAAAAAGATGATAACCAGTAAAATCGGACCATAAAATCAGGAATCTCCACAGACAGATATGTAGGATGCTGGCTTGAACTGCAGTAGGAGATGTCCAATCATAGTCAGCAAATATATAAGACTCATAGGCAGGTAAACAGCTTCCCAAGAAGTCTTTTTCATAAAGCAGTTTCAGTCCAGTAACATCCAGTCACTTCCATGAGACATATTAAGCTCATAAACACATAAAACACTCAGTCTTCCAATGTAAAACATTTGGAAACCAACACAACATGCAGTACGGCAGCCATCTTGGACTTATCACTCTACGACAACAGGTGGAAAAATAGCAATATAAATTAGAGCATAAATACAATTGTAAATATAAACGTAATAATAATAATAAATAAAAAATAAACCATGACCTAGGGATAGTTTAACCCAAATCTCATACATTTTAGTTTCATAAAACCTCTACAACAGTGATTGTCATGTACATAATTTGATGTTCACTATATTTTTTCACATGTTTGTACATTAACTTTATTATCACCTGCTGGTGGAATCCCAAACTGCAAATACAGGAACAGAGTTTATACTTTGCAAACAGACCTACTTTTGAAATATCTTGAAATGAGCGCAATTACCTATTTCTCAGGAAATTTGCAAATTGCGAAATTTACTTAATTTCTATAAAATACACCCACAGTTTGCGTGCATACACCCACAGATATCCCAAACACTCCCACCCATGCCTACTTGAGCTATGCATTGGCCCACAAATTGCACTTCGAATTAGCGCAGTCACAATAATTGGATAAGATGTTGCTCATGGTTGTAGCACTCATGAAAATAGAACCCAGAATCTTCAACTGGAAAAAATCATGGAAACATCATGGAAATTCATTGTTCAAAAAAGTGTGGCAACCCTGTAAAAGGCTTCCGATTTGATGACATGAGGTTATGTTTATATTAGGAACAGACTGTATAAAAACAGCAGATTTTGTTAACAAGGGTGCACAAAGCAATTTATTTGTAGTAATGCAACAAGACATGCCAACATCTCATGAGTCTCCTAGGCAAAGACATGAAACATTCAGCATTCCACGAGCGTGTAGGATGTTTTTAACATAAATTTTATTGCGTTATTGATTCTCATCTGTAAGAGCTATATACAGGATGACAACGAAGTACATTTAGAGCCCTTGTGTTTTCATGCAATGCTAGTTGTTTTATGGTTAACATGCGCTTGATGACAACCATAACTTCTATTGTTGCCTGCAGAAAGGCTGTAATCGAGTGGAGGACATGGAGAATTATGTTTATAAGAAATATAGCAGAGCATCCATTTAAAGCCATTTGAAAGAAAAAAAAATATGTTAAGCCAGGATGAAGCCATTGCCATCACCCAGCTGTCCAATCTCTCTCGCTTAATTATGATGGGGAGTTGCTGGACCGGGATAGATGCAATTTCCCCCTCTCCTCGACTGGTAGAAGACTCCTTTTTTAACATTAAATCAAATCAAATAATGGTGGAGCAGGTCCAGACACAAGGTGCTGAACGAAAGCAACTCTAATGAAAATAAATCAATGAATTTTTGCACTCTCGTTCTGAATAGTTGGTGGCCTCTCTTCAGCCATGTCATTCTATCTGTCTGGGTTGCAACAATTACACTCTCACCTTCCTATATGCAAGATAGAATGAAGAGTGCTTTGTGCATTGTGATAAGCTCTCATGCAAGTGTACATAATTGGAATTGCATTTCACATGCGGTTGAGAATGAACCATTAAATTCTGTTTTGTCTATGCCAACTATTGATTTATTCCCCTCTGAGGCAAAAGGGATTATTACCAGTGAAATAACTCCATTGAGTCATTCGGTTACTGCTGGCAGGGTTTGCTGAATTGTTGCACTGTAAATTCACTGTAAATACAGAGAGTATAAATAATATATTGTGTACTGTTGTATATCGTATTGCTATTGAGTGTAGCAAAACAACGTATGTCTTTCTCAAACCACATAAATCCTTAGTTATGTTTATATTATTCCTCAGGATCAATAATCAAGCTTCAAATAAAGGAGCTTGTTCCAGACAGTCAAGCTGTAAGGATTTTGTTTTGTGTATCAGTAGTTATGGCCAATGTTTGGAAATCTGAATGGAAAACTACCCTACTGCTGACTATATACTGCACAAAATACACTTTATACGGTTTGCTATGTTAAAAAAAATGTTTTATGTAAAACAATATGAATTATCCAATGATAAAAGATTCAAGCACACAGTAGTATGCTTCATTGTTATTAAATTAATTTATTATGTTGCATGTTTAATTCAGCAGATGGAGGCAAGTTATCCTCTAAAAAATACAGCTATTTAGCATTTTTAATCCTTCAGTTTTGGAGAAAATTCCAAATAACCATTTGGTTTTCTGGTCAAAGTTCTGATAGAGTACAGTAGATATACATCCACTCCCTTTTGATTATAAACATGAACATAGGCTTGTTTGGAACACTAAACACAAGCTTTTTAAAATAGCATTTCCTCTGGAATGAGCACCACCTAGATACCAATGGTGGTTCTATTCTTTTACAGTAAATATTTAGAGTATACACTTCATTTTGAGTAAAAAAAAGATCATAATTAGAGTACATGTAAATGTTATCTATTTGAAACAAATTCATGACAGATTCATGGTTTTTATTCAAAAATATTTTTATTTCAGTGTATAAACGTTTGCCTGGTGAAAAAAAAAAAAAAATCCCATTGAAACTTCAATTGAAAAGGTCCCCACACATTTCTTGGGATTAGAATGTCATAGACTCTTGAGGATGGTCACTTTTGAACTCCAAAATGGGGTTGAAATCTCCTAAAGAGGGCGGGGTTACTCAACAAAGGGTTAGGTCTCCCTATATTTTAGTTATATCCTTCTCAGCGTGACAGAATCTTACGGAAGCAGAACTGAAAAACCTGTGTAGACCTGTACTGTGGGCTTTTGCGGACAGGAGCAGGACAATACGTGAAAGTTGCGGGCAGCGGGACAAAATCTCGTAGGAGCAGGTGGACAAGGGTCTGAAAAATCTATCCCATGCTGACCTCTAATACATTATTCCACAAGGTGTTCTCTATTGCCTACTGCACATTTTGACAAATGTACAGTAGTTGTAAATTCTGATATTGGATGCATACAGGCAATTAGCAAACTATGCACAAAATACATAAACTCAGCAAAAAAGAAACACTGTCAGGACACTGTATTTTAAAGATAATTTTGTACAAATCCAAATAACTTTACAGATCATTATTGTAAAGGGTTTAAACCATGTTTTCCATGCTTGTTCTATGAACCATAAGCAATTAATGAACATGCACCTGTGGAACGGTCCTTAAGACGATAACAGCTTACAGACGGTAGATAATTAAGGTCACAGTTATAAAAACTAAGGACACTAAAGAGACCTTTCTACAGACTCTGAAAAACACTAAAAGAAAAATTCCTGCTCATCTTTGTGAATGTGCCTTAGGCATGCTGCATTGAGGCATGAGGACTGCAGATGATGTGGCCAGGGCAATAAATTGCAAATGTCCGTACTGTGAGATTCCTAAGACAGTGCTACAGGGAGACGGGAAGGACAGCTGATCATCCTTGCGGTGGTAGAACACGTGTAACTACACCTTCACAGGATCGGTACGTCCGAATATCACACTTGCGGCGCAGGTACAAGATGGCATCAACAACTGCCCGAGTTACACCAGGAACGCACAATCCCTCCAGCAGTGCTCAGACTGTCTGCAATAGACTGAGAGAGGCTGGACTGAGGGCTTGTAGTCCTGTTGTAAGGCAGGTCCTCACCAGACATCACCAGCAACAACGTCACCTATGGGCACAAACCCACCTTCACTGGACCAGACAGGACTGGCAAAAAGTGCTCTTCAATGATGAGTCACAGTTTTGTCTCACCAGGGGTGATGGTCAGACTCGCGCTTATCTTTGAAGGAATGAGCATTACACCGAGGCCTGTACTCTGGAACGGGATCGATTTGGAGGTGGAGGGTATGTCATGGTCTGGAGCAGTATGTCACAGCATTATCGGACTGAGCTTGTTGTCCTCCCTCATGTGGTACATCCTCCTCCCTCATGTGGTACCCTTCCTGCACGCTCATCTTGACATGACCCTCCAGCATGACAATGCCACCAGCCATACTGTAGAAGATTTCTTCAAAACAGCAATCGAAGTGTAGTCAAGTCAATAATTTCTGGAGACTTAGTTTCTGGTTTCAAAAGTAGATTTTTATTACAGAGTAACAAATCCGAGGTGGTCCATGGAACATCTGAAATTACACTTCAGAATCATGCATTTTCTGCTCCCCTTAACTCTTTTGGGGCTTTTCCACTGCATGGTACAACTCAACTCAACTCGACTCTGCTTGCTTTTTTGAAATGTAGAATAGCTTTTTTGAATACCAAAGCTGAAACAAACGCTAGTATCACTCCTCCTTGTGCTTCAGTTCCAGTTACCTCTAAGAAAAGAGCAATTTAAGCCATTTTCCTCACTGTAATAATCAGGACCATTACCTCAGTGCTTGCGCTGAATTTGTCAAACTGAATAAGTCTGAAAAGGCTGATTGGATAAAGGAAAGAGAAAGGTGTTGGAGGTGTGGTTGTAGACACAAGCCTGATAAGTGAACTCTAAAGAAACCTTGTTCCTGCTGTGGTGGGCAACATCTCTATGTGCTACATGAGATTGCAGCTACAGAAACCCCTAGTGTCCTAACTCTCATCACACCCTGTTGCTCTATCTACATGGATAAAGTAAGCCATTCAGTGAGTGATGTTGAAAATAGTCCCTGTCCAGCTCCACAGTGGGAGGATAGCACTTAATACATATGCTGTATTGGATGATGGATCTGAAAGGACAGTTATATTGGAAGCAGCAGCAAAGCACCTTGGACTGAAAGGTACTAATGAAGTCTTGATGCTGAGAACAATCAGACAGGATATTGTTCAGCTAAAAGGAGCTACCATATCCTTTTGAATTGTCTGCCATCGTAAACCCAGGGGTTTAGTTCCAGATCCTAAATGCCAGTGAGCTGAATTTAGCACAACAATCATGTCCAGCAGACACTCTTCAACAACGATATGAGCACTTGAAATCCTATTGAAAACTTTTAACAATATGCATCCTATGCTGCTCAGTGGAATCATATCGTCCACATTTGATAACCCCAGTCAAACCTGTTCAGTTGGGTCACACCTGTTCAGTTGGGTCCACCAGGCAGTCCAGTTGCTGCTCGTATTCTGCTGGGATGGATAGTTCAGAGTCCTACTACCTTCCTTCAGCACCCTATAGGTGAGAGCTCCTGTCTGCACACCATGTTTCTTTCCCCTTTTCAAACCCTACATAAACATGTGGAGAAGATGCAGCAGCTTGAGTCATTGCCTTTCCAGAATGCCAAGGAGGTAACTCACTCCATGCATGATCAAACTGCTGTTGAAATGCTTGAGAAAAGAACTGTTTGTGTCACAGTGGATGGAGTATGTTGTTATGTGACTCCCTTATTTGTCATAAATATGGCACACATCTCCAAGCTTCCCCCACTGCTGTGCCACGTAGCCATGGAACAATGATTGAGCCGTTATCCTGAGCAAGCTGCCTTATATCACATTGAAATGTAAAAGCTGGAGATAGCTGGTTACACAGTGAAAATCACCAATGACAAATTCAGCAAATCCTCAGAATCTTGAAATAAACCCCAACACATGGTATATCACAATGGAAATGCTATCATAGCTTTCAACTGCTCCTTCCGCTATCAGCAAGCCTGTCTGAATGATAACCTGCTGCCATTCCCTACCCTCAGTCCATCGCTACTTGTGGTAGTCCTACGATTCAGAGAGCATGCAGTGGCTCTCTGTGGGGACATCAAAGCCACGTTCCATCATGTAAGGCTTTTTCCTGAGAACCAGCCCCTAATTCACTTCCTGTGTAGGAATATTGTGAGAGAGCACAGTCCAGACATTTATGAATGATGGGTGTTGCCTTTTGGCACAACATGTAAATCATGCTTTGTGATTTACGCCCTCCAACGATATGTAAGAGACAACATATCAGGCAATGAAGATGTAATGCATTCTGTACTGTGTGCTTTTTATGTAGACAACTGTCTCCAGTTGTACCATTAACCACAACAAGTCAAAGATTTATCAGTAAGCTCCAGGCTCTTTTTGCTTGTGGGGGCTTTGAGATATGGCAATGGGCTAGTAACATTACAGATGTCATAGCTCACTTTCCAACTAAAGCAAGATCACAAAATTGGCTGATGGAATACAAAGTTGACCCTCTTGTAGGAGCCACAAACTGGAGGTAGGCAGATTCAGACAGCAACCCTGCAGATGAGATTACTAGAGGTAAAGCATTATTAGAATTGACTTAATTTTGCCATTGGAGAGATGGTCCTCCTTTCCTGCTTCAGCCTCCAAATCAATGGCATACATGCCCCTCCCTTAACTTGCAGGTAAAGGAGGAGGTATGCAAGACTACGTTCTGTGGTACTATCTCAGTTGACACTCCAGCTCTCGATCTGACAAACTTTGAATCTTGGGAAGAACTAGTAGATGCTGCACACAGAACACTAATGAGATGGCCACACCATCCATGTCTGCTGAAGCCCGTATACAAACTGAGATTTTACTCCTACACAGAGCACAGTCAGAAAATTTTCCTGAAGATCTCAAATCCCTGCAACTTCATAAACCAGTGCCCACTGGCAGCCGTCTGAGTACTCTTTCTCCAATCTATGATCAGTCCCTTGGTCTAATTTGCATTGGTGGCCAACTCCACAAAGCTGAATTATTGTATACAATAGGACCTCATCTGAGTTATGGAAACAGACTCCTTTTTGCTGGTGCTTAGGAGATTGGTTGCAAGACAAGGAAATTTATGAAATTCTCTGTAATAGAGGCGCTAACTTTCGCGTAGGAGAAAGGGAATTGCAAGAATCCTTCGCTGCGCTTGAGCCTACTCTGCAAGAATAATTAGCATGGCAAAATATCACCTTCAGATTCAACCCACTACATGCTCCTCATTTCAGTGGGGCATGGGAATGATAGATAAAATCTATCAAGTCCTCCTTCTAAGTAGTCTTGAAAGACTGAAGAGGTACTAATGACTTGTCCGATCGAAGTTGAGGGCATTTTGAAATCAAAACCTTTAGGATATGTGTAATCGGATATCATGGACCCAGATCCGATCACGATCAATGGCATGCTTGACTTCTGCAGGCTGTATATGGACCTGATGGATCTTTTAGGACGTCGGCGCTACCGACATAGTCAGGTGATAGCCGACCACTTTTGGGGTCAATTTATTCAGATGTACCCAGTCTGCAAATGTGCCAAAAATGGCAAAACTCTCCTCCCAACCTTGAAGTGCAAGTGGTCCTGGTTGTAGATCCTCAGTTGCTAAGAGCCTTGTGGCCTGTAGGTCAGGCTATAAGGATCATAACCAGTGATGGCAAAGTACAGACTGCAGAGGTAGGCATCAAAGGTCATACCTATACGCGCCCTATAGCCAAATTTGTGGTATTACCTAAACTTCCTAATTATGTGGACAACTCCTAAATCTTAGCAGGGCCCTTTGTTTAATTACAAATATTACTAAGTATATTTGTACGATGGCTGTACAAAGTTCCCAAAGCTAAAACAACTTTGCCAACAGGTGGCAGTCTTGGACAGCATATAGTTGAGTGGGGTGTGGCAAATACACACCTGGTAACTATTATCATACAGTTCAACAGTTTATGATTGTTTGCATTGGTTGTGTGGAGACCGCTTAATTAGCAATTTCCTTGTGTTGAGTGTGTTGATGACAATTATTTTCTATATTTCCTGTAGAAAACCATGACACTTCACAGCTAATCCTGATCCATCACAATCCTGTATTGATCTTCAAACAGATTAAATGTTCTGTTTAATCACAATCTGGAGTCTTGCACCTCTTTTTGACTGAAGAGCGTGGCCAGAAGGCGAAAGCCAGTTAACAAACACGCAACATATCGCACACCTCCTAATTCCAGTGCTACATGAAGTGTATACTTGCACTAAACTATTTTTGGGTTAAAAATATTCTGATTACTCTTATCTCTAAAGCGTTTGTTGGTTTTCTCTTTTCCCAGGCATGGTGAGCTGTGACACTGTGGTGAACATGCGTAAAGTGACCCACCAGAGGGTCCAGGAGCCTCTGTCGGGTATGGCCCTTCTGCCTTGTGTCTTCACTCTGCACCCGAGTCCTTCTAACGAACCCCCCCGCATCAAGTGGACCAAACTGTGGGGCCAACAAGGGCCATATGGTCTACAGAAGCAACAATCAATTCTGGTGGCTAAAGACAATATAATAAAGGTGAAGAAAGCGTTCCAGGGCCGCGTCACCTTACCGGGATACCCCAAGAACCGCTACAATGCCAGCTTGGCACTGACAGGCCTGCGGTCCAGCGACTCGGGAATGTACCGCTGTGAGGTTGTGGTCGGCATTAATGATGAACAAGATACGGTGCCCCTCCAGGTCACAGGTAATGTAGTGCGCCACAGAATACTAATGTACGCAGCTGTGATTATAGGGGTAATTAGATTTGTTTTAATGTTTGTGTTTTGTAAAATATACTCACAAAATAACTAGACATAGACTATTATTTAATCTGAAAAACTATATATAATTATAGTCATCAAGTGGCAAGTATTCATTTTCCTGCACATCTGCTGCTGTTTTCCACAGTGGAGTCACTGTCAGATCAGACACGGACACAGACTAAAAACAGCTGTTACATTTGCTGCATGCTCAGATGTTTGCCAAAATTAAGATGTAGTTAGACTTGGTTAAGCAAGCAAAGTGCCAGTAGGCACTGCAATGTGGGCATTTCTGTTTGTGCGAAAGAGAGAAAGTAGAGAATTACTGTATGAAGCAGTGTTTATTTAGTATTGCTAACTAAAATTAAAACAAAATAAAAACATTTTCGTTAGGGATACACCGATATGATAAATGATTATTTAGAACATTTGCCGATACAGATAGTTTAGAGGTTCTGCTTTTTTATGTTAACTTGTTTCAAATCAGTGATAATTAATTACGCAACTTTGAAAGAAATCTAAATAATAACTTTTTCTTTTCAAAAAATGCTCATAATTAAAGAGTAAAATGAAATATTAATTATTTTGCCCATCTGAAAATACATAATTATGTTAGATACATATGCTTGTACACTGTCACTGATTACATTGATTTAAGTATTTTATATATTATAGTTTTTAAAATAGTATTTTTTACATGTATGCTTATTCTGTAAAAATAATGTTTGCCTTAGTATAAATTTACTAATGAAATCAGACATTACATGTGGAATTATCAGGAGGACTTTCAAATATCAGGACCCGTAGCATTATTGTACATTTATATTCAGCATTACATAGTTTAATTCACTTTCGCACTGAAAAGTCTGATCCTGGTGCTCACTGTATATCATGCGTTCACATGAGCAGGAGAAAACACTCGTAAAAACTAGAACACCTTGACGGCTGAGACTTCAGTCTGATCAAAAGCTGCACAATTGATTACATTGAAACTGAAATCATGGTATGATGTTGGGCAGTTTAATCAGAATGATTGTGCTCCCTTTCTCCATTGCGATCAGTATGATTGATGCAGAAAATACAGAAAATAGTAGTAAAATGTAAGTGATGCGCTGGAGAGAAACAACTCACGAGCATTAAACAGCATAAGCACTCTGTCAACGCACCTGACCCAGCAATCGCTACACAATAAACTGTATGCTTATTATTATCTCTGAAGGATTTATAAAGTGCTTTTGTGTGTTGGACAACTTGGGTCGTGGTCGATGATTTCCATTATTGATAATTATCGATTTTATCGACCAGTGTCATGCCATCATGACAACAAAGTTGTAATATTGAAAATTATTTTACACAAATAATGTAAGCAATGTACACTCGCAATCATGCTGTATTTTCCAACTATCAAAACTGCCTACGTCCAAATCACAGCCGTGCTGATAGATGGATATACAACATTCTTGCTCAGCTGAGTTTTCAACAAAAGCTCTTTCCTGCAAGATTTATGAAGTGTGCATGTGCTGTTGTTGTCTCATACACAGTTTATCTTATCTTTGTTGTGGAGTACTGTAACACCTTCAGACTTACCAGTGGCCTGTAGTTGAGGTGGCCTCCCTTCTTGCCTGGATTTCTGGACAACAGCCAATTCAAGGCAATTTTATAGTTATTCTACAATGTCTTAGCTGGATGTATTTTTGATGGATGTCAAAGACATATTAGACATATTCTTTGTTTAAAAGAATGTTCTGGGTTTAATACAAGTTAAACCTTTCTGCAGCCTTTGACAGAATCAAGCATCACTGGCCTACTGATCCTAAGTCCTATCTCTCAGGTAGGTCCTTCAAGGTAGCTTGGTGAGGTGTCCAAATCATATCAGCTATTTTCTGGGGTACCTCAGGGCTCAGTGCTTGGGCTACTTCTCTTCTCTATATACACAACATCACTGGGACCTGTCATTCAAGCACATGGGTTCTCTTACCACTGCTATGCCAATGGCTCACAGTTCTACTTGTCTTTCCAGCCCAACAGCACCATGGTGACTGCTCAAATCTCGACATCTCGACCAGGATGAAGGAACACCTCCTGCAACTTAACCCAGCTCCAGTCTTTTTAGCCAACCCTGCTGTTGAACACAACATCACAGTTCAGCTGGGTTCAACTACAATAAAACCTTCCAAAACTGTAAAAAATCTAGGGGTAACCATCGATAGCCATCTCAATTTCACAGACCACATCTCAAAGTCAGCACAATCATGTAGATTCTACAATACACACAAAATAAGACCCTTCCTCTCTAAACATGCCACACAACTTCTTGTTCAGTCACTTGTCATAACTAGACGGGATTACTGTAACACTCTCATTGCAGGCCTCCCTGCATGCACAATTAGGCCCATGCAAAATGATCCAGAATGCAGCAGCACGTCTAGAGAGTGCATGATACACAACTCCTTGTCTCTCTTCACTGGCAGCCAGTTGATGTAGTTATCAAATTCAAAGCTCTGATGCTGGCATACAGAACAGTCACTGAGTCTGTTCCAGCGTACCTAAAATCATTTCTGCAGAGCTATGTTCTCACCCGAAGCCTGCGGTCAGCTAGTGAGCAGCACCTTGTTGTATCAACACAGAGGCGCCAAAACACTTTCACAGACTTTCGATTTCACTGTACCTTGTTAGTGGAATGACCTTACTAACTCCATCCATGAAGCAGACTCACTCTCTGTCTTTTAAAACTGCTAAAAAAATGTTTATTCCATTAACACTTTACCATGCATACTTTATCTGTATGAATTTATTTTACATTTTACAAATTTGCTGTCATTGTCATGATGAAATAACAATAGTAAACCCTGTTATCTGGTAGGCCTAAATGCTGTAAAACCAGTAAATCTTTGACTTTATCATAATTAATTCATGTTAAAGCGTATGTCGTTTACACATTGAGATGGAAATGGTGGAGTCTCATACTCAGGCATGTTTATTCTGTAATTATGGGAAAAAAACTGCACACAGGTGCGCTCCAGTTAATTAATTACATAATTATGTACATATTAATATATTCAATACATCATGGTTCCACAAGTTAACACAATAATTTGTCCTGGGGAAAGAGAATTTGAATCTTGAAGTCTTTTTAACAGTCTTTTAATTTCCTTTAACTGGAAATGTAAACCTCACTGGGTAGGGGAGGAGGCTAATGTCATATGATAATTATTTTATGTCACATATGGTAGTCGAATAAAGCATCTACAGCAGGGATGCTCACACTTCTATGGAATGAGAGCTACTTTTTCATGTTGTTGCAGCAAGATCTACCTTGTGCAGTAAATGCTATACATTATCACAATACCAAAATTTCAGTAGTCTGTAGTGAAATTTGACAATTCTCGATACCAGCTTCAAACGGCCAATGATTACACTTGGGCCAAACAAGGCCAACTTGGAATCGAGGCGGGTTCAATGTCAAATGCGAAGTTAGGTCAGAGGGTCTGCACCAAGATAAGAAATGAAAGAAAAACGGGATGAAGTATATTGTCACCAGACTTGCCAGGTTTTGTATCATTGCATAACGTTACGAGGTTCCAATTTTTTTTTTAATTGTGGGCACAATTCAAATTTATTAAGATGCATAATGGACAAAGCAGTGCCCAAAGGAAGAACTTTCCATGGTTCAAGATAAAAATGACATGATACCTTAGCTTACACTTGTGAAATGGGAAGTTTTGTGGTGTTAGCACCAGGGTAGCATAATAATGGCGTGTTTTAGGGCAAAGATGCGGGGCTATTGGCCCAATGGTGGAAATGCTGATCGATTTGGTCTCTCGGCTAGAGGTCAGATGCTATTGGCCCCTGCTGGCCAGTTGATAGCCCTGGCTCACTCTGGCCAGATTGTTGAAAAGTGTTTACTAGTAACCAGCATAGCTGGGTAAGAAATGGGGAATATTGCTCAGGAAACTGAAATCTTCCCCTCGAGACCTCCTCTGAAGTGTTCTGCAATAAATTGGCCCACCTAGCTTTGAGGATTTCCTTTGTCCCTTTCATGTTTGTGTGTTATCCAGGGACATGAGGTGGAAATTGTTGTGAGAGACAGTGAAGGTTATGAAAGTGGGATGTAGGGGAGGGGAAAAAAGGACTGGCAGTATGCCAAACATATGATCTGGGAATAGCAGATGGACATTTCTAAAGCGACCCCTGTTCTTTATACATTGGACTGGAAGCTGTCCTCTCACAGGTCAAATAGCTGGAGCTGGGATTCTTTTCCTGGGCTGAAAAAAAACAATTTAAAAATTCCCTGATATTTCCAGGTTTCCATGACCATGGGAGCCCTGAATCAGTTAAACAATCCAAATATTACAGCATTAATGTAACATCATATGACTACATTCAGTTTCCTCAAGGCCTCATATACAAATAGAGAAAGAGAAAAGCAATATCAACGATGACTTCAACTTATTTGTTTTCTTCAAACAAGATCCCCACCTAAACAATGACACCACTAAAATGGCACTTTTTATCTTATAGAATATTGTTTTTTTACCGCAATGGCAGCATTTTATTTTAGTAGTGGCCACACCAGGCTGTTCTTTAAAATGTATGCAGCTGACTTGCTGCCTAATCAATTAATATCTTAACCGACAGTGTTTTTGGAACTCTTAAAGAAACTCAATACAGTTAGAAAAGCACCTTATTTTCATCCTACCTCTGTAAACAGCCTCCATAGGCAGCATTTTCTAGTTTTTGGATGCAGCCAATGAGTTGGCAGCTGTACAATGCTTTGAGCGCGTTTCACTTGAGACAAGAGCGCGAGCTGTCAATTGCTCATGTGATTCTCAGTGGCCATTCTGAAGGAGAGATCAGACACAAGATGCTCGAAAGCTGCTCAGAAAAAGTTTCAATAAGAGTTACAGACGAAACTGAGAGCGGGATCCCGTGAAGGCCGACAGAAGAGTGAGAGCGCCTGTGAGGGGAGAGCTGTGAGGGTGTGCGCCTAGAGAACGACTCCTTGCATGTCTCCATTAAAACATAATTGTAACTTATTAAATATGTATATATTTTAGAATATTGTACACTGTTTTGTCAAATTGCGATTTATTTGATTTTTAGCATTTTAAATCAATTCTTGACCAACACTAACGATTCTCGATACAAAAATCATATTTCAAGATCCATGCATATACGGTCGGCAGCATAAGTATACGATGCATCGAGAAAACGAGTGAATGGACTGCCGGTATGCCAAACAAATGATCTGGGAATAGCAGATGGACATTTCAAAAGCAACCCCTGTTCTTTATACATTGGACTAGAAGCCTGTGCTCTCACTGGTCAAAAAACTTGTGCTGGGATTCTGTCTCACACTCCTCTTGTGTTCTTTTCTTATTGTACTGTGATCTTGTCCTCTGTCATTCCCTGAGGATTGAGGAATTCAGTTAAATTAGTTTGAATAGTGCACTACAGAGCAGCTTTAAAAAGAGTAGTGCATATATAATGTTACAATACCAAAATTACAGTAGTCTATAAATACCAGAGAAATCTAATTTCGATACCCATGCAAAAACTAATACTACATCATTTCTAAATTAAGTAAACATTGTTTCAAGTTCTTAAGATAATTTTCAAGACAAGCAAGCAGTAAAAAAAGCTTTTCAGGAATCTAATTTGTCAAATATAAAATTAAACATTCAGAAATTGAAAGCCATAAAGTCTCATTTACCTTTGCACAGAGATATTCCGCAGGTAGATGTTGATCAAGTGTGATACCTGCAAAAACTACTTTCAAGCAGCCTTGTTTATGCTACACTTTATACTCCGGGATAGTACATTTATAAAGAAACTCGCTGCTAAAATTATTCCCTTGTACATTGTGAATATTCAGTGTTGCCATATATATATGAAGAGCCGCACACAAATAGGTCATTGCCAAACGAAGCAACTTCCTATTAGTTAATGCTGCAATAAGTTTACTCCATACAAATTTCGTCTAAATCATTCTCATGAAATTCCTCACTGTGCGGATTCCCTTTGAAATGTCTATATGTTACACAAGACAGCTTCCGTGCAAAGGTAAATATGAATGCACCTTAATCAAATTTTAAAATCTGCAATCTCCGCAAAATCATGTTGTGTCCCGTATTTTCTGTTGACTGTTTAGAATCAGAACTCTTGAATGAATCACTTTTCTGAAAAGAAGGGCAAAGAGACGAAAAGAAGGGATGATTGCAATTTGTTAAGGACATTTGTTTGTGAAAATGCTTCAACTGTTAAGGTGTTAAAAAATGTTGTCTCTCAAGGGACCTGCTTGGTTTTATTAATCAAGTTAAACAGCTATAATTGGAGTTCAGTATTCATACGGAATAATTTGTGAAGAATAGATTGTAATTTTGTGTGTGTCAGTAATAGACTATGTACAGTGTTCCTGCCGTGCTTTTCATTCTCAGTTTCCTTTCCACACAGGGGTGGTCTTCCACTACCGTGCACCTCACAACCGCTACGCACTCTCCTTCACTGACGCCAAGAGAGTCTGTCTGGAGAACTCTGCCATGATTGCCACACCTGCCCAGCTGCAGGCCACATTTGATGACGGCTATGACAACTGTGATGCTGGTTGGCTCTCGGACCAGACTGTGAGGTCAGAGCGAATGATTGATTAGCAAATCCATTCTGACTCAGACGCATGCATATATTCAACATTACAGAATTCTTTGAACATGGAGCATTAGTTCAATATTTATGTAAATCTGTTCCCTAGAGCGGTAGTTCCCAACCCTTTTACTGGAGGCCCCCCAACACAACACATTTTGGATATCTCCCTACTCAAACACAGTTGATTCAACTCATCTGTTCTTTAGTGGAGTCTCCCAAGACCTGAATTGGGTGTGTCAGAAATGGAGATATACAAAATGTGCAGTGTTGGGGGTCTTCAGGAACAGCGTTGGGAACCACTGCCCTAGAGTATAATCTCTTAATCGGTCTTTTACATTGACTTTTACTTTGAAACTATTACTTTGTAGATCACTACATTTACGAGATATTTTGCCATATTGCTGTTAAATTAGTCACCCTAGCATTCTAATCAGCTTCATTCTGAAACAGAATAACGCAACATTCTCGAACTCCTCTGAAATATGGACGGATGATATTCAGCCCATCTAGTTAATCTGATATCTAATCATAGCCTTATAATTTATTGGCTAAATAAGATCCCATTACCAACTGCACCTGTACAGCATCCTGATGCTGTCGAAAGCTTACCTCCTCCAATCACTTCACTGTGGCTGACTGTCAGACGGCAATTGATTTCAGTATTCATATCTTCCACTTATTGACAGCTAGTAATTGAGTTCAGAAGCTTAGCCCTCACTGAATGAAAGCAGGAATGGTCTTTTCCCTCTCCGTCTTGGAGAACTCAAACACCTGTTTCACATCGCAAGCATGATCAGCGCGTGAGCAGAACGTATTTTTTTCACTTTCCATAATAACAGATCAGAGCATTCGCATCGGAAGTGTCAGCAGTGCATCAGAGCATAGCATGAGCATCCCGTGTGCAGAAGTGCAGTGGGGGTTTCAGCTCCAAGTCTGTTTTTGCAGCGCCGCTCGCACTCAAAGTGACCATACACTGTTGATGGATAAAATTTATGTGATTTGACAAAAAAGTACACAATGCACAGAATAAGCATATATCAGTAGTCTAGTGTGTCTTTATACTGTATGAATTATAGCACATCTCAAAAACAAATGAAAATAAAAAAGAAATATCAGTATATTTAATAATTTAAACCAATAAAAAATATTTTAATTATCTTAATCAGAAGTTTTATAATTTAAAACTACAGTAAACTACAATTTATGAGCCTGAAAATATGGGACAATTACGGTCGGCAACATAAGTATTCGATGCATCAAGTGAATGGACTGCCGGTACGCCAAACAAATAATCTGGGAATAGCATATGGACATTTCAAAAGCAACCCCTGTTCTTTATACATTGGACTAGAAGCCTGTGTCAGTTGCCTCCATGTCTGAGGCCGCCAATCCGCGCATCTTTACACGTGGCTTGTTAAAGCAGAAAGTGCTCTATTTTAGATGCAAGAATGGTCCTCCTCCTCATGTAAATAAGATTTCACAAAAATAATGTTTGTAATACTTAATGACACACTCCTGAAATCCATTTTATAAGTTATGGTCTTTATTCAAATAAATTCTCACCGAAGTAACATAGAAATCAAAGTATTTTTCTGTATAGAGCCGCTGCTGTGACACATAAAAAATGCTACCAGTGTGAAAGGCCTATTCAGTCTACAGCTGCAGTTACGCTGTAGTTAAGCTGATGCAATGCTCACGTCTCACTCAAGCTTGCGATGTGAAATGGGCGTAATTGGGCCATCTCCAGAGAAGCTTGTCTGCACATCAGTGAAGACGCAAATATGCAATTAGTGCAAGTATATGGAGACATCAGAGCTCCCTGGACTGGGATGGAAAATATGTGGGCTGTTTTAATGGTTTTATGTAACTGACTTTAATATTTGGGCTCTGGTCTAGGATATGCAAGAGAACCCCCATCTGCTACTATTCTCTGAAACCCAGGAGTGCCATGCATAATCTTTGAAGACTTCAGCCTGCACTCCAGCACACTTTGAATCAATGATCTTTTGAGTAATTACGCAGTTAGTCTTTCTATATTGATCTCACTTAAGTTCTTGATTTGACTTGGCTGTCACTTCTACCCAGGTATCCCATCCAGTCTCCACGGCCTGGCTGCTATGGTGACAGGGACGACTCACCTGGTGTGAGAAACTACGGCAGCAGAGCCCTCGATGAAAGGTTTGACGTGTACTGCTTTGCTGACAACTTGCAAGGTACCATATTTTCCATCTGTTACAGCTTAGTCATATATTATGCTTCTAAAAGCAGTGTCTTTAAATGTCATCGTGAGCTGTGACCTAGACACAGTAGATGCATATACATGTCCCAACTCTCAAACATATAAGTAGGTCAGCATCGTTTCAGCTCAGCCCTACGGTTTGTGCCAGAATGGGTAGTGTAACATGTTTTTGTTTACAAGGTCTCTCATTGTGTTTTTAGGGTTATTTCATGCAGAAATGGCAGTCCTGCCTCCCGCTGTGAATTATTATGCCAAACCTTTATAAAAAATATTCATATTTAATGTTTAATGTTTGAAAATTATGCACTGTCTTTCTGGCTTAATAAAAAAGGCTGGTGTTGGACTGATTTTATTATTTATTTTTATATACAGTATATAGTTTTCATCAGGAATATCATAAACAACAGCATTCTTTGTAGAATTATGGTAAATTAGCACAGATAACTAAATGCTTACTCTACAGGAGTTTATTGAACATTGAGCAGGGTTTCTTAACCTTTTAAGCTCTGAGGGTGTTTATAAAGATTTCCTGTTTCAGTGCCATACCCAAAACTTAAGGCTTATAACTCTACAAAAAAAAAAAAAAAATACTGCTTTTTATTTTGTTCCAAATCTTGTCAACTGTAACTGAGTAAAATTGTGTGTTGATTCGACAAAGTAATCAAAAATAAGTGCATTACAGAAATTATTTATCCTAGTGTCCAAAAAAAAATCTCCATGTGTCCAAAAGCCTCTCCAAAAAAAAACAAAAAAAAAAAACATAATAATTGTACATAAGAGCTACTGACACATACAAATACAAAACTGATTAAAGGTATGCACTCTCTCCACAGCATACAGGCATGAGTAATTCAGTTCCATTCAGTGTTTTGAGCCATCATTGAATCTGTGTGTGCATCCCATTCCGAAGGGCTCACCCCTATGCCCTGATCTCTTTAGAGAGTTTACCCTCCTGGGTGAGAGCTTCAGAGGTTTGAAGGGTTTAGGGCTTAAAAATATCAGTAATTCGGAAGACACTTCTATCCATCTATTACATCTATCCAAGCCAAAGAAGCTGGTCACTAAAAGGCTGTCGCTAATGAACACCTGCACCTAATCAGAAATATTTACACGTGATTTTGCATCACTAACTTTTTCAGAGTAGAAACCGAAAATAAATAATTGAAATCTTTAAGACTTTTTGAAAATGTAAACTTCATGTTTAAAAAGTTTTGTTTTATTTATTTTAATTAAAAAGAAACCAATAAACAAATATACAGTGCATTTTTTAAATAAATAAAATACCACTTTGTATTATTATATTATTTTAACTCCTTTAGAATAACTGATCCAGTGAATTTACATTAAAATAACAAAAGTATTAACCAAACAAAAATCCAGGAGATTAAATTTTTTTAAAATGTTAATTATTATAATTAAAAGCTTTTATAGATTATGAAAGCACATGTTTTTGTTTATAGAAACATATTGCAGTTGCAGCTGGTTTAATATACAATAAATTACAATTGGTAAACTTCCATATTTGAGAAGTATGCTCCTGTTCCAGTCTGCTTGGCAGAAAAGTGTCCATCTGTTTAACCCTACGGAAATGCTGGAAGCAGCTATTTATGAGCTCTTCGGTTTTTGGAACGACCCTTCAACATGGCGGCAACCATCATTCCCCCTTGGAAGTGCCCTATGGATGCAGATTTACTCTGTTTGGAATGCAGGGTGTGTCATGTACTTGGCGCCATCTCCTGGTGGCCATATGTGATTAGAGTGAATAATCCTCTCTGCCCATATTTGAATGACTTTTTCTCTGGTTGCAGCGATCTGAATCCTAATACCATTAATTTAGCGTTCCATGATGCTGGAAAACGTGCTAAATTTTTTTCAATTATGTAATTTGATACAGGAAAACACAGCATATAAGCAACACCGGTTTACATGGAACATGTACAGTATGTCAAAGCCATATACGTAGCTATTACTTACTATATTTTTGTCTGTAAGTAGGCAGGTTGTATTCTACTATTTGAGAGCTTTCCAGCGACATATGACACATGACTTTTTGATCAGCTTGTTGTTTTTACCGATGAATTAATACATTTTCAAAACGGAACAGTTCTGATTTGCCTGCGAATTTCAAAGCTCTTTATTATTTTTGGTAATAATGCCTACATGCTCTGTAAAGTACCGCTTCTAATTGTTAAAGCAATACCTATTTTGTGTTGGCATGACTGTAGTTATTCATATTTTAATCATTATTTATTTCTCATCGTCGGGAGCATCCTAGCATCTATTTCTATCCCCTACTGGTCTGTAGGAATGGATTAAGAACTTGGGGTAAATTGTCCCTTTTTTGTCCATTCATCTCAGTGACAAAAGCCATGTTTACACCTGCTATTAAGATGTGTTTTGGACTGTCCGTTTGAAATTGGACAACAACAAAGACAGGTGTAAACAGGTTCCAAATTGTTTTGAGATTTGTCCACTTCAGCCACATACAAAGGTGGTCAAAACCCATGTTACTACTTTAGGCTTGAAGTGTAGACACTCATCCCTTTGATTATGATCATATCACCCAAAACACATCTTAATACCCGGTGTAAATCAGGCAAAAAATGGGCCAATTTATCAGAATTCACCCTACAAACAATTTTCTAAAATTAGGCATATGTTCTCTTCGAAATGAATGGATCTCATACTTTTTCACTACCTCAGTCTTTCAGCAGTATCCCTCCATTTGTATCCTCTCTCCCTTTATCCTCTCTACAGGTGAGGTATTCCACTCAAGTGTGCAAGAGAAGCTGAGCCTGGCATCGGCATCCACTCACTGCCACAATCTGAGTGCTCAGCTGGCCACAGTCGGGCAGCTCTACCTAGCTTGGCAGGGTGGCCTAGACCGCTGTGACCCTGGATGGCTGACTGATGGCAGTATACGTTACCCTATCAACCTGCCCCGGCATAACTGTGGAGGAGATGAACCAGGTGTACGGACCGTTTACCACAACGCCAACCGTACCGGCTTCCCTGACACTGCTAATCTCTTCGACGCCTACTGCTACCAAGGTTTGCTGAACTTCTGAATGTGGGTTTGCTCATAAATATTCACACAAAGTCCTTTTTTTGTCCCAGATAAATCTTTAGTTTTATTGAGCCTTAGCATTTTGACCCTGTTGATGAGCTGGAAAAATGCTCTCTTCCACACTTTTTTCACTTTGAGAAGTTTCATAAAGAATTCTCATTATATTTATAGCATATTTTAGAATAATTTATAGTCCGTAACATCAATAGACTCGCCCTGCTCATGAGTATATTAAATATTATATGTTTCTGTATATTTTTTCAATCAGTGTATATTCTGAAGTCATTAACAAAAGTATGTAACTATATACTTTCAGAGAGGAATGCTGATGAGCAGGCAGTGATACTCCACCGGACTCTGGAAACCTCTAATTCAAACTCTTCAAGTGATGAAGAGGTCCATCTCCAAAGAAATGGAGCCTTCCCTGAACCTTCTACCTGGACCGGTCTGGTTGATCTTGAGAAGGAAGATGTCAAATCCATCATAAACAACGAATCTTCAGAAATCTCAGAGGAGCATGTTGTAATCCACCTTATGCCTAAAGATAGGTCTGTAAACCAGGAAGATGATGGCTCCAAAGATACTTTGGATAAACAAGAGAACCTTCAAGGGGGCTCTGCCAGAGAGGAAACCGATGAGAGAGATGAAACAGAGGATCTTAAATCAACTTCTGACCCCTCCTTATCCACGCCATCCTCTTCCACGCAAGATCAGACCAGCAACAGCGTGATTTCCAACATTTTGAACTCAATCCTAAAACCCTTGAGGTACTGGACCGGGATTGGAGGGACTGAGATACCAGGCACAGAGTCCAGCCTCTACAGAGGAACCTCAGAAATTGTCCCAACAGCCAGGACAAAGCCAAGTAGAGAGAAAGCAAACAAAGGAGATGCTGATAATGCCATATTGCAGCCTAATACTAAGGAACTTTCATATATCCCCTCCAAATCAAATCCAGAGGAAGGCCCCTTGGAACAGGTGACAGAGGTGGTCTTTGTGGCTGCACAGCAGAAGATACAGAGTCCAAACAAATCCCAAATGGAACATCCAAATTCACAGACCGATAGCTTAACCGGTCCATCCAGAGGTAAGGCCGGTACATTTTCAGACTGTTCTATGTTGCGGAACTCTAAATGAAAAATGATCATGAATATCCTGGTCCGTCTTTTCAATACAGCAGTGCCTCAGTTTAAAGCTTAAAAATAGCATCATAAAAGTGGTCTATTTGGCTCTTGCATTAGAGATGGCCAAAGTCTTCTGATGGCATAATTCAAGTATAAGTCATTTTTCAGCAAAAATCTTGACATCCGTTGCACGTTCTTGAGTGCTAAGAGAGAAGCTTGCTTACAGTGGCTTGCATGTAATCTGAAAACTTGCATTGTTTAGTACAAAAAAAGATCATATTTGGCTCATAAATAAACTGTCATTCTTCAATCTCTATTGGCTACTTGCTGCAAACAATCAAAGCATGAGGTATAGGCAGAAAATGAAAACTTTTCTTTAAGCTTGAAGGCTAGCCTACAAGACTTGGTGGCCAAAAACTGAAAGTGACAACTCTCTGCTCTCCCTGAACATTACCATGGTTTTTGGAATAAACATGCTCCAATATTTGCATTGCGGTAACAGCACTCCATTACTGAATAATTTCTGTACTACTGAAACTGTTAAACGTCTGGAATCATAAAAATCTTTTTAGTATAAACTTGGTAAAACATTTCAGATGCTTTTGACACCCTTTCTTCTAACCGTCACTGCTCACTATTTTGTGATATTGTATTTAACAATCATGATAACAGTAGGCTACATTTTCCGGTAAATTTACAGTAACATGTTCACTAATATATTTTGTAACATTGCTGCAGTTTCGAGGTTCCCAGTGTGTGTGCCACTTTTTTCTCATTCCTTTAATCCCCATCTCAGAAATGCACAAGTTATATCACTTTCTATTGCCCATTTAGCAGATAGTCTGTTTAAAAGCCACTATTTGCCTTATGCACCAGAGAAACTATCATGCAGCCATTTTGAAAATTTGGTCTTAGAACTTCTGTTCTAGCAGTTCAATATAGATATCAGTGGTGTTGATGTAAAAGTGTAATTAGCTAGCGAGGTGGATTTCCAAGTTATAGAGTTGTCAAAAGCCATTATGAGTATTTTAAAGTATTTTAAAGATTTTGAAAGAGTACTTCATTCATAAATACACAAGATCGTACCTTTATGCAGTGGACGTACAGATGTGCCTCTGTGCTCAAGAGATACTGCTAGAGAGCCCAAAGTTCCATAGTGCTGCTTTAATTATGAAGTCTAATCTTAATAAAGTCTATTGGGTGCCAAGATACATTTAGCCTTTAACTACTACTCTGTATCTGTCGTAATGCTTGCATTTGAATGTTTCATTGTTTCTGAGAAAGGTACATCAAAGACAATTTTTTAGCAAACCGAGGGGTGGGGTGGGGGGGGGGACTCCTCCTTGATAATTTTGCATCAGAAATTTCTGAGGCAACACAAGGACAATCTAGCTGGGCAATGACCCCAGCACCCCCTTAGACCTGGCCATGCACTGCAAACTGTACATTGTTCCTTAGGCACATCCACTGTGGTGAGAGGTTACCACCCAGACGCAACTCGTTCTCTGGAATATGAGAGTGGGATGCTGTAGAGGTCACAGTGCTGAGATATGTTCCTGCACCTCTGCTTAAGGGCTTTTAATGGATATCAGTGCCTGTCATATTCATGCCAAGTGAAGTGGCATTTCTGGTAGAAGAAAGCAAAATGGGCTTCAGCCTCTGAAAATGTAGTGTGTTGCAAGCCTTAGGTCGAGATTGAAGCATGTCTATCTGGTGTGGGTATAAGCACATTGGATTTTGGCACCATTTCGTACTCAAGTTATCATCAATACAAATATCCTCCCCGTGAACCAAATTCAATAGGGAGCATTAATGTTTAATGTCAGGTGAAAATCCAGCCTTAGTCAGCATGCATTATTTACATCCGAATCGAATTAACAGTGGCAATTTCTCAGCAATGCCTCCTCTGCTGGCCTAACATACCAAATAAATAAATATTTTTCGTTCTTTCATTCTCAATCACCTTTTATGTATTTTAATCGATTTCCACTCTTAATTAATCTACAAACAAATGAGAAAAATTTAAAGTTTATCCAGTCAGAATGTATTCCTTGATGCTCACAAGCAAAGTGTGACAACTGTTTCACAAATCGCATGCCAAAGCAGCACGTGAGTTTGAGCTCCACCACCTCAGGCCTTCAGAATTTCTGCAGAATCCCTCAACAGTGCACATGAATGAGCAAATAAAGTCAGATTTTCAGATTCATCAGCCAATCAGATTGATTTATTTGTTCTTTGTGGGCTTTCGGTGTCAGATCAAGTTTTGAGAAGTAGTGCTGCATCGGATTTTACAACTTCCTACTAGGAAAAGTGTAGAGGAATGCATCTTGAAGTCAGAATTACAACTTGTAGTCTCGTGCAGAAATCAACTCCATTATAGACCTCCTTGGTAGATTCATATGAAAAATTCTGATTTTTTAATGTATGCTCAGGAGATGTTCATTTCACAAAACAGTCATGCTGCAGTTAAAATTAGGCTTGCTTGAGCATCAAGTTGCTCCCGATGGCAGGCTAGCGCCTTGCATGGCAGCTCTGCCGCCATTGGTGTATGAATGTGTGTATGAATGGGTGAATGAGTCAATGGTGTAAAGCACTTTGAAAAAAGGCGCTATTTAAGTGTTGACTATTTACCATTTGATTTGAACTTTGAAGAAATCCCTCAAAGGGAGAAAAATATATTCGCCCATCCAAAACAACATATTCTGTTTTCAAGCTCCTCTTCAATGTGTCACTTTGATTTACCTTATTCTTTTCTAATGCAAGTCCAGATATTCAGGCAAAGTTGCGTGATTTACAACCCAATGTCTGTTCCCTACAATGAACAAGACTTATATGCCTTATATGCCTTCAAAGCCTATACCGTGTCTTCAGTATTTGAACATTGAAGCCACACTTCAAAATTTATGATTTTCATTGTATTAAATTTTAAAATGTCAAACCAAGTAGCATTTAGTTTTTAAGAAAGACACCACAAGCACACTTTTCAAGCAAGACATTTCACAAAAAGAATATTGTTAGGTTTTAAATGATAAAACCATAGATATTCTGTTTTATGTAGATGTTCAGAATGAAGACAAAAAGTATTTTTGGTTGTCAGATGTTAGTGGAACATGTCCATTGTTAATGTGCTGAACAATACAAGTGGTTACCTTGACACCAGTTATTTAAAAAAAAAGAAGAAAAAAAAGGCAAAAATGGCAAAGAAAAGTGAAGTTAGTTATGAGAAAACCCCTAGTATAATTTTTTGCAGATGCCACTTGGTTTAATATTTTGATATCTATGGAGCCAGAACAATAATACAAGTATTTGAATCTGAATTGTTCATTTGAATTCTAGACATTTGAAACATGACAACATTGAATGAATCTGTGGCATGTTTTATAAACATGAAGAAAATTGTGCGCGTGCGTGCGTGCGTGCGTGTGTGTGTATGTATATATATATATATATATATATATATATGAATTTCTTCCTAATCTGAAAATTCAAACCTGTAATTTTATAATCTGAATATTAACAGCTAATTCTACCTCTAAAAAAATCTAAACAAAAATCTGGTGTTTAAAAATACAATATGCCTCAAAAATATAACATTTTGTTAAATGTCACATTAAAATGAAAGGAATCTATCTATCTGCACTATCACTCCTGTTTATAATCAACAAAGCTGTCAACATTGCAATTTGCAAGCGCGCGAGGTTGGAGCTTTTGACGCCTTTCAAATCATGGCTTTTCCTTATTTTACACCACATTTGACAATAATTGTAAAGCTAACAGAACAACTCAACTGTTATATCTCATCTCCATCTGTCTAGATCTGACTTACTGTACACAGGTATTTTCTCTGCCATCTGAATGCATTTTAAAAATTTTGTAATACTATACAAAACAATAATAATATAATTAAATAAATATTATAATATTAATAATATACATAATATATATGATCTATATTTAATATTTGTATATAATCTGTTTTCAATATACATCATAACTAATTATGCTGCTCCAAATCTGTTAACATTTCCGTCAACTTTAAGATGGCATTTTTAAGGTAACTGACGAGTTTTGACTTTTACTTGAAGATATTTCACACAAAAATAAAAAATTATTTCATGCTGTTGCAAACTAGAAAGACTTTCTTATTTCAGTCGATATCAAAAGGAGATATTAGGGAATCTCAGTCACCATCCTTTCATTGAATGAAAAAGATGCAGTGACAGTGAATGAGACTAAACGTTTTGCTTATCTCGTTTTTTTTTTTCTTCTTCTTTTCTCCATGGCAGAGAAAAATTCATACAGACTCAAGGGTGAGCAGTGATAACAGAAATGTCATTTTTAGATGAACTGCCCTTTAACTTCCTGTTTAAGGATTTGTTAAAGGTTTCTGCTAATATATATATATATAGCACATGCTAGACCTTATTCACAGCAGCACCATCCTTGATTTTTAAAAGGAATGACAACAAGGCTGTGAGGGATAGACGTGCAGTCTCTTCAATGGGATTCCCGTTAAAAATCAAACATGGCACTAATGTGAATAAGGTTGTGTTAGATTTGACAGATTTGATGGTTAAACGAAATGAACAAAACCATCATAAATACAAGCATATTCTTAGCAATATAATTACTATAATGAAATTAGTTAATAACAAACATGTAATCATTGTGTTGAAATGATCTCCTCAGTCCAGTCAGCTCTGTTGATGGCTTGAAGCCACAGATGATTTTTCAACCATGTAATCCAAAAAGTTTACTTTTTGCAAATGGTTTTCGCTACAACTTCCGTGTTTGACATAAGCGGTGATGTTGTCAAAGCATTGGTCTATTGCGTCACATCTGGCTGGAAAGCAAGTGACTAAAGAGAAGGGTCACAATAAAGGCTACATACTTAAGGCTACATGCATTCTTAATGAATTAATTTAGAGTTTTAAAGTTGTGTTAACTTATTTAAAAAAGAAAGCACAGAAATGCACAATAAAATATAAAAACATGTCCAGAACATTTAAAACCCTTAAAAATATTTGCCCCTTTGATGCAAATTATGTTACCTGAGAAAATATCTGAATTATCCATACACACGTTTTTCACAATTTCTCTCTAAATAAATAAACATACAGTATGATGCACAGGGTAGGTCTCTACAAAGCCTATTATCTGACGTCTTAGTGAAACTCTTCTGTCTAGCTTTCGCAAATTACTGCACCATTGCCCAAGGGAAATATTTGTTTATCTGTTGACCATGCACACTTTTTGCTTTCTTGGATTAGTTTAGCACTACAGTATTTACTGCAGTATGCTCTTATGCCGAGTCACTGCATACATACTAAAATGATGAGTCCAGTACTTGCAGCATTTTTACTTTATTACACTTTGAATAAGGGCACGAATACAGACAAACTTAATGTGCTGAAGCTGTTAGCGCATGATGATACGTATGCATTATTCTGGTTTGATTTACAGGTAAAATGCATTGGGAACTAACTGCAGAATATGTGTGTAATTTACAATGTATGCTTTGCAAGTGGTATTGCCAAGGACAGAGGATTCATCTCTTTGGGACTTTCAAAACAAATGTACATTGCAGGAGTCAGATATGACCCGTAGGAAAGAAAATAGAGGTCACTTTAGCTATGCTTGTACTTACATTTTCAAACCGAAACACAGTTATATTAAACGATAGGTGTGTTGAGACAGTTTAATTGCTGGATATCTCTAGGGCATTGACGTATATATAATGACAGATCTATTTCAAGCTACACACATAAAAGCTAATTACCATAGTTCTTAGGTGGTAGTTAGCATATTTTGCTAGCTAATTAAACATACATTTAAATTAAATGATCTCCTCCCCTCACTATGTTAATCACAGTGTGTGTTGTAATCTCTGCAGGAATGATTGGATCAGGCACAGTAGATCCCACTGTTTCCTCAAGTCCCTTGGTATCTAAGAGCAACTTCGGCTCTGCATCAGTGCGGAGCAACCAACAACTCTCGGCGCCAATGTCCTTGAAAGGCTCAAAGTTTGGCTCCCCAGGCAATAATGGGCACTTCGTAACTCAAACCAGTGGTCCTATGGAAGCCAAAAGGGGAGGCTTGGAGATCATGACCATCCCCATCTCCAGGAACAACCCTGAAAACTTCTCAGGGGAAGGGAAAGACTTGAACGAAGACAGTTACCAACTTCTAAAAGGCCCTGCAATACATTTATCTTCAGAGGATGAAAAAGAAACAGAGGGAAGTGGTGGAAAAGATTTGCCATTCACCGTTGATGGCCAGCTGAAAGAAACTGACCATTCCAGTGTCCAAAGTGTACCTCTGAAGGTGGTCAAATGGCAGCTAATGAGTCTCCAGACAACTCAACCTTCTCTTGGATCCAGTTCCTCTGAACCCAAGCATCTGGAACCAGATAGCATGGCTGAGGAGGCCAGGGGAGAGATTGTGTATGTCTATCGGCCCAATGAAAAACACAAAAACAGTCTGTCAAACAAAGTAAATGTGCCTTTCCTCGAAAGGAAGCAAAGCACAAATTTGACCAACGCACCTAATATAAACACTTCTAGCACGGGTACTACACCAAACCCTGTCACAAGAGCTCCCGATTCAATTCACGGTGAACTGCCAATTACATCAACCATTGGGAACACCCATTCCCAATTAGGAGATTCCACCACTATTGAAGATATTTTGCGTACTACAGATTCATCTATTTCTAGCTCATGGCTACCGGTTGTTCAAGAGGAAGTGGATACGCCAACGGCACCTGTTCCTATCACAATAGTGACTAAACCTGGTCCTCAGATTACACAAAATACAGTTCAGCCAACAAGTATAGATCATATGGAGACTTCACAACAGGCTGAGTCCAGGTCAGGAGTGTCGGAGTCGTTTCTGTTGGCTCGTGGCTGGACAACTTTTTCCAACCACATTTCTACAGAGGATCCATCGTCCCAGACCACAGGAAGCTCAGAGAAAGATATTGCAAACAAAACTGTCACTGGCTGGGAAAACAGCACCTCCAAAACATCAGGTAAATTTTGAATTTCCAAGGGGTTTTTAGGCAACTATAAATACTGTATTAATTCTTGGTGTGAATAGGTTTTTAAAGCTCTCAGATTAAAGCCACATCAGGGTGTTCTTTCTTTCTTGCTTGCTGGCTTGCTTGCCTGTTTGCATGCTTTCCTTTGTTTGTTTGTCCATTTGCTCTTTCTTGCTTTCTTTTGTTTTGTTAGTTCCCTCTTTCTTTCCTTTTATTGCTCGTTCACTCTTTCTTTTTTTGCTGGCTTGCTTTCTTTCATTTGTTCTTTTGTTTGCTCTTTCTTGCTTGCCTTCTTTATTGCTTTCTTTTCTTTCTTTTGTTTATTCACCTTTTCTATGTCTTTCTTTCTTCAACAAAGGTGAGTGTAAACAAAGATTGCAAATACCTAAATTGCTGCAGCCTTAAAGTAATTAGAGGGTTAGGGTCAGTGCAATTAGAGAGACTCTGTAAGGTAGTGATCTCAGTCTAAAACAAATCAATGCTGACAGAAGCCAGTAGATGTGTTTAGTAATTGACTCCAGTCTCACTCTAGTCTATACGCATGTTTAAAATGGTGCTGTATACATAAGCTCAACCTACCCTTGTTTGAATCGATTTCTCTTGCTGGGTGTCAAAGCATTTGCAAGACCCCAGATGTGCACTTCAGCAAACAAAGTAATGATCCTTAGTAGATCTGTGGGTCTCTGGTATTGAATGACTGTAAACAGAGTTGCATCCTTAAGTATACAATGAATGTATAAGAAAATTAATAAATTAACTCATACAGCTGCTCCTAGAAGATACTTTTTGTCTCTTGATGTGCTTCTGATGATTCTTACATCTGCAACATTGTTTTTCAGAATGGCAGAGTGTAAATACATGGTATAATTACTTTGCTGAAAAGACCAGCTTAGACCAGCATGATGGTTTATACTGATTTGGTGCTTTTATTGTGTTGACTATTGACTATTTTTATTGATTATTTTCATCCCTTTCACTACATCTATGTATAAAATTATGCGTATTTATAACAAAAGGAAGTAACCCAAATCAGGTTTTTGAAGGTCAGACTTCCTCTGTCCGTTAAAAGCGCCATTGTTAGAGAGTTCTGAAAGCTTGAAGTTAAAAATAAATGTTTGCATTGCATGGCAACAGACAAGACTTTGCTCATCATCTCTCTTCAACAGCCCCAAACAGACAATGCATCTCAGGAAGCGACTATCAGATATATTTAAATATTTCCTTCTAAAAACCCCTTTGAGCACAGAGAGAAGAGAGCCCTATTTGTCCTCCTTTTCATGCTGTGCAGGTGGAAGTTCATTAGCTTTTTTTAATCAATGAGAGGTGTAGAGTCCACCATTCTTTGCCTCTCCCTTGAGGCCTTTTAGGCATCAGAGAAGTGCTTTTTTGAAAAATAGCCACCATCACAGTAGTCATAACACCAGCAGCAGGCTGGCTTGCTCTTAAATAGAGAAGTGCGTCGCACTGTGATAACAAGAGGAGGAGCTGTGTCTTGCATGACTTTGCTGTTCCATCACTCTCACTGACATGGCTTGTAGCTGTTTGCACATGGAAGCAGACATGTCCGTCGGTCTTAGTAGGACAGACAAGTACAGTTTACACACACTCACATACTAGATTTGCAGCCAGTTCAGAAGTTGTCCTCTGCTGGTGCTTTTGAAACTGTGAGTAAGACTTAAGGCTCGGGTATACTTTGTTTTTCCATGTGCTGGTTCATCTCATACGCATTTGAGTGCGAATATAGACAAAATTTGCATCATGTATACTGTGCACGATCCGGAGTATACTTTGGCCTTAAAATTCTGCTCACTGTTAGACTCTAAATTATAAATCCTCAATCTGGAATTTGGACAGACTATAGAATGAATGCCTGTGAGTTATTATACTCCAGCTCCTTAAGATGGATTACACTGCCTACAAGGTAAAACGCAATGAATGCATGATCAGTTTGGTAAATTAAGTGTGAAAAACCATCATCTTTGCTAACTCTCATTATTGTTTCCTAATTTGTCTACAACTTAAATTATGTGTCTTCAGGCAAGGGTGACGAGTTAACGGATATCTCCTCACTAGTTCATCCTCTTTTTTTAAAACCAGATTTATTATAGGCTCTTATACCTTCCCTTCTCTTTATGAAGGCACCTCTGCCCTACCAGGCTTTGCAATCTGGAATCAGCTAAAAATCTTTCACATCTTATCACTCTAATTGTAATGTATTGTAGCTGGCAATGACGAAGACGATGACGATGAAATGAAGAACCCACGTGCAGTTTAATAATCAATGTGAAAACCAAAAACCCTACTATAAACATGAATAAAACATAACATAAACTTGAAACTTAAACATGAACATGAACTTGAAAAGTGCTACACAAACTAACATCAATACTAGAATGGACAATGGTAAACATGAGGTCTTAAAACATGACATGGGGGAACATAAACCAACGATGAACTAGAACTGTTAACAACATAATGAAACAATAAACCAATGAAAACAAGACACATGAACATGGAGGGAAAACAGGACATCACATGATTTGGGAATCATGAACTAAACTTCTCAAAATAAATCAAAACATGAACAAAAATACATATAAACATAACACTAATCTATAACAAGAACATTTTTCCTATCAGCTTGTAGTCTCTTATCGATTTACTACCAATTTAATCGAATCCCTCCACTTTAATGCCAGTTCTGCTTTAGGGTAGTGGTGAGGATTTTGATTTAATTAATTTGTTTCCATCTTAGGAAAGAACACAAAACAATATGTAACAATATAATGCTTTATTAACATTTTCCTAACAAAGCCTTCCACAGTTTAAAGATAGAAATGCACTAAAATGGCATCAATTGAAGTAGCATTAAGCATTTCCCAAAATCTCAGTGGTAGTTTGAATAATTGAAAGAATTAGTCCCCCATAGGTTGCATGTTCATTGCAATGTACACTAAATCTCTAAAACACTTATCCTCCACAATATTAATCTTTGGATGAATCTATCCGCTTTGCTACAGCAATCGTAAAGCCGCGTTAGTGATTTGTGTCAGAGTGTCAGTGCCAGCGTCAAGCACCGCTTTGAACTCCACATAAAAAGTGTCTCCTTCTGCGTTTTGGTCATAGTTAAGTCATGGTGTGATTTGTTTGCTTCAAGTCTTTCTAATTGGTGGATCTTTCTCTTCAGGATTCATGGGTAGTGTATTTATTCAGCACATATTCCACAATTTATATTATAGATTTTTAAAAATGTTATTAGCAGTTATTACATGAAATGATGACTTCACCAGAAGCATATACCACTGATTAACTTTTCAGCTCAAGGTCTGTATTTAAAGGTTTATAAGTTAATGTAAAAATCTATTTGTCTATGGAGAATTTTTACTTCTGGAACCAGATTTTTGCACTATCGAAAGGGTGGGGACCCTGTTGACATGCCTACAGCATTGAGGAGCTTCACCCATTAACTGTGTGTCAGAGACTCTCCATAAACTAACAATAGAATGAAAACTCTCGCAGACAGATGAAACCTGATATAGTCCATTGCTAAGCTCTCAATGAGCGCCAAGCTCTCTCATCTGATCACTTGGATTTAGCTTCAAACCTATTAAAAGTGATGTTTAATGTGAGATTTGGAGATTTATGCAAATCTTAGGATGTGTATGACACCAACAGCCTTTAATCTGTTCTCTATAGATTTGAGGGATATTATTAGAATGTTGGAGTGTTCCATGTCAGGATTATTTTAGGAATTTCGTTGTTAGGATGTAGAAGTTAGTGCCTTTAAAACTTTCTATCTGAGATTTGACCTCAGAACTGTAGTTTTAAGTGTTTGACGATTATGTGCCCTTGAGCACTCTTAAGCTTTTTTTTTTCTTGACTGAACTTGACATGTCTATTTATAAAAAAAGATCTATGAAACTGTATGCAGGTAGAAAATGAGAAAAGAGAACACATCATACTGTTTTGACGTGCCGTCAAGCTTTGTTTGTTTGATTCCTTTTTATAGATGAAATAATCTGTGGTGTAAAATTGTAGGTATTTTGCAACCAGCGGTGTTATGCGGGGAGACTTTCTATTGCATTTAGTCATGTTGACATAAAGCATAGTATCAGATTTTGACAGGCCTGCTTTTGCCATTTTAAACTGAAATATGCAGTAACTGGTTTTAGACAAATTCCTCAGACAATCAATGATCATGTTATTGCTTTTATTGCAATGAACAGAATTAATATCTACTTACTTTACTAACATACAGTACACCAGTGAGCCAAAACAGCTGGTCCAATGAGTTTCATTTTCTTTTACATCACATGGACAGCCGTGTATGTGTGCATCATTTACCTGAGAAAGTGATGGCACCAGGATGCACTGTGGGAAGACGATAAGCCAGTGGAGGGAGTTTGATGCTCTGGGCAATGTTCTGCTGGAAATCCTGGGTCTGGCCATTTTTGTGGATGTCAATTTGACATGTGCCACCTACCTAAACATCGTTGCAGACCAGGTACACCCCTTCATGGAAATGGTATTCCAGGTTGGCAGTGGCCTCTTTCAGCTGGATAATGCTCCCTGCCACACAGCACACAATGTTCGGGAATGGTTTGAGGAACATGATGAAGCGTTCAAAGTGCTGCCCTGGCCTCCAAATTCCCCAGATCTCAATCCGATTGAGCTTCTGTGCGATATGTTGCACCAACATGTTGCAACTTATAGGACTTGAAGGATCTGCTGTTTATGTCTTAGTGCCATGTACCACAGGACACCTTCAGGGGTTTTGTGGAGTTCATGCCTCTGTGGGTTGGTGCTGTTTTGGTGGCATGCGTAGGACCAACAGCATATTAAGCAAATGTTTTGGCTCACCTGTGTATAACCTGAGATGATGGCATTTGTTTTCACTACTTTCGCATTTTTTTGCCATAAAATAGCCCCATGAATCCACATCTTTATATGTCTAGGATTTAATCCACCAACATTTTGGTAAACAGATGTTCATTCATGTAAATGTTCTTGTAAACTTGAATTCTGAGTACTATCATAAACCTGTCAATTCCCCTGCAGCGCAAGTCACACCATCCCAACAGTGGCAAACAGGAACACCAGCCCTACACAGTCCACACCTCAGCTGCATTCTTCCTTCAGCTTTAAAACAGTACTTTTTCCATGCTGGCCAGTAGATTGCTATGGTCCACAGGGATGCAGAGTTATCTGTGCTGCACGAGAAATAGACCTCTGCGTCCCAAGGTGCACACTCAGCTTACCGGCACAGTAATTGCCGCTTCACAGTCAGTGAACAATCGCACTGCCATTAACTGTATCATAAAAGATGAACGATCATGGTTTGACCTAGTCGATAAGGATATTTTTACATTTAAACTTCATTCCATGTATATCAAAGGCTACAATCAAAAGTCAGAGATTTAATTATGAACTCGTAGCTTACTCGCTATATTTGTCCAAGACTAAACTTTCTGAGGTAGGCCCACATTATTATTGGAGCTCTTTACTATTACTGTATTTCAATAATCGTCTCATTTGATTCTATTATTATTTCTCCTAAGGGATATTAGGAGAAACATTTGAGATAAAGTTGATACTTAAATGAAACATAATTGAGACATAACATTGTCAGCTGAGCTATGAAATAGCAGCCTCTCAGAATCATTGATGTAAAACACTGTAATACAGCTCATATTGCTGTGTTTGTTCTAAATTTGCAAAGAGCTTGTTTGTATTGTGACTAATTGTAGCGTTTAATTGACTTAATGATGCACCACCCACAACAGTTTTGTTTACGGCAATAGTTTCTGTTCAGCAATTATGTAAAACCAAGGCATCTGAAATCTTAAATATCTGGAAAAGCGTTAATTCCAAATATTGGTTGATTTACTTCCAAGTGTAGTTTCCACAAGCTGTTTTCATTCATTCCAACTCCATGAAACTTAAATGGTGATTCACTTGCTAAATCTAGCTGTATTGCTTTTACATCCAATGTTATCACAAGCAATCTGTGCACAACTCAATTATAAAGGGAGCATAAGATCATTAGGTGCAAATTTATAGCTGTTCTGTGTGGTAAAAAATTTGAGTATTGGACATTTCATCCATTAATGGAAGTTGGTTCACTGTAGAAGAGACCCATTGGTGGATATTTTACATTGCAAACCTTAACTGCATATTCATGTTGAATAAGACGTGGCAGGATCAAATGTAATAGTTTCAGGGGAAAAAAATTGTACTATTAATTGAGTGTTCATAAGGAATTTCAATTCATTTTACAATTCCTCTAAACGATTCTGATTCCTTAATGGTTCCATTAACGATTCTTTAAGTACATTTGTAGAGGAATTATTTTAAAATATGAAACAATTCTTGCTGAGATGATCATATTATAATATAGGTGTTTACACAGCTTTTTGTTTAAGATATTTAACTAAATTAATAATGTGATTCTTTATTTACTAAGATTTAAGTCTCATAAGCATTAAGTAAATGTAACACACTTGCTAATCTTGGTTCATTTTGTGTCGGACATGTCAAAATTAATGACTTTTTTTTTTCACATAAAAAATGGGTGATTATACTGTTAGTCATTCAATCGGGAATCGGTTGAATTTCTTATTGGCCTTCTCAAGTTCAGAGGTAACCGAGGCCTTTAATAAAGACCCCTAGTGTCGCTCATTCAACACAATATCTCGTTCCCTCCATCAGGACAGGGATTACAATAGACATTTTACGCTGTGGATACAACAGATCCGACTCATAAGAGTCATTCGTTCAGGTCTTTACTCCAGCCCATTTCTCCTGCATTCAACACGTTGACTACGAGAACTAATTGTTCACTTACTACACTGGTATAGCTGTATGCTTAGCGCTGTAGATTAAAAAAACCTGGCTCATAATAGTCACTCGTTTGGGAATCGGATTACACTGATTGCGCTGTAAGATTTGCACTGCAGATTTAGTAGCAGTATTGCAGTGCCGCTGAATGATAGTGCAGGAAACACTGTCAGTGTATTTTAGTACAGTGTTCCAGTCACTTCGATAGAAGAATGCACATTCGAGAAGCATTTACAGAATTGAAAGTCATGAAAATCATTTGGTTCCATTTTTATTTATTTTTTGTATGGATCTCAGTTCTTGGTAAACGTGAAATGGTTCTTGGTTCCCAATCCTAATTAGCAACCAGTGTGCTTCATCACATGCTGCCTCATAATCTTAAATTCTCACAGCACTTTATTCCTTGAAAGATATTTGTTTGCAGTGGTTTTAATTTTTCTAATGTTTTCAAGTGTAAGGTTCTTGGAGCGATGTGATGGGATCTGATCTCAAAAGAGCTTTTCAAATCTTTTTCGTTTAACAAGAGGCTCGAGCGTAGCAACATTAACATCTTGTTTATAAAAAGTGGATAATGGAGTTCACTTAAGGAGTTCACTTAAGTCAACACAATGGAGCTACACTGAATCAGTAGTTTATTGTCCTGTAGGCTGTCCCTCATGGCTACTTTTTGAGAGCTAAATTCCCAGTTAATATTTTTAGAGTAATGAGATCACATTTTGATGGGTCAGCACTTTAAAGGGCAGTAGCATATCTTGCTCTTAAAAGTTGCAATTTCAGACATGAAAATACTTAAATGTCCATTTACTGTATATATAAAAAAAAATGAACACAGTTTCCAACCCTAGTTAGTGGTTGCTCTGTATTTCCACACTTATTGGAAGCTGTGAGCACATAACCCTACATAAATGTTGTATCGAGGCTCTTAAGTGATCAAGTGTTTATGATGACAAATGAACCATTAGCCACTTGTACATTATGTGTCGTGTTGATAGTTTGTGCAGTCTTGTTGTTTTCAGAGTGGACTCCATTCAGGGTCTGATTAGACTGCAAACCACATTATAAAGAGAGCTTACTGGTTGATCTGTTCATCACCAATGCGCATACTTCACTGAAAAAGTCTGGGAGAAATAGAATAAGACAGAATCAGGGAAGGGGAACTATTTTAAGCTCACTGTGTAATTAATCATAAGCCAACGGCACGAAACAGAAAAAGCTTTTAACTGCAATTGCTTTCATCCCAGACTTTTATATTTTCCTTATTCTATTGTTTACCCCCTCCACCTACTCTTAATAATTCACAATTCACAACACACAAACCCATACGTGTCAGAGGAAAAGTCTGCTTCTTTCAATAGGTTATTGATCTGTGTATCTCCATATTATCCTCAGCCAAAGGAATTAGGAAAAACCGCAAGTTTTTTTTCCATCTGCACTGGTACCAGTTTAGCGATGAAAACACTTCATCCTCTCAGAAAATTATGCATTTTGATGGGATTTGTGATGAAAAGCTCTCATGTGGTCACTGTAGAATTTATATAATCACGTTGATGGCGAGGAGTCCTTGAATTCTGGCGTTCCAGTTCAGCTGTGTAAGTGGAGTCTGGGGTCCGAGCGACATTCATTGAATTGGTCAATGCGGATCTTGGTTTTACAGTGCCCTGCTGTGAGACTTCACTATAGCTCAGCTGCTTCTCTCTGAGCTAAGCTGGCTTTGAGATCTCAAGAGAATGTTTATCCATTTATTCTTGGTCACTCACATGTTACATTTGTCAGTCTCAGATGTGCAACTGGGGGCTCTGCTGTCTGTTATGTATTGAATATGATTAATGGAAAGCATTAATTGTTTCTATAGACCATTTCGAGGGATGTTCATTGGTGACGTCACTGTTCCGTGAACATTTTCTGCTTGTCATAACAGAGACGAACAGAAACACGAGCGTGCCTCTCCTCGGGAGACTGGTCTCTACCTGTTGGCATCTTCGCGGGTCCAGGAACGGAGAGGTGAGGATCTGGTACAAGTTAGATGCGTCACGGGACCCGCACCCCTGGTATGAGTTAGATGTGGCGCCGGGGATTGGAGCATTGGCCGCGCTGCTCGAGTGAAGCTGACGCCACAAGTTACTGGGACCAATAAAATTTGACTGCTTATTTGAAATATAATCTTTTATCGTAATCTTGAACTACAGCTTTAGAGATTTCGGTCTTTACCCATTCAAGTAGAAAGCTGCACTTTCATGACACTTGTTTACATAGAAAAATAGCTGCTCAAACGGACCAAAAGCATTCTAAAATTGACCACAGAGTGGACTTACTGTACCATAAAAAAGAGACTTTGTTTAAAGAATCCAGAAAAACATTTGGTAAATCCACCGGAACAATAAACATTAAAATAAAATTTTAATATCAATAGTCTTTTAAACTTTTTTTGTTGTTGTTGTCATGCATCAAAAAAAATAAACTTCAGTCATTTGGGCCTCATTCATAAAACTTAAGGAGAAGAAAACATAAGCAGAAGAAATTTCCTTGTAAATCTGAATTTGT
Organism: Moxostoma hubbsi; assembly: GCA_032164185.1. Classification (NCBI taxonomy): domain Eukaryota; kingdom Metazoa; phylum Chordata; class Actinopteri; order Cypriniformes; family Catostomidae; genus Moxostoma; species Moxostoma hubbsi. Next base: position 8,006,507 of record JAVLUX010000163.1, read on the forward strand.
TTGTAAAAAAACTTTTTTTTATGTTGGTTGGACAATGCCAAAATACTGTCATTCTACAGACACCTCCTAGAGCTTTCATGCTACATCTTCTAAACATTTACATTTATGCATTTGGCAGATGCTTTTATCCACAGCGACTTACAGTGCCCTTATTACAAGGACAGTCCCCCCAGAGCAACCTGGAGTTATTTGCCTTTCTCAAGGACATACTTGGGGTAAACTCGACACAGAACTGCAGACTGTTCTGACGTAGATCATGTCCACACTCGGTTTAAGATTGAAACCTCCGTTTTCAGTTTCCTAACGTTATCAATTTCCAAAGTATGAGGTTATGGTGAGCGTTTTTCCATTTCTGTGAACGACACTAGTGTTCCGGCATGGATCAAAAGTATACACCTAGCAAAACTGAATAATTTTTCAAACTAAATGGATTAGTGTAATCCTGGCCTTACACCCTGTCTACACCAGACACGGGTAGTGCATCAAGTTGCGTCAAAAAACAGTAGAACCCATTATAATCAATGATGCTGTCTACACTGGAAGCATCCGTTGCATCACATAGCACCAACAGTAAACGTATGTCGCATTCCATTTTGTGATGCATGCACTGGCGCTACTATTGCCAACAACACAAATAAACAGTTTAGAATATTCATGTATCCATGTAGTCCCATCAACGGAAGCGCCAGGTGTAGACAGGGTGTTAGTGGACCTAGCCCACTAACACAGTGGACATTCAAAAATCGGAAAAATCCCATAGAGTTACATTGATGGAAGGATCAAATGGACCAAGACTATTCAAATTCCAACTGATTCAAACTTCAACTGTCTACATTTTTTTCATGTTAACAAACCCACACAAAGTCTATCTCTTTCTTTCTCTCTGTTTCTTTTCTTTCTTTTTCTACACTCAATGAGCACTTTATTAGGAACACCTGTACACCTAGTTCTTCATGCAATTTTCTAATCAGCCAATCGTGTGGCAGCAGTGCAATGCATAAAATCATGCAGATACGTGTGAGGAGCTTCAGTTAATTTTCACGTCAACCATCAGAATTGAGATAAAATGTGACCTCAGTGATTTCGACCATGTCATGATGATTGGTGCTAGATGGACTGGTTTGAGTATTTCTGTAACTGCTGATCTCCTGGGATTTTCACACACAACAGTCTCTAAAATTTACTTCGAATGATGCCAAAAACAAAAAACATCCAGTGAGTGGCAGTTTTGCTGATAGAAATATAGATACAGTGAGTGTTTCTATATTTCTGTCTGTCTGTCTTCAATACTTTATATAAAACATGGTAAAGCTGGAGGAACACACAGACAGACTCAATTACTTTTTATCCAGTTTTGACTGCTGTCCACTAAACTCAGCTGAATGCCGTGTGTAAGATATACACACAACACAAGCAAACAGACGTAAGCAAGTGTACACAGTAACATCAGAGCACGACCCCAAGCCATACCTTTATTCTGCTTTCATAACTTAGCTCTCTCACACTTTCATTTTGCTTTATGTGTGAGTTTGTTTTATTATGTGTCAATTTTTTGATTTGCTAAGGGATTGTAAAGAAAAATGTGCTATAGAAGAGAAATAAAAGCTGTCACTGCAGACAAAAAAGATTGTTGTTTGTTCTTCCTTTTATAGTTAATTTGTGTTGAATAGTCCCCAAGGCCTCAAACAAAGTTAAACTCGATAAGATACACACTTCCACTCGATCTCCAATCAGCCTTGGGCCTCACAAAGGCTTTTTTTTCAATCAGTGTTGAGATTTATCTCCCCTGCTGTAAATAATTACGTGTTTGGAATTATACTGGAGGAGACGCTGTGTGTTTGATGCACTGTCAGATTGTGTCTTGTGGTTAGAAACAGATTATAAAACAGCAATTAATCAATTTCCAGAGCAAAGCAGTAGTCGCGCGCTGAGACGACGTCCTTGCAAAAGTTCCCCCATCCGTAACTCAGATGTAAATATGACTTAATCTATAAAAAATGTCCATTTATCGCCACACCTCAAAACATTACACCGCACAAGTCAAGAGTTATAGCTCACAGGAATAAAGTGTGTTTATGACCCAGGAACGGTATGATAATGTGCCATAAAAATAGATGAAAATGTGCAGCACTACTGTAGGCAATGATTGGGTAATTTATGAAGCCTCGGATCATCAGAGACAGACATGGTGAATCGCATTGTCCTTCCCTGCGGAGCATCTGTCATGATGAACGGGGGATGACATCAAACTTGTGCTAATCTCTCACCTTGTGGAAAGTCATGCGCTCTGGCTCCCCTGTTTTTTCCCCCTTAAAGTGGGAAAGTGGAAGCTGTGCAGAGTTCTATTGTGAATTTAACCCTCAAGTTTTTTCAATATGATCGCACAGGATATCGTTATGTTGCTTCCGAAAGTTTATGTATCATGAAATCAATCCCATTCAGCCGAATTACTGAGAAGCACCATCCACAATCAGACATCACAAAACATTTCTCTATAGTGCCACTAAGACTCGGGTTCTGGTCCCGTGCGAACCAGGAAGTAATTGTGTATCCCTAACTATAACCCTGGATCAGTCTGTGTAGTAAGCTCTGGAAAAGAAACAAATTCCTAACTCTATCCCTAACCCAACCCTAACCATTAACTAACATTAACTCTAAAGTCAGATGACAGTTATAGGGTGATAATAATGTTGTTTAAGCCCCAATGAAGCCCCAAGTGTAACTCTTCCTTAACTAATCCTAACCCTAAAATCTGATTGGATGATAAGACAAATTTTGTGTTTCTTGAAAATTAGCAGTTTCTTAACAATGTTCAGCTCTTTCAGTTCAACAACACGAATGCAGTCTCCTCATCCATCCAAAAATGTGCGTTCATAGCGTTCACCATAATACCTCCACCTTGTTTGTGTTGCTTTTTACTTCAGGGTTAAAGCGCTATAGCTGGATTAGTGTGAACTGTCCCCTTCTACAGTGAATTTCTTCTATGGCGAGTTTTCTCTTTCAAGCCAACTGCTGACATTACGGAGCAACAGTTTTAAGAGAATATGATGATCAAGTTATAGTAAATATATTTATAGCAACTTACCAGAAAAATAACACATGCAATTTAATGGCTCATATGTTTAAAGGAAACTCTTATCACCCCCTTGAGTTGTGAGGTTTGTTCCCGCCATGCTAACAGGAATGCACGATATGCATTTTCAACATGGCCGCGCGGTGGCCAAAAGTCATACGTTTCAACCTTTAAGTATTAACATGACATTTTAAGTATTGTTTTAGTCCTACTGAAATCAAACTTTTAAAGTGCATGTAAATGTACTGAATGTGTCTGGAGCACATCCACCAACCACTAGGCCATGGCTCCATGGCAGCATTTTGCATGGTTCTACTGCCCTACAAACCTGATTGTTGGAATTACTCTTTTTTCACAGTTCCTGTCTTTGAACTGTAGCCTTGAAGGATTACGTATGTCTTCCAATGTTTTAAACCTGTCTGATTCATTTCCTTGTTTTTTACTCTCTCTGCAGCTGAGGATGATCCTTGCCAGACCAACCCGTGCCTGCATGGTGGGAGCTGTCTGACTGAGGGAGAGGGTTATAGTTGCCTTTGCCCTCAGGGCTATTCTGGAGAGAGCTGTGAGATCGGTGAGTGAATTTAGAGAGAGGGCAAGGGTCGGGGCACATGAGGTCAAGGACTTTTGAAAGAGTCACTGGGCCTGAATTATGAAGAGGGCTAAAATTAGATACAAAACTGCTTGGTTATATCTTTGATGCCTATGGTAGAAACAATGAATATGATAATTACAGAGACAGTTCACCCAAAACTGAAAATTCGGTCATTATTTACTTGCCCTTTTTGTAGTTACCTGCCCATATGCTGTGGAACAGAAAAGCATAAATTTTTAAAAATTGAAATTGAAATTCATTAATCACTAATAATCTTCACTTCCACTGAAGCTTGCACCTAACTTGCATATGTATTAAAAATGGTGCATTATTGCAAGTGACATAGAGCTGCATAAAGTGATAAAAAAAAGCATTAAAAAATTATACTTTGGTGTTTCATGGGAAAATAGCATTGAGACAACATGAGTGTGAGTAAATAGTTAAATTTTTTAGTGATCTGTTCCTTTTGAAGTGTCCACCAAAATGTATTTCTTACTTTCTATACAATCTTTAATTTAGCAGTGACTTGATCAGTTTGTATTGCTATGTTTAGCCAGTTGATGTGGCATGTTTGATGGTAGTTCTGCAAAGTAGATGGTTTACAGAGGCAGAGAGACCTGAGAGCAAATGGCACATTGGCTTGTACAGGAAGTGGCTGCATGATCTGACAGGGCTGAACACAGCTCGTTCTTCTCTGTCAGACAAGAACAGGAACAGGTGCAGGGGGAGCTGCTCTGGAGTTTGGCAGTGTTTTGAGAAAATGAGTGCACACTCAGAACAAGAGTGCCAGACTGTGCTTTAGAAAGAAAACAAAGGGACATATGGAGGTAGACAAAGAGACAAGAAAAAGAGACATGGACAAACTAAAATCGTACACTTCCATAATGTGACATATAGTATTTCTGAGTAAAACTGAATATTCAGTGGGAAATAATGGAAGACAGGACTTGATTTTTCAGCATTTGGTTGGATATTGAAAATTGGGCCTCAATATTATTAATGAACTGTTCATAGTAAGCCTATTTTCACACTAACATGTTTTGGTTTTGAAATTGTTTTCCAAGGTATGCTACACTTGAGAGAATTTTTGAAAGTTTCCATTTTCAGTGGAGGAAAATTCAGCTTCAGTTTGGATGAGAGGCATAAACGTAGCAAAATCAATGCGTTTTCAACCGAAAATGTATGTGTGGCCTTTAGGGTTTTTTCAAAACTAGTGGACGATAAAATCGAAGTCGATTTGCATTCAAGGATGACAAGAGCCAAATCTAGGCACCAGAAAATCAAAAGCCGCTTTTCCACTATCAGGCCAGTGTGAGCCAGGGCTGTCAACTGGCCAGCTTTTCTTTTTTCTTTTTTTTTTTTTTTATTATTAGAGCAATACAAATTGTACAAACAAGAGTACATCTAACAATACATGTCAGGGGTTTATATGAGACATTACATGAAATAACAAAACAACAAATACAATAAAAAAAATAGTGTGTACATAATAAACAGTTGCATAATTCGTATTGCTTTCAGATTTATACTTCTAGAAATAGTTTCCAAAAACATTTTAATGTCAATTTTAAATGGTTCAAAACACAATTTTAAATGGTTTCAGTCCATTTGACTATAAAAACGTGTCATAATAATAATTAAGTCACATATAAATACTAGATTTTTATCTTTGTCAATTGAGCAACACTTTAAAATTGCATCACTTTCTTCAAAGTTAACAGAAATACAAGCTTCTTTTTGGAAATAATTTTCTAACTCTCTCCAAAAGACATGTACCTTAGGACACTCCCAAAATAAATGATTAATATACTCAAGGGAACTTTTACAAAAAACACAATTGTCTTCCACATACTCGGTGTAAAATCTTATATGAAACCTCCTTCACTTTATTTGTAATACAATACTTGTAAGGTATCATCCATATTTTACTCCAATCAAACTGTTTGTTTTTTTTTAACATAAAACTCCATTTAGCTGTGACCACAAGTACAGTATACCTTTTGTATGCACAAGGGGGAAAAAATGGTAATATACACATTTTGGAAAGTTCAGTAACAATATAATTAATCACGTCTTCATTTGTCAGCAACGAAAGTTGACGAGAAAATAAACGGCTTTAAAACAGGTTAATTACCTAACTCATACACGTCATATTTATACATGAGATTAATCACAATATCCACAACATATTGTAATATTACAACTTACATCTGCACAGACAATGAAGTGAATGAACAACTTGAGCTAAATTACATGCAAGTCATAATATGCCTAACTTGTGTTGTGAACACACTGTTTGTGGCTAAACGCTGAAAATGAATAACAGACTCTAAAACAGATGAATTCAGAATACAGCAGACTAACTTATAAAGAGTATCTAATAATTCAATAAATTCATTATATGCTTTTATTTCAGGAGCTCTGACTTTCACAGCAAGTACACATGTGCAGTTTTTTATACATAGCCTATCTTTTATGTTTTGTACATGTTTAAATTAAGAAATGTTTGGTCTGTTACAGTTTGACACACATTTTTGTCATTTTGCACATTATCAACTAAAAGATATTTTCATTGACTAAAATATGCAATTTTATTCAGAGTAAAACTGACTAAAATTCATGAAAATGAAAAATTTTAAAGGACATTTTTGTCAAAAACTAAAATTATTACTAAAACAAAAAATGCCTCAGTAGGTGGCGTCGATCTGACGTTGCACATTTTCATCAGCCCAAATATTCAGAAGAGTCCTGATTTTGTCTACTGACCAGTACTGATGATTCTTCATTCTCCGTTAATCTGTGAAAGTAAGCTGGTAGCTAGATATAAAAAATTGGGGAATGATTATCTTAGTGCTCAATCTGACCTGACTAAGCTGAACTCTGCCTTTGACATCGACCCCGCATCATGCTCTAGTTGGCCTTGTTTGGCCAATCAGCGGGCCAGGAAGAGACTTCTGCTATTTTGTTTTGTGCCAGTAAAAAAAACACCTAGCAATGCCACAGTAACCACTCAGGGTTGCATTTCCCAAAAGCATCGTTAGCCAACTGTAGTGACAAGTTCCATTGATTGGTGTTTCCCTAAACCAAAAAGCGTATTTCCAGTGAATATTTGTAAAGTTGTGTGGTTGAAACAGCTCTTTACCTGTGGTTAGAAGCATAGTTTCTTGTTAGTTTGCTGTGTGGACATCGTTTAACTTTGCTGAGGCTTCTATATCTTTTACTCCTTATAGATATTTAATTCTGTCAACACTTTGTACATGTTTACATGCATTTATGTAATCATATTATTTTATGTGTTCATGTTAATTCATAAGTGCAGTTTATATGTTTTTGAAGAGTGCTCAATTGTGTTGGGGGAATCCCAAAATCTGATGTAAAGGGAAATCCACCTATTGCAGCATATGTATCAACATAGTGCATGCCGCTTTCCTGTCTTCAGCAGATTCCTCCCATTAAATGGCTTTCAGGTGTACATTTAATTGAGCTTTTAGAAACTAATATTCACTGACGTTATTACTCCACCCCCTGGGTAACGTCATTGACGACTGCTCTACAGTATGTTGTTGAACCAATGTGGTTCGAGCGATGGATGGTCTTGTTAATTTCTCCAACGATGCATCGTACTGTGGTGGTTAAACTGTGAGTTATGTCGTTGTAGGTGAAACACACACCTGAACACCTCAATAACTGTGTAGCACACCCTGGCAACCATCCATAACACCCTAGAATCATGTTGACGGGTTTTGCATTGTCAAAAATCATTCACAGTAAATTTGAGATCTAAACTTTCAGCCTATGATTCATCTATTTACAATTCTACCAATGGTTTAGGAGGGCTTGCTGCTTTTATGGTTATCATGACCATTATAATGGAAACAGAGCAGAAGCCATTATAAGGTGTCATTACTGAAACATTATTGAAAAGGTGTCAAGATGTGAGAGGTCACATCTGTGTTTTGGTAGAGAGGTCAAAGGTTAGCAGAGCTGTATTATCCCATGTTTCATTATCAATGTTTTCACATGGTAACCGCAGAGTCAATATGTGAATTATGCTAAACCACAACAAATTGGTGGTCAGTAGCACTTTAGCCAGTACAAAGTAATGCTAACCACTGCAGCATACAATAATTTGTAAACCAATTTATGGATTCAAATCACAAAATCAGATTTGTTTACCATTGTGCACAGCCTTAGGGGTTCATTTTAGGTTTCTGACTGAAATGGTTTTCAAGAAAACGATTAGGTGTTTATGATTTTTGGCATTTTTAGGCATCGAAAGTTCCTTGAGGTGGTGTAGTAATAGTTTTTCCTGGCTATAAGCAGAGCGTTTGTGAAGTCATTTTTGGTTAATTGCATATTATTGCAAACTTTTGACTAGATTAGTACTGACCTAACACTCAATCTCTTCAGTCAACATAGAAGAGAGTGTAATGAATTACGTAATTTTATGTTTGTATAGCCATATTTGTAAGTTGTGCTTGCCAATTACTACTGCTCATATTCAAACTTTGTGCTACAAAAATGAATGCTACCTAAAATTGTACGTCTTGTGTTATTACTTTTCTTAGCTATCATGAAAGAAAGATGATTTTTTTTCCTGGTGGATGCTGAAGTGGAAAAAACAAAATATTCTAATGCACTTGCATTGATGGAGGCACCCAGGCACACATCTTCTTACCAGAATATCATTGAGACTTTGGGATGGGAAATGAACGTGCTGTTTCAGGAATGTTCATGTAACCTATAATCGACCATATTCTTCCAGATAATTGGCATCCAACATCAAATATTTTTTTATTGATTCAATCATGATTACCTATTAGTGGCAAAACAGATCTCCTGTGGAATTTTCCGAGACATGGTTCCGATCCTGAAGAAACCAGGAAATAACTACATTAACAATGGAAAGTGTAATTCGTTGGTTGCATTTTTTCATTTTTAATCCACTGACAGTATGGTTTAAAAAATGTAAACTTCTCTCTATCTTTGTAAGAAATTTAGAATGTGCATTGTTTTCAATGTACTCTGTGGCTATGTATGATACAGGATATCCTTGGCCACCATCCTTTGGGACTAAGCTTGTGCTCAGCAATTATTTGGGAAGAGGCATTTAGGATCCTTGCATAATTTATTGACTGTGCATCTGCCAGGCAATTGAAACATTTATAAGAAGACCAGAGAGGCTTACTGCAGGGACAAGATCACTTTCTTCACATGCACCACATGCCAACAACAAAAGACAAGCCTGTCCATCAACCTCTATGGGTCTCTCACTCAGACTGGATTCAGACACATCAATAGTTTGGTGATGTTGAATGATTTACAGAACTGTTGAAGAGTTTACACCAAGGGTTTTGGATTGCTGTCCGTAACTGGGCTTATGAGATACAACTCAAAACTCAAAGCTTTCCGATTCCAGACATATGATGAGAAAGAACAGAAATAAAGACATTTTCTAGGTAATATACAACTTTAAAGAATAGCTCACACAAAAAGGAAAATTCCGTCATGGTGTCATTCCAAACCCGTATGACTTTCTTTTTTTGATGTAACGCAAAAGGAAACATTTGAAAAAGTCTTCATAGTCAGAAAGGACCGAAAACACCATAAAACCTCAGACGTAATCGATACCACTCGTGCACTATTTCCATGTTTTCCAAAGCCACGTAATTTTCAGTTCCGGTTGCTGTTCCAGTTTGGATGAGAGGCATAAACATAGGGAAATAAATGCCTTTTCAAATGAAAATGTTTTCGTTTGGATTTAATTTTATTTTCTGTCATAATTGATAGTCACAGAATTAGTTAACATAAACAGGAGGGACATAAACAGCTATTTACATACTCTCTTAATTTTGTTATTGGTGGAATTATTTGCAACATTTTCTTCCTAACATTAACTAACAATTAAGCTGATGGTATTCATCTCATGAGTTCATTTTCTACATTTTAGAGTTTAAGGTCCGTTAAGCTAAACTGTAAATAAACCGTACTGAGATCTACTAATGAAAGTGGAGGTTACTGAATGACTTATGGGTCACATGTATGCAAACAGCAAATGGGAGGTTTATTGTTTTATTAAAACAATGAAAAAAATACTAATGCTGTTCATCAGATTTATTGAGGTTGCAACAGAAATAGCTAATGTTTCTATTGGAGCTGGATAGTGCAAATACAGTTTTAGGGTCAAGGCTTACTAATATGCTTTCTCTGTCGCTCACAAACTCTGACTCATTTTGTTTTAGCTATTCAATGAGAGGTAAGCCAGACTGATGTTTATTGATTCAATGCTCTCCCATTTGATTCAGTGTCAATACCCATTCAGTTTGTTTCAGGCAGTCAATATGTGTAGCCTCAGAAGCAATTTAATGTCACCCACAAATCATATACACTTGAAAGGGTTACATTTTCATTGGGTGGATTTAGAATGAGTCTATAAGAGTCATATAAGTACAAGTGTCATTTGGAGTGCATTTTTGGATTTGTATTATTTACCATCAATGTTATGATGCCATTATTTACTATTAAGGTATACTGTACATGTATATTGAAGCAATAAGCCATGAGAGGTCTAGAGTTACAATGATTTTACCCCAGTTAAAGGGTGTTTCTAGGCACAATATGAAGTAAAATTCTAAAAACACCCTTAATGGTGCTAAAATCACTGTAACCCCACTTACAACCAAACACCATGGTACTACCAAAGATGTTTGAGCATGGTAATACAATGTTTTTTTTTTTGTTGTTGTTGCTTTTTTCCCCTTTAGAAATACATTGGAGTACCAAGCAAATACCATGGTATATGAATATGGTAATCATTTAGTAACATGGTATATACAGATGTATGAGTACCATGGTATTGCCATTTGTTACCATTACTGTTCCATGGTTCCAACACAGTACTTTTTTTTAAGGAACATTGTCTCAAGTTGTTGTATAATGGTGGCAGAAGCCATGTGTATTAAACCAATGTTCAGATTAAGATAGATGGATGGATAGATGGTCTTGGTCCATTTCAATATTCTTTCAAGTCTATGGGTTTTCTGGGATATTGTAAGCAGGAAAAGCGTTAGTATGATCAATTAGAAAAAAAGACATAGCAACAAGCTGAAGGTCTGTGCCAAGTTCTGGGATTCTGAAAAACTCTTAACCATATCTGTAGAATAACAGAATATTGGTTTTGTCAAGCCAACATACATTAATAAAGAATTCTTCTGCCAAGTAAAATTGTTCATTAGCTGTAGGCTGCTTTCAGTTGCCAAGCAACTTGGTGCATTAATTAAGAATTCAATTTAAAGCGTGGTCACAGTTCTGTGTGTATCAGCTTTTTTCAGTGGCTTTAAATGTGGCTCATCCAATCAGATTTTAGAGCCAGAACTATCTGCTTTCAAAATATATATTATATAGTATTTCCACTTCTAATATATAGATTTATTTCACTCCAGTACTACTCCATTCTCTTTCTTAGTACTGCTCCCCTGACCCTTCTCCCCTCTGGCCTGTTGTTATTTGCCAGAGAGAATGTATGAAAATTGCAGTGTACTGCCAAAATGGAGTGAAAGCAACCCTTCTGTCCCCAAAGCCTTTTTCTCCAGTAATATGTTTCGTTGCCTCCATATATTTTCTCCACCTTTAACCTTGTATGCACTTCCTCCACAGCTTTGTTCGGTCCCTCTACACCAGCAAACTCGCAATACTGTATATTGGAAGACATGCAAACACATTTACAAACCAGCATCCCAGCTAACAAATGTATGTTTTATTGAACGTTTTCTAATCGTTGCATTGTGGTTGTGGGAATGTGAAAAAGTCCAGATTTCTTCATTTGAGTAGAACATACATTAGTTAGATTCAAATAACATTCCTGAAAATGTCTTGAAATCATAATTTTCCAAACTATTTATTAGTTTTCAGGAATAAAAAATGCAAAGAAACAGTTTAAATTATGTACAAACGATGTTGCACTAAGAACTATGTGTAATGTCATAACAATATTCTATTCATGTTTTTTAATCTTTGTTTAACCTTTACATTGGAAACTGCATGATCAATCTTCAAATTCTTCTTTTCTGGGAAAAAATGTAAGCTTTTTGCTTTTCGAAACAACATGAGGGTGTACTTTAAACTATGACAGAATTTTCCATTTTGGGTGAACTACTCCTTTTTTTAACATACCACAATAAACACTTCAATGTTCTAATAAGGGGTGCCAGTGACTGGTGCTATTGCAATGACATCAGCTTCCTTAATAGCGTTTGAAAGATGAATGAAGTTTGCCCTACTAATATTTTTGCCCGGAAACCCCAGGGCTGTGGATTTGAGAGCAATTTTCTTATTCTACATTTCCCAAGAGAGAACTGCAGCCCACTGCAGACACACAATGGTGTGCCCGGTGATTGATAGTCTATGTGGGCAAGCCAATCCTCCTGTGCACAGCTGCTCTTTAAGGGAGATGATCGGCCCTGCCCGCCATCAGCGGCTCATTAAATCATCCCATGGCACATTCCATCCTGCATGGAGAAGTGATCAACAAATCATTGAGAATCATTCTTCATTTGATGACAAGTACTCCAGCACAAGGTGCTATGTGGACCTGAGCACCCTCAGTCTGTCAGAGTGGACCGGTGTGCACAAACATCCTCAGGTCCATCTGGTCCATCAAACTAATATTGGCAAAGACGGGTAGAGGGCGGCCCAGTTGGCAGCCCAACAGGACTGTTAGAGGCGGAGCAAAAAGAAACATACTTTCAGAGATTAATGTGCTGTTATGAAGTTGGCTGCCTAAAAACAACAACAAAAGACAGCCACATTGCTACAGTTTACACTGCAGATAAAGCAGTACTGATGAAAGTTGACGTAGATATGGCTACGTTCATACTGTCAGTATGTTTACATGCACTTTAAAAGTTACATTTCAATCGGCCTAAAACAAAAATGTGTCTTTTTATAAAGCCATGATACGATCACGATCTTTGCGGACTCAGACCAAGATAATTCAATAATAACTCAGTTTTGTCCAACATGTATTCACGGTAATCGAACCGCAATCTGCCTCAACGTTTTGTATGTGTTGTTGTGTGACATGTTTTAAATGTTTCCTCAGCTTATGTCCTTCCTTTAAATATTTAATTACACATTGTGTCATGTATATTTGGGAAGACAGATGAAGACAAGCTGAACTACGCGAAAACCTGCTTTATACAGCTCGATTATAACTGCGCCTGTAACTGTACTCAGTCAGTGTTTTGGATTGACAACCATATTTACTAACAGGTGTGACTCTCCAATTGTCCTGTACATAACATTAAAAAGTCTTATTGGCATTGACATGATGGTATTTAATAAATGAGTTCAGTTAAGGTGCAAGTTCATCCATCATATCTTAATTAACAGACAGTGGCTTCAAATGCTTTTAAAAGATTGTCTTTAAGTCTTTAGCTGTCACTCTAAGGTTCTTTTTTACCTCATTGAACATTCTGCGGTGTACCCTTTGAGTCATCTTGGCAGGACAGCCACTTCTAGGGAGAGTAGCCACAGTAATAAATTGTCTTAATTTATAGACAATTTGTGTAACTGTGGACAGATGATTATTAAAGCAACAATTCTTTATCGTAGGACTTCTGAGATCTCTTTTGCGAGGCATGGACCACATCCGAAAATTATTCTAGCGAATAGCAAACTCAAAGTTTGAGTGCTTTTTATAAGTCAAAGTAGCTCTAACCCACACCTCCAATCTCTTTTCATTAATTGGAATCCATGTTTGAAAATTCCTGAACGTTATTAGCCAAGGGGGTTCACATACTTTTTCCAAACTGCACTGTGAACGTTTGAATGATTTATTCAGTATGTACAAAATACAACAATTTGTGTTAAAACAGATGATGTTTTTTCATTGTTGTAACTTAGATGGTCAAACTAGATTTTAAGACAAATTTACACAAATGCAGGTAACTCATACTACACCAAACATACTTTTTATAGTACCACTGTATGTGAAAAGACTAGCATTTGTGTTACTGTAGGTACAGACCATAAAAGTGGAAGGAGTAGATTGCTCAGGATATAATTTTATGATTTGACAGTGCAAAGTTATTAAACTTCGATTTTCGTTTAGGCAATACAAGTTTGTTTAACTCGCTCTCAAAATACTGGTGTAATTTCTGAAAATTTGAGGTCAGTTAAGTTAAAGGATGCAAGTGTCACTCTTGTATAATGTATATATCCGAACTTTGTGTGAATGTAAACATATTTCAGTTACATTTTTCACATTACTTGTTGTTCACAATTCATTTAGCACTCTAAAACAGAACTGACAGACATATTCTTCTGCTGTGTGAATGTAGCCGATGTGTGCAGGCCTCCGGTTGCTGATTCAGCAATGCCATCCATCCTCTATGTGATGGTGCTCTGCAGCAGCACGGGAATGGAATTTGTAAAGCCCAGTCTTTTACTGTACATTTGGGGACAAATTGATTTTCTATGAAGTCAGCGCCTGGGTGTTGGAGCTTCTTATCACTCTGGCAGGCAGGACATGTTGTCCTGGGAATGAGTTCTAGAAATGAATCACTGGGTGGGGGAGTGGGGGGTCTCTTATCTCAGCGTTACCGGGACCACTATCACATGAATGTGTGCCGGGGTTTTGAGCTTTCGCCCACTCTGCGGTAAATCACAAATGCTCATCATAAATGTCCGTGAAACACAGAGGAAGAACAGAGAAAGTGAGTGTGTAAAGGAAAGGGGAAAAAACTCAAAGATATTTTAAAGGATGGAGCAATCCATCACTGCTTATACTGTTGTATGCTTATACCAGTGTTTTTCAGTCCTACTCCTGAGGACCCTCCAGTGCATTTTAATTCTCACTAATCTAATGTTAAACCCAATGTGTAATTTCACATGGAATTTTTGTGTTGGTTTGGTACATTTCTTTTGTGCTCGCATTGCTTTACTTGTGATGACGAGCTCTGTTCCACAATTTAGTGAGTTGCCTACATAGAGAGGCATCATGTGCAAAATCCCAATGCAATGGTGGTTCCAAAAGGTAGGCAGCAACATTATGTTGCGCCTTTTGGCCAAATTCTAAATGCGGGATCACATTTACCTTTGCACAGTGAAATTTGTGGCCGAAAAAGGCGTTGGTGGATGTAAAGCATCCAAAACAGAGACTTCCAAAATTAGCTGCGCTGGGAGGCACCTAAGAACAGGATTGAGAAACAATGTGCAACACAGCTTTCTTGATCCTGTTCTTCTGATCCAGGTTTAACTTTTCGGCTGATATCTGATTGATTTTGATGCAAGGAATTTGGCTCTTTTTGCTCATACTGTACATTTGTCTTTTATAAAACAGTACCTGTGTTTGAGAGCAATGTCTGAACTCAAGTATGGATTAGGGCTTTGTTGGGTTTCAGGAAATTTTCCCACGTTCTCTATAACTTAAAAATATGGCAAAGCTCCTCATTCCTGTGTGAGATCCTAGAGGCCGTGTGGATTGAATCACTGTCAGGGTTAGAGGGGTTTTACAGAATCTAGCCTCAGCTCCGTAAGCCCTCTGGCTGTCTAGAGTGCCTGGTCTGGGGAAATCTTTTGCCCTGACTGCTGTATCTCACTCTATCACTCTTGCATCTCTCTTTCGCCACATTACAATTTCTGTTCCATTCCCCCTCTCTGTCTCTTGTTCTGTGTTTGAAGACAGCTTTGAGAGCAAGTTTGTTCTCCCCATGCCACAGAGATAACAGAGACACTGTCAGATCTGAGGAGCAACAGTTTGAAATGTTGTGAGTCTTGTGACACCTCTGCTCATTAGCTTCTACAACACTTCCCAAATTGTTGCACTAGCCCTGTCAGGAGTGGACTGGATACTCTCTGGCTTCAGCTCAAAGAGATACTGCCCTGGGCTGAAACCATAGTGCTTTATATCCTACCTAGACCATAATTATAAGCCTTCCTTTTGTTTTCATCCAAACATTAATTTGATTTGATACACTTCAAAGACTTCCAGGAAAACCCCTGAGAACTGTCAGACTGATCAAACTGTAAATTCATCAACAGGAGGGGGAAAGTTCTGCTGCTGAAATCGGTCTGTGCTTAACGAAATTTTAACTACTGCCCCAGTGGCTGTAACTGGAAGTGTTGAAAGGGCCAAAGGTTGGCACCAAAAGCCTGTTGTTTTTAGTTGTAAATGATGTAAGACAGTCAATAGGAATCATATTTTATTAACCGTACTCTCTAACCCAAACCCCAACTCTAAACCTATCCGTCAGTGGAGTAAAAATTATATTTTAAAGCAAAAATGCAATCCCTAAATGACTTTCGCCACTGATAATGTGACCATGATTACTTCCTGGTTTCCACAGGAAAAGGTGAACATGTTTGAATTGATTCAGAAATGTCTGATGTATGGGGTCGATTTCAGGGTACATGAAAATTCAGAAGCAGCATGTCGATTTCACATGTAATGGCAGTTGCTCAGTTGGCACATTCACCCCTTAAAGTTTGCAACCTGCATCATGGCATCTTTGCTCTTGGAAATGCAGTTCCAGAGACAACTTTTATTTTTTGAGCCAGTCACCTGAGCTGTAAATGCCATCACTCTGAAGCCGCAATGCATCCTGACTGCATTTATAGACTGATCACACTGTGAATTCGGAGACAGGAGGTTGAGTGTTCTGCTACTGAAACTGGTCTGTGCTCATCAAAATTCAAATGACTGCCTCCAGTGTCCGAAGTGGGAAGTGTTGTTAACATGAAATGTTTAAATGGTGGTGCCGAAAGCGAGTTGTTTATATTTGTAAATGATGTAAAACTGTCAACAGGAATGCTTATTTTATGAACTCTACACACCCCCCCAACCCCCCCCCCCCCCCCCCCCCAAACCCCAACCCTACTCCACACCATCAGTGAAGTAAAAATTATATTTTATAGCAAAAATGCCACTGAATGACTTTCTCCATTGCTTATGTGACTGTGATTACTTCCTGGTTTCCAGAGGAAAAGGTAAACGTGTTTGAATTTATGCAAAAATGTCTGATTGGGGATGTATGGGGTCGATTTTAGAGTACATGAAAATTCGGAATCAGCATGCCGATTTTCCATGTAATGGCAGTTGCTCGGTTGGCACTTTAAAGTTCGCAACCTGCATATTTGCTCTATTACACAGGTCCAGGAAAAATCTTTTTTGAACCTTTCATCTGAGCTGCAAATGCCAGTACTCTGGAGCTGCAATGTGTTCTGACTGCATTTCTATGCTGATAGCACCACAAAAACTTACATAATCCCAAGCCCTTCACTACCGAGTATCCTGACCAGTGTTTTCAAAGGCAGCAGATAGGAAAAAGTCAATTTCATGCTTGTCACTAGTGAAACATTTTATATATCATAATGAAATTTGATCATGAAAAAATAACCATTGTAACTGCAGTAAACCTTGAGGTCTATCTTTCATATTCATACTATCTGCCTATGGATGTCTGTTTTTATCTCAAAATTATCAATAACTAAATTTTTTTTATCGGCTAAAGCATACCCATGTCGTTTGCGACTCTGAATCTGTCAATCTCTCAGCGTGCCTGTAAATGTCAGTGGTCTGAGATCATTTAAATTAAAAAATGTCAGGGTGTTATGACATTCTCTCAGTTGAAGTTGGTCAGCATTCGTAACTCTTGGCTCTCAAGGGTGGCCAGCTCTAATTGTGCAGATATGTAATTTTTACTGACATATTCTTGCATCCTAGTCATTCCCTTCACCCACAATACATGGCATGCAAACATTGGTATTTTTATCTTCAAAAATATTATTGATCAAAACAACATTTTATTAATTTAGTGTTATTTTTGATAAGGACCCTTTTTAATCTAGCATATACATATTTTGACGTCCATGATGGGCTTTCAGAACACACTGAATGGAAACAGCGTACAGATACTGGGTATTAATGGGTTAGTTCACCCAAATATTTAAATAAAATTTTCATCATTTACTCATCCTCGTGTTGTTCTGAACCCATATGGCTTACTTGTGTGAAAGAAAAAAGTGCCTCGGTCAAATGAGTAAGAATTTTCAGAATTGTTATTTTTTGGTGAACTTATTATTTAAAGACCAAGCATATAAATAAGACACCGTGACCTGAAATTTTAAGACCAAACCTGAAGTGGCTCGCCAATAGCTCACTAAGCTCTGATCTTGCAAAGATGATTGTGTGCCTGTGAAAAATGGGTTATATTCAAATTAAAACATGACATATTTATAATAATAATTTGCAATAGATTAAGATCCAAACAGAACTATGTCCGTAACTCTTAAGGCCATTTATACTATAATGTCTATAGTGCTATACTATACTGATGTTTTTGTTCTACTAAGGTGTTTGTTTGGTGATATTTATCCTGTTCACGCACATACCTGTATTTCTTGACCTAGCTGAACTTGACTAGTTCTTGTATAGTTGATTTGATGAAACTAAGCCCTGAAACATACTTCACGCAAATACTCATTCAAAGATGCAAGCACTTGCCCAACCCTTGCCAGTTGAACATGTTTAACGTGTGTTCTTGCATTACTGAGACGCTAACAAACCTCAGTATTGAAATCGGTCTTTGCATACCAAAATTCGAACTGCTGCCCCCAGTGGCCAAAGCTGGAAGTGTTGTTAAGATGAAATGTCCAAATGGTGGCAGCAAAAGCGAGTTGTTTTTAGTTGTAAATTATATAATAAAGTCAACAAGGATGGATATTTTATTAACCGTACTCTCTAACCTAAACCCTAACCCTAAATTTGAATGTCAGTGGAGTAAAAAAGTATGTTATAACCTCTGAATGTCTCCATTGTTTATGAGATTAATTCCTGGTTTCCATAGGAAAAAGTGAACATATTTGATTTTATGCAATAATGTCTTATGTGGGATGTATGGTGTCAATTTCACAGTACATGAAAATTCGGAAGCAGCATGTCGATTTCCCATGTTATGGTGGTTGCTCTGTTTACACATACGCCCCTTAAAGTTCACAACCTGCATCATGATATCTGAACGGCACGTTTAAATGTCTCATTCAGTTAAACTCCGACCGTCTCGCTGAGTCGCACCACAGGCCACACTGAATGCAGTTACTGAAGAGCGTGTGAATAAACCTCAGTACTCAAGGGGGCAATAGAGTTATCTTCAAAGCTCTGTCCCAAACTAGATTTGTTATTTTTCAGTGCAAGTTCCTACAAATACAATGACTTTAACTTACATGCTCGGCAATATTCTCTTCAAGCTGTTGTTCCGTTCTGGTGGTGTAGTGGTCTAAAGCACATAACTGGTCATCAGAAGGTTGCTGGTTCGATCCCCACTATTGTGTCCTTGAGCAAGGCACTTAAGGTTACTCCGGGGTGATTCTCCCTGTAATAAGTGCACTGTCACTTAGTCACTTTGGATAAAAGTGTCTGCCAAATGCATAAATGTATATGTAAATGTAAACTATATTGCCCCTTGTTGCAATGTTGACAATGCAACATGTGCATACATTGTGTTATATATTGTTGTCTCAGAGATTTTGAAATGCAACAACAGTAGAAATCAAGCTTGCATAGCTAGAAGCATCTAGAAATGACGCCACACATAATATAAATGCAGACTTCATTTGGCTAGGATGCTTTAGTTCGTCCCTTAATTGTATATATTAGGATTTACAGTATATATTGTTCAGTTTTTGTTTTCTCATCCACTGCTCGCTTTTGCTGATTATCCCATTCCCAGAAGCACTCCATAAAGCTCTCCACTCTGAAAAGCTATTCTTGAACTGCCAAAGCAATTATGAATAAGACAATCAACAGAAATAGGATACACGCTCCTCTGAAAGAATGTAATTTATCTTTCAAATGTTAAACAGTAATAAAATAATGTCACTGAAAGCTCTGAATTTCAATGCGCTCGTTTAGAATGTCATCGCCGCTGACAACTACAATTCTAATCCTTAAAGGAAATGTCAGGGCTGTCTTGTCAATATCATACATCTTCAGGGCTCTCCTAAACTCCTTGCTTCTTAGGGGGACTTAGTGTACTCTATAAAGTTTGGAAGGACAAAACCAAATTCAGAATGGAATATAAAATACAAATACATTTTAGTGCTTTTGTTTGGTAAATATTATTTTTCATCAAAGGTACTTTGCAGACGTCTCCTCCCATGATATACTTTCAGAGTCAGCAAAAATCAGCAGAGCACACAGTACAATGGTTCAGTTTCTGTTTATACGGAAGAGATGGAGGACTTTGATGGCTTTCAGCAAATGCTTAGAGGTGCTAACCCCAAGGATATAGAGGCACCAATCCTCAGATATGTGGTGCATTACAAATGACTGCTATCTGCCACTGTCAGAGGCATTTTTTCAGCTATTATTATTTGAACCCAGAAGCACAGCATCATAAAATATAATCTGAGGGAACATTTTGTGTTTTTGGGGGAAAGTCGTTGCTTGTGGTATTGCTCTATTTCTTCTTATCGGCCATTTACTAAATTCTACATTGGACTCAAGATCCCATGGAAAATGTTCATGGATCACTGGTCATGAAATGGTTGATTGCATTCAAGGTGTCATTTATAAAGGGAAGGGAGATCTGTTTACATTTTATTTGGCACGTCATTTACAAATGTCCCAGCAGCCACTGAAATTGAAAACATAAATCTGGCCAATGTGAAACTAAGCATCTTCCCTTTGGCCCTTGGTAACTGCGGAAAATACTCAAGAGTGTGGCCCAGTTAGAAAAGCCAATGTCAGACGGTTCTGTCTTTGGGGACAGGGTTGAATGGGTATGGCTGCCCTCACAGCCGTATTGTAAAACTGTTGAAGTTTTCAGCACAAATACTGCCAGAGTTTTTCCAATGTGGCCACTCTTGTTGATGAATGTCCTATCTAATCTGGGTGGGGGTCAAGCACAACAATTCAATCACTCTCGATAAAGGCGGCTGAAAAACATGAGGAAACAAGAGTTTTGGAGCACTTTGCTGTTTATCAATCATGGGACAAAAGTTTGAACATAAGAAGTGAGTGAAGGTGATAGAACAACTCTGTAAGGCACATAATTAATGAGAACGGCTCCAATACACAAAACATTAATTCACACTGTTTCAAAAGTACAGCCGCAATACTTAAACCTACAGTAATATGTATTAGCATGACTGCGTTAACTGTAGTGTGATAAAAGGCAGCGCTGTAATTGGATGGAAGCCTTCATTGTCATAAATAATGTGGAGAAATTATCAGAATCAAATTATATATTAGCGTCTCGCAATCACAATTCAATACCTCATATTTTATGATGTTACTTCAAGTTTAGTTTTTAAACAGGAAGAACGAAATGGCTTACAAATAACTAACCACTCTACCCTTAACAGTAAACATAATGGGGCAGATTTATCAAACAGTTGTGCCACTTTTGCACGTATACTACGAAAAAACCTTCATCTTATTCTCTAACAACCTGCAATCTATTTAAGCTGCCGTAATCAGAACTGGAATTGCGCTGCGTCTTGAGTATTTAAATGAAGTCATTGTCATTGCTTTCCGCACAAACACGCCTAATTTTTATGTAAATTAGGCCTATTGTAGATTGCTCTTCATTCACAAAAATTGTCTGCCTTAATTTAGATTGTGCTATTACCACGAATGAATGTAAGCGATAAAATACATTTTATTTAAAAGAGATGTTTGTGAAAGTTTTTAGCTGATCATATCAGCAGTAAATCATTAAATAATGATCAAATGATGGAGAAGAGCATTATAACCTGGCGTACACTCAATGAGCACTTTATTAGAAACACTATGGTGCTAATAAAGTGCCTGACGTGGTCTTCTGCTGTTGTAGCCCATCCGCCTTGAGGTTCGATGTGTTGTGCATTCTGAGATGCTATTTTGCTAACTACAATTGTACAGAGCAGTTATCTGAGTTACCGTAGCCTTTCTGTTAGCTCAAACCAGTCTGGCCATTCTCCGTTAACTTTTCTCATCAACAAGGTGTTTCCATCCGCAGAACTGTCGCTCACTGGATGTTTTTTGTTTTTGGCACCATTCTGACTAAACTCTAGAGACTAGTTGTGTGTGAAAATCCCAGGAGTGCTGCCACACGATTGGCTGATTAGATAATCACAGTGATGATGTACAGTGTATACTGTAAGTAGGTGTACAGGTGTTGCTAATAAAGTGCCCATTGAGTGTATATCCAGATGTGCGGTGATGTCATTCAAACTTTCGGCATGTTTAAGAGATGATTTTCTGTCTGGATCAAAGTGATGATGTATAGTCCCTGCAGGGGGTGTCAAATATGCTTTTACTGGGCGCAATTCATTCTAAGTGAATTCCCCCTAATGAGGTCTATAATTGTTTTCAATGATGAGCAACCTGTACTATAACACCAAAATCCCCAAACAAAGTGTTTTGGTGTTTCATGTCCCTTTAAAAATGTGTGCTATTAACAGATCTATGTGTTGCTCATTTGAGCAGTGTGGGTTCAAGAACACCCCCATTTTCTTACAGAATTTTGACTTGTTTTCCAGAAAAAGAAACATTCTTAAAGCACAGATTAATTTACTTGAGAAGCAAAATTGTGTAAGATAAAGAGATTTGTTTTCAGACAATAAAAGCTTATTTTTCTTACCCAACAGGCAATCTGTTTTTTCTTGTTTTAAGCATAAACCTTGGCTAATTGTTTTTTTGTTGTTATAAATATTATGTTAATGAACAGAACATATCATTCTTTAATTGTTACCAATTAAACATACAGTATATTCTTTTAAAATAAGTCTTAATATCTCCTCAATTAAACATTTCTTTTTGTAAAGATGCTTAGAGACAAAATTTCAAAAATGAAAATTCTAAAATTTCCTACAGGACTTTTTTAAGACTCTTTATTTGGAGGAGGTTGATACTGGGATGTATTAATGAGTCAAGACGAGCAGGAATGTGTTATCCACCCTACATGATCTCAGGACTGGGTGTCTAGACAAGCCAATTCTGTGTGAAATCAGTTGGCCCTTAGTCTCAAGATAACATCTGCCTCTGCGCTGCTTTGATACAGAGGAGCCCCTTTTTCATCCCAGCATGTTTCTTCTCTCTCTAAAACCTCATTAATCCAACTGTAGGTGTTTCATACTCCAGGCAAAGTAGAGATGATCCTGCCGCCCTTTTCCTTTGCCCTCTCTGATGCCCAGGAGATGCACTCACATTGTTTGAAGGCAAGAGGTTCTCGCTTGCCAGCTGTGTCTTAATTGATTTTGCCCTCAAGCTTGGGATGGTGCAGGCACATGAAAACATTTGGATTCAGAATATGTGTGTCCATGACTATGTCTACTGTACTGACCTGTGTGGCTATTTTTATATATATAGTCTTTGCGATATAATTTCCAGTTTACCATACAAAGTTAATTTGCATAAACATTGCTGGCAAATTTCAGCTTGACAGCTGTGATGGTAAACTTGACATTTCGTATGAAATTAATTGATCATAGAAGTTTAACGGTGAATGTGACATTAAAATATTTCATTCCTTAATTAATTAAGCTTGGTTTACAAACTGGGTTACTCACTTTTATGACACTCTTTATGCTATTGATTAAATAATCACCTTTTGTTTTCTGCTTAAGAGAGCCATACATGTCATACATGGTGACATTCATTTTGGGGGGGAACTTTTCTTTTAAATGGATAGTTTACCCAAAAAATACAAATTCTGTCATCATTGGCTCACCCTCATGTTGATTGTTAAAGCAACATCCAGAGTCTAGAATGTATTTTCAGCAGAAATGGTTGGCTTGTTCTCCCCTGTGTCTACAAACATTTGATATTCACAGCTGGTCCACTCTCGTTCCAATTTGTCTTTCGCAAACGTATTTGTAAAAAGAATACTTATTATTAAAGTAATTTCAGTCCAAGTGTTGTACATGTTCATTTATGATACACCAGCAAGATATTTTTCTTCAGCAGCATTTCCGACTTGACAATGTAGTTGGAAATATAGCAATGACAGGACTTTATTCGTTTGAAAAGAGAAAAATAATGAGCACAGAATCTCAACTTTGTAGTGTGCTATTTTCAAAGCACCTGTGATTGTCTCTCAGTTCTGATGAAAATCTCAACACAATATATTGGTTCTGAATTGTGAATTGATAATAACTCAGTTTATATTTGTCCTCGCAGATATTGATGATTGTCAGTCTAACCCTTGTCAGAATGGAGGCACCTGTATTGACGAGATCAACTCCTTTGTATGCCTGTGTCTGGCCAGCTATAGCGGAGCCACTTGTGAGAAAGGTAATGAACTAACTAACATACACACACACACCAACACTCACACAGACTTTTTACTATATTGGTGGTTTGTCCGACCACCAAGGTCACCACTGTATCTTAGGATCAGCTGTTCATAATTTCCAGTTTGTTTGATAAAATGTCTTAAAGGTGCACTCAGTAATTTTGTTCTAAATGTAAAATGTTTTTTTCTAAAGAGATGAATAGTAATTTTGAAGCATATGTATAAAATCATGACCATTTATGTGAGATGAAGAGTTAAGGTCATATCAGTAACCTTAAAAAAATCTCTTTTATTCTACGTGGAGCAGGGGCGCCTCATGGGGACGGCCATGTTAAGACCAAAGTATGCTTTGCTCAGACTGAACGCTGAGCGTCTGCTTACAGGACACGTGACTTAAATCTCATCATTAGCTGAATGCGCAAACACTGAACGTGTGTAGCACGATTTTTTTGAACGCGCAAAATGCGCATACGCCTGGAGTTATTGGCACTAATTAGTGGGTCCACAAGGTGGCAACACTTTCATTTTGAGCAGTTGATATCACAAAGAAGTGCTAGAAGTAGATGTAATCACTGATAAACATCAGGATATGAAGGTAAAAACAACAACAGTGGATGAGCAAGTCAAGATAGCAAGTGTGAGGAGGTCAGGAGATACCTGCATCTCGAGTCTGAAGGAATTTCAAGACATCTTTATGGATCTAAACTCCTCAAGAGAAACTCCGGTGTCTAATAGCATGCGCCAACCCTCCAGTTATATGGATTATACTTTGTAGGCTCACATTCACAGTACACAGATGCTGAGCCTTCATGTCACATTGGAAGTACACCATGACCAGGTGAATACTAGAGCTCAGTAATTGCCCTCTTATTGTACACTTTCATTTATGGATTAAATTAATCCCGGTTTACTGTTCATAGTGAATTTCTACAATGGCATTGGTAACTGAAAACCAATGTGTTTAAATTATGTAGCATCCAGGCCACTAGGTGTCAGTGTAAGCCATACTTTGACAAACTTAAAGAAATTACTGAGTGCACCTTTAAGATGTTATAAAATAATAAGGAAATATTTCATTCATCATGTAGCCTGAAGGATTTTTAATATATAAACAAATAAATACATTATGCGGTTGCATTGTTTTACTGTTTGTTGTCAATTTTAGTAGCTTGTTTTATGATCATTTTATTTTTTTTGGACTTTAAATGGGTTTTCTAGTCTGGGGGGTTGATACATTGATATCTGTGCATGTCTGGATGACAACTCGTTATGATACACCTTGCATTACATTTTATGTTTTGATTAAATGAGTGAGTACACTCAGGAAAGGAAGTCGGAACATCTGGACCAGAACAAACAAAAAAATGGGGCATTCACACATGGTATGGACTGATAAACTACCATTAAAATAATTTTTGTGGAATTGAAGAAAATGTAACTCCATTCTGGGTCATTCTGGCCCAATTTAATCCCTGTATCACTTGGCATTCAAAAAAAACACTACTTTTATTATTTTCTTTTTTTTAACCTCTCAAGTTCAAGTCTTTACTCAGACCACAATAGGTGCAGATACCTCAGGTGAGTCTTATCAAACCAAATAAGCTGCAGATATACTTAGACGCTGCACATTTAAGCCTGGTGTAATCCACGGCGGTGTCAGACCATCCCACCATGCTCGCTTTCCGCAGCCTGTATGTGTTTGGTGTACATTCTACGGCATTACACCGGAACATTCTGCTGCAAGGCAATGAAGCTTGTGCGATCAATCCTGACCCAGCCATGAGCTGGAGAGTGAGTGAAAAGAGAGAGAAATGTGAGTGAGAAAATAGAGCAAGCAATAGGAGAGGTTCACCCGGGAATTTGGATCGCTCTGTTGGAGCGAAACGCAACTTCTCCCGAACCCTCCCCTCCAATAAGATGCCATTGGAGACCTGGCTCACTCCTACAGTCAGTCCCCTGAGGATGCACAGATTAGAGCAGGGGTAAGCCCTCCCATCATACACACTCAATGGACACACACTTCATGTGTTGTAAAGTGGGCCAGAGAAGGCCCTGCTTTGGAGTAATCGAGTGAGAGCAGTAGACTGGAGTGGGACTGTGGCTGCTCCCACTTGGTCCCCATTTTAAGTAGCTAGATAAATGATTAATCTCATACAGTAAATTGTGCATGATACTATGCTTTTTGGTATCACTTGCATTACATCATGCGTGGGATATTACGTCTGTACTTATCCAGTTACTAAACATTTTTGCCCCGTTATTAAAGTTTGTCAAGACAAACATTAATGTTGGTTTGACAAAGCCTTCTCTGAAAGTAAAAAATAATGTATATGCCTTTAGGTTAGACAGACAGCAAAGAGAGAAAGAGAGCACCTAAAGTCTTTCTTGCAAGTCAGTCAATTGGCAGCCATCTTTGGAATGTTATCTACTTAAATGGGAGAACATCGAAATCTCATAAACCGTTTACAACACTCAGATTATAAATTGTGCTTCTTTTCCCCAGATTACGCTAAAAAGGTAAAATTTTCCTGGCTTGTACAGCTAATGCACATGTGTTTTCTTGAGTTGATTGACTATATCTAATAAGTCTGTATCTAATAAGTGATTCTTCCTTTTTACATCAGTTAACCGTTGGGCATTCCAATATCTCCCATTTATTTTAGTAGAAGTGGCCCATCTCTGCTAGTCTCTGGAGCAACTCAAAGCAGATTAAAGGCTTTGTGTGGGTTTGTTTACATTTGAATTTTTTTGTCAGTTGAAGTTTACATTTTAAAAAAAAACATTCCGTTGGCTCTTTTGACAGTTAAATTTTTTTGGCAGTTGGAGTTTGAATTCACGAACATTACAGTGTACGTCAATATGAACCTATGGGATTTTTCATAGTTTTGATTGTCTGCTGTGCGAAAACCTAATTGTGATCAGTTAGAAAAGTCCTAGCATACTATACAAGAACAGTCTGAAGGTCCATGAAAAGTGTGATGAATGTATCTTGAAACTTCAAGGAGGTGAAATTTTGGTCTTTGTTTGGGGATTTTGGCATAACCTTAATCACCTTATCCACAGATTGCGGCTGCACTGTTTTCTGGTTCCGGTTTCCATAAAAAGGGATAATATCATATAGATATAGAGTATATAGGAATATCTGGCCCCGTTTACTTCTTGTATTTAGATGCATCTTGGGTATTCCGATCCGAGCTAGACACATCACTGTTTACACCCGGTCGCTTAAATGCGTTTCCTGCGACCACTTGTGTTCTGATTTCATAACAACATACATCAATCATTATGTCATTGTGTTACTGCACGATAATAAACCGCACAAAAGTCAGAAAAGACAAAGTAAGCGCTGACAAAACAGGCACACCGTTTCTCACAGATGCACAAATGCAACTACTAGTGTGTGCAAGTAAATTTTGACAACATTTTAATTTTGGGTGACCTGTCCCTTTAATTGTGTATATATTTGTCTCATTCTTAGGGATGACAAAAAACTCATCTTGAAGCACATATTAGTGTTGCATCACTTGCTTGCCACGATTTCTGTTCTTACAACTGCCTACATGAGTATGGTTTATTCCTCACCTGGATGACATTTTTTAATTAGACCTCAAGAGGAACAATCTAGATGTTTGTAGACGAGAACTGTGGTTAATGTACAACCAAATACACCCCTTCAATAAGAATGATCAAAGAGGCACCGAATCCCATGTCAGGTTAATTTGTTTGCTCGCCCAGTCTATAGTGTAATGTGATTCAAACCCTGTCTGTTCTCATCACAACCACATCAGTCCTTTTGAAGCTCACTTGCCCCCACCACAACCCCCGGTTTCCATGGAGACCACTACCAGAGTAAAAAATATATACATCACTACCAAAGTTGTCAAATGGCCAGGGTTCAGAGGCCTACTGTCCAATACAGAGCTTAATCTGTTTATCAACATTCCCAGTGAGTCAATTTGTATGACATGCTACACAACACTTATGGACACTCAAATTGAAGTAAATGCATTTTTGAAATCATTAAATATTTTTGAACCAGGTATAGTTCACGCAAAAATAAATTCTGTCATAATTTACTCATGATCAATCCCATATTACTTTCCTCTGTAAAATATAAAAGATATTAGATGCATCCATGGTCTTGTAAAGATTTAACGCTATTTGTAAATGTTACTTTTAGCACATATAACCTTAGCTCAAAAGCTTTCCATTCCTGGCAGGTTACACTGTCAAAACCTACTCATGTCAAATCTGTATGACTTTCTTTTATGGAACATTAATGCCTCCCATGACTTACCGAGCCACGCTATACACCGATGCATTCAGTGCCGTGCTGCTACATTCTGCACATGAAGCAGCCTGCCAAGACTTGAGCACCACACACAATTTCTGCATATTTCTCTCCCCTTCCTGCTCATAATTTAGTGAGAGCAAGCAATCCCCAGCATATTAGGCTTACTATGAAGTAGTTGTTATGTCAAATGCACGGGGAAGATTTATGAGCAAGAGTCATGCCTAGTGTTTATTAACATACGCCCACCAGAAAATTATTATGTTGTCGCAGTCAAAATTTGTGGCATTGGTGTAAACACCCCAGTCATTTCTGTGGTATTTTTACTCATGGTTAAGGACACTGAAATAATGTTAATTGTGGCCTTATTATTAATTATCCAAAGTCCCTAACACATTTCAATTACTTCATTCATATATATTTTAATTAAATAAATCAGGGTTATTTTTACCTCTATGAAGGAATTTCTTTTCTAAACACAGATACTTAAAGGAATATTCTGGGTTCAGTACAAATAAAGCTCAATCATCCGCATTTTGTAGCATAGTGTTGATTACCAAAAAAAATTAACAGAACATAAAATATCCCATACCATTACTTATAGGAGAGGATTCTTGTTAAAATTAGCCCACACAAAACGTAATAGGATGTATAGATCATTATATAATATACAAGAAGCACAATGTGCTGTCTGGCTAAAAACATGTTAGCTTTCCTGGATCAGATGACTTCATCAGAAATTATGTTGTAGGTTGTCCAGCGTCATGGAATGCTAAACCAATCATTTTAGGATTCAGATCGCTGCAACCAAAGGTGGAAGTCATCCAAATATGGGCAGAGAGGATTGTTCACTATAATCACGTATGGCAACCAGGAGATGGTGCCTAGTACATGACACAGACTCAATGATGACTCCGATGACACCGAATGGAACTGAATGAGATCTTATTACTCATGCCTGCATGCTTTGGAGAGAGAGCCAGTGCTCGAATTGAGGGGGGGCTGGGGGGATCCGGGACCCCCCCATAAGGTATTAGGGACCCCCCATAAGAAGTAAAAAAATAGAATTGGGGGGTCCCTCAGATATTTTTATTTTAGTAAAATAATAATGACAAATCTGATTAAATGCATGCAATGGATACGGTAAATTTCGTGAATTGATTATTTCCAATAATTTTTTTTTAAGTTGGCTAGTTGCCATGTCTCTTTAAAATGTAAACGCCCCGCCCCACATCTAAAGAGTGCTGTGCGCATGACATCGTTGACTGACAGGACTGTTTGATTGGCGCCGCTCCGTTGAAGCTAATTTTAACTTTTAAAAAATGGAGAAAAATAAATCTCCACTCGAGGTCGGGAGGAGAAAGCTTCTTACCGACTTTTTTGAGGGGTAATTGTCTCTCTCTATATATCTTTCTACTTTATATCTATCCACACCATGTCGGGGCTTTTGTATTCCTTGCGTAAATTGGAAACATTTAGGCTTAAGTTACTATTTTTTTCATTATTAATAGTCCTGGTTCTACGGGAGTGCTAGAGATCTCGACGGAGATG
This sequence comes from Moxostoma hubbsi, assembly GCA_032164185.1. NCBI lineage: Eukaryota > Metazoa > Chordata > Actinopteri > Cypriniformes > Catostomidae > Moxostoma > Moxostoma hubbsi. Next base: position 8,036,290 of record JAVLUX010000163.1, read on the forward strand.
GATAACAGCTTTTTAGTAAAGGGAGCGCTCGTTGTGTGCTTTCTATGCTTTCTAATTTCCATTCAGAATTTATATAAAACTTGTTTTTCATGCTGCTAGGACCAATGGCCACGTAAACACAAAGTTTTGGGAATTACATACGCATTTATGCGGGATTCACTCTTGAAATAGCAATAATTGACATTGATTGCCATGGCATTGTTTGTTTCTGAATAAAGCAGCCTTTTTCACTGAAATGGTCGTTGAATAGTTGCTGACTTACTCATAATTTCAACATAAGACTGACAGCCTGTTTTGTCACAATCTATATGTTTCATATCTAATAAACAAGTTTCATGCATTTAATCAAGTCTTTTGGAACAAACATTATTATCACAGTGTCACATAATCCACATTAATCATCCAGTTGTTTTTAGGGTAAAAACTACATTGGTAAATAAAGCTAGAATCATTCTGTTGGATGTACACTACTGTTCAAAAGTTCAAGAGTCTCTTCTGCTCACCAAGCCTGCATTGATTTGATGCAAAATACAGTAAAAACAGTAATTTTATGAAATATTATTACAATTTAAAATAATAATACAATAAAATATCATTTATTTCTGTGATCAAAGCTGAATTTTCACCATCGTTTCTCCAGTCTTCATCACATGATCCTTCAGATCTGAAATATAAACTTTTGTAGCATTATACACTACCATTTAAAAGCTTACGGTTAGTAAGAATGTATTTTTAAAAAATGTTGGGAAAGAAATTAATACTTTTATTCAGTATGGTTGCATTAAATTGATCAAAAGTGACAGTAAAGACATTTATAATGTAACAAAAGATTCTGTTTCAAATAGAAACGGTACTTTTGAACTTTCTATTGATCAAAAAATCCTGAAAAATAAAATAAATGTTTATTACATAAATGTTTGTTGATCATCAAATCATCATATTAGAGTGATTTCTGACGGATCATGTGACACTGAAGACTGGAGTAATGATGCTGAAAATTCAGCGTTGATCACAGGAATAAATTGCATTTTACTATATATTCACATAGAAAACAATATTTCACAACATTACTGTTTTTTTATCAAATCAATGCAGCTTTGAGCAGAAGAGACTTTTAAAAACATTTAAAAAATTTTATCGATCTCAACTTCTGAATGGTAGTGTATATTTCATTTCATTATGTGTATTTATTTAAAAAATATATTGAAACCAAAACATGGCATTGTCTAGTGTGCAGGTAAAGAGGACCTCCAAGGCAAGCACAGTCCATTCCAGTTTAGCAGAGGGCAGTGCCACTGTTGAATCTGACAGTGATATCCTCCAGTGAGTCTGGAAGCCATCTGATTATTTTCTACTGTTTTTGAGACATTTCAATGTATTTTGAAGTCACTTGCTTTTACGGGTCTTCAAGAGCCTTATATGTAGTGCCCTGGTATATTTGCCATAGTTGCCCTTTTGGGTCTGCTGCTTTGTGACCCTCTAAATCCAGTATTACTTTAGTAAGTAATTTAAAAGAATAAAAAACTTGGGGACCCCCCATAAGACTTGACTCAATTCGAGCACTGGAGAGAGCATATCTTTAGTCATTGCATGTGTAATTAGTTTTTATGTACAATTATTGTTTTATTTGTTTGGAGATATTTTTGGACACTGGGATCATTCATTTTCGTAATTTTCATATCAACACAGAATTTCAGGTTACATGATTGGAAACAGAGCAAAAGCAGTTTTTTGGATCTACCATATTTGCACCCTAAGATATATAATGTATAATCAGAAAAATAAGAAAAAAGTTTATTTGTGATTTTTTTTCATCAGTGTTTTAGGCTGAGAGACTCATAATTTATCTTAATCTATATCATTAAAAATGTAAAAGTTTTTCTTTAATATGATAACAAACAATTGACCCTCTTTGTGTTTTTTTGTAATTATAAACCTTTCATTTTGGGTATGCCACTAAAACAAGAAATCTTAAAAAAAATAAAAAAATAAAAAAAAACCTTCAGACCTTAAAGATGCTGTAAGCGATTTTAGCGTTCTTAAGATTTCACGTGACTGAGCTGTTGAATTAGCCACGCCCCCACATTCCAAAACCCCGCCCTCCAAAGATAATTTTGAGATAAAAACCAAGCAAAACAGCAAGCATTGTATGTCCCTGTTGCTGTCAAATTCAACAGTGGCACAAAAGTGCCCTCAACTGACAAACATTACGAATCATAACCACAATGATCCGCATCAAATGAGAACGAGCAAAATGATTGACCGGTGTGCGCGGACACATATTTGTTTGCTGTTTACAAAGTCTACCGCTGTCACTGGACTGGTGAGATATCTCAGGACACTTATTTTATTAATATCTTTAAGGGAGTGGGAAAATTTTTTGCATACTTTTCCATGAAAGAAAATCGCTTACAGCACCTTTGAAGGGTAAAAAAAAAAGCTAAATTGTCATTACAGTAACACACTTACAATGGAAGTTAATGGGGCCAGTTAATAAACATTAAAATGTTCACTTTTTCAAAAGTATAGCCACAAGACGTAAACATTATACATGTAAACATGATTTTAGTGTGATAAAATCGCTTAAAACCCTCATGTTTTTAAAGTAATAGCAATATGAAACTTTGTTGTCATGACAATGTAATGCAGTAAACCCTGTAATATAAATGCTGTAATAATGGTTAATCCCTCATTTTATCACACTAAAATCATCTTATAATATTTAGGTCTTTTGAAACCGTGTATATTTGAATGTTTATGGACTGGCCCTATTCCCGTCCATTGTAGGTGCGGCACTGTAACAATTATTTATTTTTTTTTATTTTTTTTGGTGATTAATATAATGCCACAAATGCTGTCAACTGAACCTGGAACATACTTTTAAAATGAATCGATTAAATGAAATGATGGCTGTTACCTTTAAAATTTAATCAATATCATAAAGCAGCTTTATCTAATCCACAGCATATCATAACACAGTATATGATCGCCTAGAATACATTTTACATAATTAGTCACGCTGTTAGATTACTGTCTACTATCATGAGAGATTTCAATTCACGTTTTTCACAATTTTCAGAACTGATTTTAGTATTGGTTTTATTCTTCATATTGGTTTTATTCCCTGGTTCATTTCTGACCTTCATTTCACCGGTTTGATTCCCTAAAATTGATGAGTTATTTGAGTTTGTGTGCTTGTAGCAATCAAAAACGATGTACCAATCCAATCTGGCAGTCTTTTTCTTTATCTGGAAGGAAGTTTTGTCAAGAGTAGCACATTGATTGACAGCTGGATAGAGTGGTGGGGATGTAACATGCCATCTAGTCTAAGCTAGAGGGAGACACAGATCTGAAAATAATCAAGGCAGACAGTGAGTTCCACCACTGAGGTCCTGCATCAACTAATACTGAGCACAGCCAAATTAATCAGTCTTCTGGGTCTTTAGATAGTGTTTGGACTAATGAAGATTTTGTAATTATAGCATCACATCAGCAGGGGTGTGTGGTAAAGATTACTAAACGCAGTAGACGGCTACAAATTGCAAGTGATTTATTTTTTTTATTTTTTTTTTGAGTTTTTCACAGCTTTGCATCAGCATATTAGTTATGGCAATAATTAACATGAACTTACACTGATGAGCCAAAACATTATGACCACCTGCCTAATACGCTGTTGGTCAGTGCCAACCCGCTGACACATGGACTACACAAGACACCTGATGGTGTTCTGTGGGATCTGGCACCAAGAAATTAGCAGCAGATCCTTCCAAGTCCTGTAAGTTGCAACGGAGAGCCACCTTGGATCAAACTTGTTAGTCCAGCACATCCCACTGATGCTCAATCGGATTGAGATCTGGGGAATTTGGAGGCCAGAACAACTCCTTGAACTCTTCATCGTGTTCCTCAAACCATTCCGAACAATATGTGCAGTGTGGTAGGGTGAATTATCCTGTTGAAAGAGGGCCACTCAAAGAGGGCCATTGCCATTAAGGGGTGTACCTGGTCTGCAATGATGTTTAGGTAGGTGGCACATGTCAAATTGACATCCACATGAATGGCCGGACCCAGGGTTTCCAAGCAGAACATTTCCCAGAGCATCACATTCCCTCATCCAGCTTGTCATCTTCCCGTAGTGCATTCTGGTGCCATCTCTTCCCCATGTAAACGGCGCACACGCACACAGCTGTCCACCTGATGTAAAAGAAAACGAGACTCATCGGACCAGGCAACCTTTTTCCACTGCTCCAAGGTCCAGTTCCAAGGCTCGCATGCCCATTGTAGGCACTTTCAACGGTGGACAGGGGTCATCATGGGCACTCTGACTGGTCTGCGGCTACGCAGCCCCATACGCAGCAAGGTGTGATGCACTCTGCATTAAGACACATTCCTCTTGTAACCATCCTTAAAATTTTCTGCGACTTGTGTCACAGTAGACCTTCTGTCAGTTCAGACCAGATGGTATAGCCTCCATTGCCCTCGTGCATCAATGAGCCTTGGGCAACCAACACCCTGTTTTGTCTGTCACCACTGTCGGTAGGTACTCACCACTGCTGACTGGGAGTACCCCACAAGCCTTGCTGTTTCAGAGATGCTTAGAGATATATATTTGTACTGTTTGTAAAAAAAAATTGCAGTTACGCACTTACAATGGAAGTGAATGGGGCCAATCCATTAACATTAAAATACACACTTTTTCAAAAGTATAGCCACAAAATATAAACCTTGTATAACATCAGGGATTTACTGCCATTGCAGGGTTTACATTGTCATGACAGCAAAGTTGTAATATTAGAAATAATTTTACACAGATAAGATTATTTAGAGATTTTATCACACTAACATCATTAAAGGTGGAGTAATTCATTGTAATCCAATACACTTTTGGTGATCTGGTGATTGTACACAGGCCTGGCTCTGTAAACAGGAAAAAAAACAAATAAACAAAGTGGATCAGACAACACTATTGCGTGTCCATGAATTTGTGGGGCGGAGCTTCTGAAGGAGCACTGAAGGGAGGGGTGTGTTTGTTTGGCTGTTGAGTTCAAATATCAACAGTTTTTCTCAGGAATCGCTTACTCCACCTTTAACATATACAATATTTACATCTTGTGGATATTCTTTTAAAAGTTTGTGTATTTTAGTGTTTTAGGGATGGCCCCATTCACTTCCATAGTAAGTGCCTCACTTTTACCACAATAAATGCTTTTTTAATAAACGAGGGACAAGTCTAAATAATTTTTGTGGTAATTAACATTATAAAACAAATTCTGTTAAACTTTTATCAAACCCGAAATATTCCTTTAACAAATAGAACAATTGTTGTAAAGTGCCACTGTAAAATCTTTGGAATAAAGTTACTATTATCATTTAGATCAAATAATCCATTTTCTCAAGTTGCTGGAGAGTTTCATGACACAGTTCTACGTCTGTATGCTATTACTGCTATTAGACATACTGGGGGTGGATCACGTATTCATTGTGCATCAGAGACCCACAGTGCTTGGATGTGTTTTTTTTCCCCCTTGTTTTAGATTTCCAATCAGGGCTGTGAGCCAGTGAAAATTGCTCCCTTCTGCTAGGGTGAATATGAATGAATGCTGCAGAGTGCCGTGGACTGGGTGCATTTGGCTGTTAGTGAAGCAGCTGGGAAAGGACATTAGAGAAGGACTTGGCTGCACTTGGCAACTTTCCTTGTCTGATTGTTTCAGCAAAGCAATTGTAGAAGTTTGTTACTAACAGTCCATAGAATTCCCAAGAACTTGGCTTGCCAAATACATTTTGTACAGTGGAAAACCTAAATCAGATCCTGGACGGTACTTGCACCAGCTGCCTATTGCTCTACTGAAGCAGAGCTGTAAGCACAAGTATCTTGTAATAGGCTGCCCTGTGGACTGTCTTTAATTGCTCTCTATAAACTTAGTTGCCGAAAGCTGTTGATGCACCTTACAGCTATGAGTGTGAGTGCATGAAATCCAAGTCCGTTCGGCTTGCATACGCCTTAACAAGCAACAGCTCCTTTAAATAAAGTGTGCCAGCAGCACGAGAGGCTGTAAACATGCACCTTCCTGTCTTCATTTCCTTTCTGATATGGATGGCGTCCGTACACAAGAGGAAATGGAAACATGTTCATTGCCCCCTTTTACAACTTAGTGGCAAAAATCTACTTATGCCAATAGTTTTTGTTTAATCGAGCATGTTTAGAATGTTGGGGCTGTTTGGAGGTTTGACTTTGTCTGTAGCGCTTTTCAGTAAAAGTTTAATGGGTTGCATAAGTTCTGTGGTCTGCGGCGGGATATTGAGGAAAAGCCTGTTGACACGCGTGTGCTCTAGATATACAGTATAATGGAGCAGAGTGGATCACATGCTCATGCCACACTCAAGTGAAAAAAAGACTTCAATCAGGCAGCACAAATGTGCGTTGCAGATGTAAAGCATATATAATGCGTAATATGATTATATGCCTGATAAAGGAAGTCTTATTAATTATTGAGCATAATCTGTGGAGGAATATGCATGTAAACACACTCGTACATGAAGGGGTAAACCAGATTATGTGTCTGTTGTCTCTTTTTTGTCTTTGGCCTCTAAATAAAATATTTTGCAAGGAATTTTTCTGTTCTGTTTTTTAAACAAGAACTGTCTTCCCAACGGCGACGTGCCGCCCATCTTCACAAAGAGAGCATCAAAATAAGGGGTCTCTAAGCTGCAGCACTAAAATATCACATCTTGATAGGGATAAATGACCCAATCACTCAGTTGGAAGCACTTGCCCTTTTTGTTTTTAACTGCTGCTCATTCACTTTGCCCAGTATTAATCACAAAAATGTGCCAGCCATTCAGCATGCCACGCTCGAGAGGAGCATCAGATAAAATATAAATATCTGAGCAGAGCTGTGGCAGCCAGTAAGCTTTTCAAAGTAGAGGAAAGAAATGAACAAGGATGCTCACAGATCTTGCCGACGCTTGGCCGCCCTTCTGTGGATCCTTTTGGGTCTTGTTTTGCAAATATAAGTGGAAGGACTGGTCTAATGAGCACAGGATATGAAAGTAAAGCCTGCAGTGAGCAATATCATCTGCAATGAACACCATCAAGTGCTTCTTTTTTCAGAGAATTGCAACAACCGCATGGCTTCATGGCAAAGGCTCACAGGTGGAAGCCCAGTAATGGACGCCCATTACCTCAGTCACTGACTTGGTATCTGGGCAGTGTTCCAGGGTGTGCCAACGGTGACTTGTAATGCCTCTAGCATCTCTATTCTTTCTTCGACTGGAGATAAGAGAGCAGGCCCTGTTGGCCCGAGCCAATTTGGATACGCTCCCACTGTATTAAAATTATGCATCAACAGTGCTGTCAAGCTGTTTTGGATGGACTGTAGAAAGGAGGTGGAAGCTTGTACACTGTATGGTTCTGATCTTTTGGACTGTTCAACATATATTCCTGAACAGAGTCTGCAGCTTTGTCTTTTAATACTCGCGATTGACATACCTTTAATGAAGCAAGGAAGTTCCCATTTTTCATCAGCTCTCAAATGTCAATTATGAACACTTAACACTTCATTAAAAAAGTGTAGATTGCTTATAGACTAGCTGGTTCTATGTTCATTTATTTTCACATTTAAAATACTTACTTTTATCTAGGAATTGGAATCGTAAGGAATTTAAGGATCCTGCTACCAATTCCATTCTTCTGAATGATTTTTGTTCATTAACGGTTGTTTTAGAACTGTTGAGGAACAAAAAATTTGGAAATAATAAATGCAATTAATATTGTATTTACTGATTTAGCAGCTTGTTAGAAAATGATGAGGTATCTGTAAACACATCTTTTGCATGATTCTGTTCTGAAATTACTTAAATATTTTATTAGTATTTTAGAGTTTGTTTGAACATCCCAAAACAACTAAATTGACTTGAGTTTTGGGTGGGACTATGTGTTTGTTGTCTCTGTCAAGCTGAATGGTGGTTCTAGCCTCAGCAGCAATGAAAAAGCAGCCAGTCTGTTTCTCCCTGGAGAACAGTAAGCAACTTGAATGCTAAAATATATGTTTTTGTTACGGGCAGGAGTTTCTTTCAGGTTCAGATAGCTTTCTCTGATTTGGGTTAAATGGTGCTGACCTCAACATTTTGCTCTGAACCCTCTTGTGTTGGTGAACTTCAAAGAATGCAAAAATGTGGCAGTCGAGTTTGCAAAAAGCAAATGCCATGCTTTTGAACAAAAGAGGCTGTTTTATATGACATAAACCATTTTTACCATTGTGTGCCTCATGCTGCAGTAACTACTCTTTTCAGGTGCGAAGTTTTTATTATGATCAAGAATAAGTGGATGCAAAATGGACGACAGATGATATTCAATTACAGTATTTGAGGCATGTAGACCCATAGCGATGCTACGGTCTCCTTGTGGTACCTTAAATACTTTCTTGTGATACATTCTGATCCTCTGCCCCCCACCCCTCTGCATGCTAAACAGAACTCCATACGGCCCAGTTTGCAGCAGCCAATTTACTAATGTCGCTTTAAATTTGCTGAAAGTAAAAAGGCGGCGCAGTGCTTTAGCAGTCTGGAACGGCAAACCGGGGTGACAGATAAAACCTTCACCCTCTTATACATACACACATGGATGAACCCACACACATGCATAAAAGAGCAAAGATGATCTGTTCTTCATTCGCCTAGATGTGGTACCATGGTTACAAAGTGGCTGTTCTGACAGAATTGTGACAGGGCTTAATTAGCCGTCACACGTTGCAGCAGAAGACATTTCTAAATTGTTGTCATTTGAATAGATTAAGCAGAGTTTTCTGCTAATGCTAAGCGGCTCATGCTAACAGCAATGGATTAGAATGACACAACTAAGAGGAGCAGATGAAATGCATAGACATGTTACTTTAGGAAGGATAAAGTTGAGTGCTACAATGGGCTTGTCTGTGTGAGTCTGAGAATAGAGCTGAAATTATCTTAAACATCCAGTTACTGTTCAATTAATCTAAATATACAGTATATCTCAAATGACACACTGCTATACACGGTGTACCTACTCCATATGTTTTGCAATTAATCATCTATAGTGCATAAAATGTGGAGGGGTATCATCTCAAATGGACCACCACCGTTTTTACTACACAAAATCATTTGCTGTTATTCAACTGATTTAAGTGATATTTAAAACGTACCTGAGGTGCTGTGCGTTATCCAGCCTCAGTTAAACACTTATCTTATATCTCAAATGATTATATTCACACAAAGTGGGGTGATGATAAAAATTTCAACTCACATTTGTATGGTCTTGACTTCACAGAAGTTTCGGTAGATGCCTCTGCTGCCATTATGTCAATTAATTGGTCATAAATTGTGATCTCATCTTCATCAAATACATAAGTATAGACAGTCACGATGTGCATAAGCTAACAACACCTAAACAATTTTAATCTTTTATGTCTTTCTTGAACACATACCATTTAACATTCACAGCGTTGTAGAAAAAGTAAGTGAACCCTTGGATTTAATAACTGATTGATCCTCATATAACCTCAACCAAGCATTTCCAGTAGCTGCAGATTAGACCTGCACAACATTCAAAAGGAATTTTCGACCATTCTTCCTTACAGGACTGCTTCAGCTCAGCTATATACTTAGGCCATTCCAAAAGGTGGATTTTCTTTTTTTATAGTGGATTTACTTCAATATTTAGGGTCATTATCCTGCTGCTTCACCCAACTTCTACTGAGCTTCAGCTGGCACAGCCATCCTGACATTATCTTGTAGGATATCTTGATAAACTAGGGAATTTATTTTTGCCTCTGATAGTATGTGGTCCAGGCCCCGAGGCAGAAAACAGCACCAAATCATGATGCTCCCTCAACAAAAAGATGTTTTCATGTTGATATGTGGTGCCCATTTTATGCCACACGTATTGCTGGGTGTTCTTCCCAAACCATTCAAACTTAGTTTCATCAGTCCAAAAAGCACTTTCCCATTAGTGTTGTGGAGTGTCAAGTTGGTCTATGGCCAACATCAGGTGCACAGCAATCTTTATATTGGAAAGCAGCATCTTCCTTTGTGGTGTCCTGCCATGGAACAGGGATGTTAATCAGCTCCAATGATTCCTTCAAGTCTTTAGCTGTCACTCTAGGGTACTTTTTACCTTATCCATTCTGCGGTGTGCCCTTTGTGTCATCTTGGCTGGACGGCCACTTCTAGGAAGAGTAGCCACAGTATTAAATCATCTCATTTATAGACAATTTGTCTAACTGCGGACAAATGATTATCTAAGCTCTTAGAGAAAACTTTGTAACTCTTTCCAGCTTTATAAAAAGCAACTATTCTTGATCATAGGACTCCTGGAATGTCTTTTTTAAAGTGTATTCTGCAAATTTTTAAGGAGCAACCATTTTGGTGAACTGGAATGATTTTGAAAATGTGACAGCCCTAGAAACTGAACTAGGGAACAGATTGAGTAACATGCTTTTGCTCACATCTTTATTTGTGCCTCTCTTCCTCTGTATTTCTTGCTCACGGCAGACACTGAGGGTTGTGAGCACAGTTGGAGAAAATTCCACGGTCATTGCTACAAGTACTTCACTCGCAGACACATTTGGGAGGATGCCGAGAAGGACTGCAGAGAGCACAGCGGACACCTTGCCAGCATCCATTCCACACAAGAGCAAGACTTCATTAATGGTCAGTATCTGCTCAAGTCAAACAGCCGTTGTGTTTGTACTCTCAAAAGATTTTCACCACTATGCTGTTGCTAAAAAAACAGATGTGTTGACTTGCAAAAAATCATTTTGTAATCTTATTGTAAGTCCCTGAATCTAAATCTAATACATTTGTGATGTGCCTAAAAATTCACACCCCTACTAGAGAGCATCACACAAAGTCACATGTAAAACCTATTTATTATAGCTTAGTGTCAGTTCATTGTTTTTGGTACATTGTTTCACATAAAGGTATATTGTAATCAGTTTTTCAATGCTGTCTGTACACTCATCAATGTTAATCAATGTTAGCAAAATTACCCAGTTTGCTTTCTTAATAAATACCCCTAAAAATGTCCCTCTGAAAAGGCTTCTAAAACGACAACAAAGCCGTACAGGCAGGGAGAATCAGATCAGAATCAAGTCTTTATTCAATAAATACAAAAATAATAAAAAATGAATGAATTTATTTTAAAAAAATCTGTTACTACATGATTTCCCACTGACGATTCAATTTCATGCCAAAATGCTTCCCATTACCATAGTTAAATGCATTGTGAATGCTGTTTCCTGATTTCTTAAAGGGATATAAAACAGCTAATGGCCAGTAATGATGGCTTATCATTGTCTGTTTTACACAATTAGCTTTAACTAAAACTGTTTGCACACATAAGATGTGTAAATAAGTAGCAGGATAGCTGATGTCTACTGCTCTTAGTCAGGCCAGAATCTGGTGTTTTGATACTAAGTGTGGACTCTCACTGCATGAGATGTTGCATACAGAGCCACTGTGCTCACCAAAAAGTGTTTAATCGCCTTGAAAATGGACATCTCCACCCCTTCAATAAAGAGGGCACAGCCATAATGAAGACTAATGGGCCCTGTAATGATGTTAATCAGTAACACAATGATTGAAAATCCATTACACCCAGGCCAAAAATCCCCACGAATGCATATTGGAGACGATCTGGTGGCTTCTGCCCTGAGCTTGAAGTTGACTGTGATAATACCATTGCTTGGGCTCCCAAATGGCCGTGTAATGTGAAGGAAACAGAACGCAGGGAATGAGGAATGCTTGAGAGGAGGCATTACGCACTAGTATGATGCTGTGGCCCCTGTATACACCTGGTATTAATGCCCATCTTGGGTGATCCAATAACATGTGGTCAGCCAAGACCATGCTTCAACATGTGTCTAAATGTGTCTTCATTGATTGGCTATGATGAGATTTCATAGAGAGGATAAAAAAAGGAATAAAATAGAAAAAAAAAGAAAGAATATTTCAAATATGTGTTGGTTGTCCCACAGTCAAAGTATGACCTATGTGATTTCACGCACACACACACACACACACACACACACACACACACACACACACACACACACACAGACACACACATATACTGTTTGTTTTTAAAATGTAAATGTAATATTTAATAAAATAACATGAAACAAAATAGAAAAACTAAATACTATTCAAAATATGTGCTTTTTATCCCACAGTCAAAGAATAAACAATTTGAAATAATGCTTGTTTTTTAAATGTAAAATATTAATAAAATATATTTATTTTTTATCAGTGGCATGCTCAAAATAAAAGGTTTATAACTCTACAAATAACCAAAGAGGGTCAATTGTTTGTTATAATTTTAAAGCAAAAAAATAAAATAAAAACATTTATGTTGTAGAGTTTGATTAATTCTATGACTCTCAGCTTAAGAAACTGCAGAAAAATCACAAAAAAATACTTGAGCTAAAAATTATTATATTTTTTTTTATTATTATTGTTTGACTATATATATCTCTGGGTGTAACTAAGGTAGCTCCGAAAAGTTTTTGTTATGTTCCCAATCATGTCAACTGTATCCGAGTAAAGTTTTGTGTTGATATGACAAAGCAATCAAAATTTATAGCATTACAAATATAATTTATCCTAGTGTCCAAAAAACATCTTCCAAGTGTCCAAAAGCCTTTCCAATTGGGAAATATTAGGATACAACATCATATATACTTTCCAGTTCTTTAAATGTCAATATTAATGCATCACAAGATTCACACGTGAGTCCCATGTATTGATTTATAGCCTAAACCTAAGCGCAATGTTAAATTCCTGACCTGAAGTGATGATTTAACATCGGAGCTCGTCTATCCGTCTTTTTTTTTTTTTTTTGCCAACGTGTGAATGGCTTGTAATGCATCTTAAAAAATTCATAGGTTGCCTATTAAAGCCTGTTGACTGATTTTCATGTGAAGGGAGCGGGTCGGTTTTGCCGGGAAAATCCAAAGGATGTGACGTATATGCGCGCTCCAGAGAACCTTGCCTCAGACAGTAGCTTCTCTTCCGCTATTCAACAGCGACAACAAACTGCAACAATGTGTATCGTTTTCTTAGAGATGGAATACAGCAACTCCTACACAAACCAAGTAAGCCAAAAATAAAAAAATAAACATTTATCTACTGAATCCCATCTGGCTAAGCGGGAACGTGATCGTGGTCGAGTGAAAACTAGAGTGAACATCGGCAGGGCATTTGATTCCTGGAGGGATCTTCGTTTGGTTTTGGGGATTAAAATTACCCTGAATTGGCGTTCTTCTTATTGGACAGGTAAGCTTACATAACTGCAAAGCATGTGCAATATAGTGCCATAAGGATTGATCTGTGTAATTTTAGCTAACTTGATCTTGCCTGCAAACGCTGACGAATTACAAGCTACCTTGCTTCGTAACTTTCAAATAATTTCAACAATCTTCTTTATACTAAAAGTCAGTATACAGGATAAATTTAAGCAAATATGCTGGTTTCTTGGTCGTAGTACAACATATGACATACAAAACGTACAATAGTGCAACATAACAGTGCAGTGCAACAGTAAACTGTCTGGTAGAGTTCGGTAGTATGCAGCTGTATGTGTGTATCATTATGCTATGTTAGCTGATAAGTAGTTTTCATTTAGTCTCAAAGTTTGTAGTAAAACAATCATAACTGTGTCATTTTAATTATGCTACCTCATCTGTCAGCATGATGCCGGTGGATCACGTTCAGTCTCTTTGTGCGTTAAGTCATTGTTTTGGTCTGGTCACTCGCTCGTGTCCCTATGGAGATGTAGCTGGCTGCAGTGGACTTAATGGCCACAGGTGTCTATAATAACAAGGGTTTCTGAATCTTACAGACTGTACCTTTAAGGAAATTATCTGGTAAAGTCTTTACTACAAAAATGTTTTAAATGGGCCATTAAGTTTTAAATGCGTTTATTATTTAAAAGTGTATTAATCTATTAGGAATATTTATCCTTATGTAAAACGAAGAATCTGATCCATGTTCTGTCTTTTTTTCTTCTTTAAACTCTGCTAACTCTGGTAAGGTGCTATATAAATTTATTATTATTATTATTATTGATTAAGTATATAATGGTGTAAAAATTGCTGATAGATTTATGGGATATTCACCTGTTTGTAGGCTATGTTGATTTTAATTTATTTTAATGCTTGAATTTGTATTTATTATTTACTGAAAAATGTGAGCTTGAAATTTCACATTTTGCTTGACACCTCCTGTCTTCAGAATAATGTTGTTATAAATAAAATTATTTTTCATGCAGATAATAATTTCAGAAATACCAAGAGAAAACACAGTTAACAACATATTCCACAGTTAATGTATCCTACAAATTCAACTTCATATGGTGAAAAAAAAGAATAAAATAACAGTTTTATAAATAATAGATGTATAATAATAATAAAAATTATTATTATTATTATTATTATTATTATTATTAGGCTGTTATTACGAAAAGGCATATAAAAGGCATATTTTATTAATAGAAACTATAAATGTCAAGTCAAGTTTATTTTTAAGCACATTAAAAACAGCCTTGGTTGACCAAAGTATTGTACAAAAAAAAGAAAAGAAAAAAAATCCCAACAATTACAAAACATTAAAAGCAAGTGAAAAGAGATTAGTTTTGAGCAGAGATTTAAAAACCGACAATGTGGAAGCAGCTATAATTGACACAGGCAAACTGTTCCAAAGCTTAGGGCCTGAAACAGCAAACGCTCTGTCCCCTCTGTGCTGCAACCTGGATCTAGGTACATATAGCAGCCAGCTACCTGATCTGAGGGAACTGGAAGGATTGTGTGTGCATAGTGAGTCTGCAAGATATTGTGGAGCTAAATTATTGAGGGATTTGTACACAAATAATAAATGTTTTAAATCAATATGACATCTGACTGGCAACCAAGAGAGCACAGAATGGGGGTGATATGATCACATTTACGGCTGCCTGTCAGAAGTCGAGCAGCCACGTTTTGAACCATTTGAAGACGAGAAATGCAAGAATGGGGCAAACCAAAGTATAAAGAATTGTAGTAGAGGAGGCGCAAGGAGATGAAAGCATGAATAACATCGAAGCTCTTCCTTCAAAGGAAGGGTTTTGTTTTCGCTAATTGCCACAAGTTAAAGAAGCTCGATCTGATGACAGCATTAATTTGCTTATCAAACATAAGTTTGCAATAGAAATAGATGCCTAAATCCTTGATGCAGGAAGACAAGTAGGGAGCAAGATTTCCCAAATCGTGATTGTTCCAATTAATTTTCTCATTTGGTCCGAACAAAATAATTTTAGGTTTGTCTTAATTTAAGTTTAGAAAGTTACGAGTAAACCATAATTTTAAATAATGTAAACATGCTACAAGTTGTTCGAGAGTAATGTCGTTGCTCTTTAAAGCTATGTAGATTTGGGTGTCTTCAGCATAGCAATGATATGACTAGGGTTGCAATGGTATGAGATTTTCACGGTATGATAACAGTCTCAGAAAGTATCCCGGTATTACACAATTAGTATTATCAGTGAAAACAGAAGGTTTATTTATTTATTTTTGAGCAAACACTTTATTATAATTGAAACTTGAAACCATTTATTTTATTGAAGTATTTGTAAAAATGTCTCCCTTTTGAAAATAAAATAAATAGAAAAAATAAGAAAGCTAACAGAATTATAATAAACAGAATTATAAACATGATAAAAAATAGCATGTAAATATAACATGTTATATAACTAAAGCATGTTAGATTACATGTTAGCATAGCATATTAAATTAACTACTAAATGAAAAATAACATCAGCTGTGTGAGCTTTTAAAGTAATTGTAAAACAGTTCACGCTCACGGGCAAGGAAGAGGCGAGAAACCGGCTTGACATGCAAATAATAGTTTTAATGAAAAACTCAAAAGACAAACACACAGGACGACGGACATGGCCGTAAGGATCTCTCTCTCCCGTACCACCCTCTGCGATCGGCCTTTATCCCTCTCAACGACTTGATTAGCCTGATACGGGACCGGGTGTGTCAAGTCACGACCCGGCCCCGCCCTCCACCATGCCACAGTAATGTCCTATGATTATTAATAATTAACATATACTGTAGATGTGTGACAGCACAGCCAGACTGCTCCTGTCTGTACCTTTATCTCAGTGGTTCTCAACTGGTTTTGCTTCAGGACGCAGATTTTACATTGGACATCAAGTGTCGACCTGCCATAGATTAAACATAACCTGTATTTAATGTATCTTGGGATGCATTTCCTTTTATGTTGCATAGTTTTGTTCATGGTTTTCCAGTACAAGGACATGCATCAAGTGACATTATTTTTGTTGTTGATGTCAAGTACTGTGTCATGCATGTGTAATTAGTGCACCTTAATGCTGAACTTCTGTAAAGCTGCTTTGAAATGATGTGTGTTGTGAAAGGCGCTATACAAATAAAATTGACTTGACTTGACTTGACTTAATTAGAGTGAACAATCCTATCTGCCCGTATTTGGATGACTTCAACCTTTGGTTGCAGCAATCTGAATCCTAATACGATTTATTTAGCGTTCCATGACTCTGGACAACATACTACATGATTTCCGATGAAGTCATCTGATCCAGGAAATCAAATGAAAACAAATAGGCTGCCTGTATTATTCTCTTTAAGAGCGCTCCAACGACATATGACACATGGCTATTTGATCCGTTTGATGTTTTTACCGATACAATAATTTGTACAGTGCAAAATTGTTACTAAATTATCAAAACAGAACACTTCTGATTTGTCTGCAAATTTCAAAGTGCTTGTTCAGTTTTGGCCATAATGCCTACATGCACTGTAAAGTAGAGCTTCCAAGCTTTCTATTTTGTGTTTGTCAAGATTGTATTTATTCATATTTGTATAATTATTTTAATTATTGTTCTTCAACAGGTATGAGTCATGAGAACACGTGGATTGGTCTAAATGACAGGATGGTGGAAGAAGACTTTCAGTGGACTGACAACATGGATCTGGTGAGACTGCTATTCTTAATCAAGACAATTAAAAAGCTGAACTAATACTCTTTGGGGCTGTTCAGATGACCACATTCTTGCATTATAAAAGGATAAATGCAGCGCAACTAATATAACAGAATGCAGGCATCTCGAGACATGCTTTTAAAAGTAAAAAGTTCTTTTAACTTGATGCAATGTCTGAAAAGCGTGGAGCTCCTGCGAGAGATGCTGAAAAATCAGCGGTCAGGAACATCCATGGACTCAAAAATGCTTTCGGTGTGAATGGCCCCTAACATGTGCTTTATTCCATCAAGTAGTGTCGTAAACGTAAATGAATTAACTAATGCAAAAACAGTTTAGCGTTTTTCCATCTGTTATATCTATTAGTTATATAATATCATCTGTCCTTGTACATTTCAGTACATGCAGCAGAACATGAATCACTTATGGCTAATCACAGTGTAGTAATGCAGCAAATATGCTTAGATGGATTATGCAAATGGGTGGACAAGTCTCTCTTTTTCAAACCATTTAAGAGTCAAACAAGTTTATACAATGAGTAAAATATATCTGAGTCATTAGGTGTATCTGGAAACCCACTCGTAATGTGTTGGATATGTATAGTAAGACGCTACAGCAATTACCCTGTAAAGCCATGGGATTGGATTTAGCCCTGAAATATCCCTGTTTCCTCCTCCAGCATTATGAGAACTGGAGGGAGAACCAGCCAGATAATTTCTTTGCAGGCGGAGAGGACTGCGTGGTGATGATCGCCCATGAGAATGGCAAATGGAACGATGTGCCCTGCAACTACAACCTGCCCTACATCTGCAAGAAAGGCACAGGTGAGAGAAAGAGAGAGAGAAGAGGCATTGGAAAAGAGGACAGATACTATACCAACTCGCTTTGTACAGCTGTACTGTACTGTTTCCTCCAATGCTGACCTCCTTTTGTTAACTTCATTCAAACATCCTCATGTTCTTCTATTCTTGTAACCAAGACCCGTATTCCAAATTTCATCCTTCATTTTCTTTCTATGTCACTCTGAACTTGTCATGTCAGTTTGTATGACTCCATTTTCAACACTTACCTTTCAGTCTTTTATCTCATATATTGCACCGTCAGATAATGGCCTCAGCAATAATTGTCACTCATTTCATTCTGATGAGAATCATCATCTGCAATGGTGAGGTTTATTGATGGTTGGTTCTCGGGAGGGCTGCATGGTTAACGCAGCCTCTATTTCTCTTCAGCCACTCTCACCTGTCTAGCTGTGACACAATCTGTTCCACTCACACCTCCATGGACTCGTTAGACTTGTTTTGTCTGGCCATTTGCATATGAAGCATACTGCGGCTATGGAATTTGTCAGGTCAGTTTGCCCTATCTAGATTTTAAGAGGCAATTTGGGTTCACAAGGGCCAGCCGGAGAACAGGTCCATCAGACCTCTCAGGAAGCTCAGACTGAGACAGACCTATACTTGAGAGCCAATAAAACATGATTCAGACTTCCCATTGAATTCCTGATATCCCTTTCATAATTTAAAACTTACTAAAATATTCAAATTGTCTTAAGGTGCGTTCACATTTACCTTTGCACAGTGAAATACAGTCATCTCATCCATGGACTTCCGGTGGCAAAGAATTTCCCCTTGCAGATTTCGGTGAACTTAGACTAGAACTTTGGTTAAATTCGCCACGTTAACCAATAGGAAGTTGCACAGTTTGGCAGTGACCTCTGTATGGGTGGTGCTTCATACAGCAACACTGAATATTCACAATGGACAAGGGTATAAATTTAGCTGTGAGTTTTTTTTTTTTCACTATTCAAGAATTTAAAGTGCAGCATTGACCTAATCTTTAGAGACAATTAAATTTATAAAAACTATTTTTATGTTAATCAGTGTTAATCACGTCAATAAAATTACTGACAAAAATGTTTGTTGATGAAGGTTTTTTTTAATTAGTCAATCATAACAAAGACTAGACGAAAAAGATGCATCATGACCATAATGAAAAAATGTTTATTTATGTTTTTAATCCCTTTAATCACTCAAATGCATACTAAATACACTCACTGAGCACCTGTACAACTACTTATTCATGGGATTTTCTAATCAGCCAATCGAGTGGCAGTAGTGCAATGCATAAAATCACGCAGATAGAGGTCAGGAACTTCAGTTAATATTCAACCATCAGAATGGGGGAAAAAAAATAATTTAATTGATTTTGACAGTGGCATGATTGTTGGTGCCTGATGTACTGGTTTAAGTACTTCTGTAACTGCTGATCTTCAAAACCAAAAGACATTCAGTGAGCGGAAGTTCTGCAGATGGAAACACCTTGTTGATGAGAGATATTAATGGAGAATGGCCAGACTGGTTCAAACTGACAGAAAGGGAGGGAACGAGATGTTGTGTCGAATGAAGTGACACAAGGGGTCTTCCTTGGACGCTGAATCATACCTCTGAACCTGAGAAAGGCCAATGTCAAGTTGGCAGACAGAATTTGCATGCCCACCCCGGACATACGGGTATAAAGGGAAGCGGGGCAGCGAATGCCAGTCATGATTTTGCACTGAGGAGCCGAAAATGAAGTACGGCCATTTACAGTGCTAGGTCTAGTGCTGTGGCAGGAGGGACACAACGTCTCGTTCCCTCCCTCGGGGACAGTAACCATGACGTTCCCCTTCTGTCACTCACTTGACGTTATGTCGAATGAAGTGACGCAAGGGGTCCTTAAAAAAGCGTCACTCACTGACCGTGTTACGTGACTGTCGAAACAGGTGCACAGTAGGCTATTGCGTGCTAGAGGCACCTGTACCGGCTGCACGTAGCCCTCCCCAGCGCCCCCAACTTTTTTCCTTTTTTTTTTTGCATGCAAACCTTAGGTTTCCCACACACCTGAGGGGGGGAAAAAGGTGTTACATGCCAAGC
Organism: Moxostoma hubbsi; assembly: GCA_032164185.1. Lineage (NCBI taxonomy): Eukaryota > Metazoa > Chordata > Actinopteri > Cypriniformes > Catostomidae > Moxostoma > Moxostoma hubbsi. Next base: position 8,056,228 of record JAVLUX010000163.1, read on the forward strand.
ATGGATGCAAGCCCAGCAGCCGTGGCCTTCTCTCTCACTATGTCTCTCACATAGGACGTAAAGTCGGGGAAGGCGGTCTTTCCCGGGGGGGAGCAGGAGATAGCATGTCGGGAGCAGAAGGATGTCCCAAGGCAAGGGTGCTGAAAGAAGACTCGAAGCCCTTACCCTGCTCTGCGCACCCGGCAGGGGGCGGATTTAGAGACTGAGGAAGAGGCCTAAGGGGGCCTCTTCCTCCAGTTGTTCGCAAATTGGTGTTGCTGCACAACCATTCAGCTCCGAAGAAAAATTCTGACTGGCATTCGCTGCCCCGTTTCCCTTTATACCCGTATGTCCGGGGTGGGGCATGCAAATTCTGTCTGTCTGTCAAAAATTAAAAACAGTGTGCAAATTAACATTGCTTGGCATTAAATTATAAAAAATAATAATTTCTGGCAGACTAAGAAAGATATTTTGCTGAGTGCTCTTTTCCATACAAGGAAAATGAAAGAGCACTAAAGCTGTCGCTCCAAAAATGACAAAAAAAAAAAAGCACAGGAATGTATTGTTATTTTAACAATGTGTGAATAGGACTTAACTTTGGGCAATTGCTACAAAATACAGGAACAGAAATGGGTGATTAGCTGTTCAATTTTGAGCAAATAGCCAGATGGCTGGTGCACATACACTGCTCAGCCAGCTGTCATTTGCACGACCACCTGGGAAAGATTTTCGACCACCCCCCACCACATGCCTCACTGTCCCCTTTTGTCCATCAACCCTCCCCCAGTCATTCTATCATTCAGACTGTCAACTCTATTGATTGTCCAGTGCCTTCAGTAAAGCCCTAATACGATAATATAATTACTTAAAGGGGTATTTCGCTCAAACCCGTATGACATTCTTTCTTTTGCGGAACACAAAAGGAGATGTTAATCCAAATGTAGCCCTCAGTCACTATTCATTCCTATGCTGAGCTACAGATTTTGCAGGAGGTACAGATGCCTAAATGTAAGGTCTTCAGCTCTAGCCCCAGGGTGATGTTGAATGCTGACTGAATCCCATGTCTGTGTTATTGAATCACATTGACTTTTGGCTGCCAGCTTTTGACCGTCTTTGATAGATGAATGAATGTGGCAAGACATCCTGGGGCATTCTGCTCAGTCTGTTCAATATGACAACTTTGTCATAAACTACTTTCTCTTGTCCTCTGCAAATAGTATATACTTCACTTTTCAGCTGAACCCAAGAGGGAAATCGTTAACAATCACTTAATACCACATGCCAATTGCATGTGGTATTAAGTTATATTAACAACATCGATTTAAGAAAATAAAACTAGATTGGGCTTTCAAAATCATCTTAGTGAAAATATTGAAAAAATGAATCTGGTTGTTAAATGATAGTGAATCATCCCCAACACTTCACATTTTATTTGTCTCACTAATCTGACAGGAATGGACTGAGATATCCGTATCTAATACAATGACATTGATGCATTTTTTTAAGTGAGGCTTAAGTGTACACATATATTTTGGGGCCACTGTATGGTATCTAAGTGAACAATGTGAATGTGTCCAATGGTGAGTATTGATTTATAGTCTATTATTTATTTATGATGTATTATTGCGGAGTCTGAGTTTGGCTTGTGCAATCCTCCTCAATCATTTCACTGCAAGAACTAAGTATGACATTTGTCTGCTGTCCTCAGAATAGAAGGTCAGTGCTCTCTCCAGGGTCCAAAATTGACTTTTTGCAACAGCTGGCAATGGCTGGTGAATTAAGGAAAATGTAGGCCATATTTATTTCTTACAGGCCATGAAACTCTATTTTGCATTATTTTAATTAATATTACCATGTAATGTTAATGATTAATATATTTATTTTATTTTGTTTTTCTTGTATATTTGCCGTTTAATTTTTTTCCTTGCATATTCATTTTGTTTATTTTGATTTAAATGCATATTTGTTTAGTTTATTTAGTTTTTCTTGCATATTTGTTTTGTTTAAGTTTTCCTTGCATATTTGTTTAGTTTATTTAGTTTTCCTTGAAATTTTTTAGTTTTATTTTTTTTTCATTGTTATTTGTTTTGTTTTACCTAAATAATTGTTTGGTTTCGTTTGTTTTTCTTGCATAATTTTTTTTTTAAGTTTTCCTTGCATATTTGTTTAGTTTTTCTTGCATATTTGTTTAGTTTATTTAGTTTTGCTTGAAAATGTTTTAGTTTATTTTGCTTTTTTCATTGTTATTCATTTTGTTTTACCTAAATAATTGTTAGGTTTAGTTTGTTTTTCTTGCACAATTGTTCAGTTTTAGTTTTGCTTGCATATTTGTTTAATTTTGTTCTCCTTGCATATTTGTTTTGTTTATTATGTTTACCATTGTTATTTTTTATTTTTTTTTACATACATATTTGTTTCATTTAATTGTTTCCTTGCATATTTTTTTAATTTATTTTGTTTTCCTTGCATATTTTTTTAGTTTATTTTTTTTCTTGTATATTTGTTTCATTTAATTTGTTTTCCTTGCATATGTGTTTGTTCATTTTGTTTTCCTTGCATATTTGTTTCATTTATTAGTTTTTTCTTGCATATTTGTTTAGTTAAATTTGTTTTCCTTGCATATTTGTTTTCTTGATTTAGTTTTCCTTGCATACTTGCTTAGTTTATTTGGTTTTCATGCATTTTATTTTCATTTATTTTGCATCAAGCAGCACAGGTGACTGTCACTCGCAAAACATATATGAGAAAAGACAGTCCCTCTCAGTATGACTGCTTCTGTCACACACACATGTGAAGAAGACACATTGTGATTTTGATCCTCATATCTTCATTTTGATGGTTTAAAGAGATAGTTCCCCCAAAAATGAAAATTTAAAAAACACTGCCGGGCCATAAAAGGTTTCCGTTTGGATTTAAAAGTCTGTGGTTGGATCGTTACTGCAGTGATTAATATATTTCAGCTGGCAAAAAGTATTTTAACCCTAACTGATGCAGTGTTTAGCTTCTCATTTCTTAAACAACCATGTCGTCAGGGCCATCTGTAGCACCGTGCATTATATCGGTGAGCTGTAGCGCAATTTGGGCCGGCCTGCTGATGCACAAGTACCGGTCCGTCCTACAGACGACATAGACGGCCACCTTGGGTTCCAACATGCCTGCACAGACCTCATAACCAACAAAAATGTAATACGCTCTGCAAGACAAGTCAATGTAATGGCTTTTATTTTGAAATTGCTGAATAAACAACATATTAAGTATAAGATGAGCTCTGAATAATCACTGAATGACAAATAACTACAAGTTACAACAAATAATATAACAGCAGCGTAAATAAAATAGGCAAACAGTAAAGTAATGAGCAGTACATAACATTTGCATAATTTATTCATACCGCGTAGCATTTCTGGGAGCTGAACCGTGACTTCCTGAATAATGCTTACGCCTGATAAACATGCTGATAATAAGTCATGAAAATGTTACTTTGTGGCTATTTGAATCTTTGAGGCTCACTTTCTTTAAAGGATAACAGAAGCAGTGCTTGACAAAGCACTGAGCTTTTCACTTTTTATTTATTCATTTATTTAAAAATATTTGTATATTTGAAAGCCCAATCTAGTTTGATATATATATATATATAACCTTTAAACATAGTTATGTGAGTAATTTACATAAAATTTTAAGCATTGTCATTGGTGTCCTGCTGTGACACTTTCTTCATCTAACTATTTTAAATAACATTTTATGATCTTGTATAGCTAATATGTAATATATTCTTATTTTACTTGTTGTTTCCACAACCTCATTTTAACTAAGACAGTTGTTTATTTGCACTTGTAGAAATAAGTTGAAAGGTGATTAAGATCTTTAAACACTTTGAAGAAATGCTGACTTGTCACTGCACCTAAAATACACACTTTCCCTTGTACTTTCATGTACATTTGAACCTTGCATCTGTATGTTGGGGAAAAAGTTTTTTGACACGTTATTTGTCTGATCTATTAAGTACTTATTTTTAGTTCTTTCTCTAAATTTACAGTGGTTTTATATGTTTTAAAGTTTTTTGCACTGGTGGGGCCCATGTCAAAATCAATGAGTTATGGTGTGGTGTGTGTTGTGGCCCGGGTTTGATGGGCCACTCTGGGCCAGAATGTCCATGTACACTTTTTAGTCCCAGTCCGCCCTTGTATGTTGGAAAAACGTATAGTTGAAAAGATGTTACTCTGTTTCCGAAGGGGCAAATTACTGGCCTGCATCAAGCAAAGCAAACAACTAAGGAGATTGCGGAAATCACTGGAATTGGGTTAAAAACTGTCCAACACATTATTAAAACCTTGAAAGATAGCGATGAACCATCAGATTCGTAGAAGAAAAGTGGTTGGAAAAAAATCTTGAATGATTGTGATCAGAGATCACCAAAACGCTTGATGATGTCACATCGTAAAAAATCGACAGTTGAACTCACGGCTATGTTTAACAGTGAAAGTAAGCGCATTTCCACATGCATAAAGTGATGAGAACTTACAGGATTGGGACTAAACAGCAATGTGGCCACAAGAAAGCCACTTGTAAGTGAGGGTAATCTTAAAAAATGACGTTTGCTAGGGAGCATAAAGATTGGACTGTGAAGCAATGGAAAAGCAATGGTCTCTGATGAGACCAGATTTACCCTATTCCAAAGCGATGGGCGCATCAGAGTAAGAAGGGAAAAGCATGAAGTGATGCACACTTCATGCATAGTGCCCATTGTACAAGCTTGTACAAGCCAAGTCAGTTGACTACCTGAATGTAATGAATGCCCAGGTTATCCCATCAATGGATTTTTTCCCTTCCTTGATGGCAGGACGACAATGCCAAGATTAATCGGGCTCAAATTGTAAAAGAGTGGTTCAGGGAGCATGAGGAATCATTTTCACACATGAATTGGCCACCGCAGAGTCCTGACCTTTATCCCATTGAAAGTCTTTGGGATGTGCTGGAGAAGACTTTACGTAGTGGTTTGACTCTCCCATCGTCAAAACAAGATCTCGGCCAAAAATTAATGCAACTCTGGATGGAAATAAATGTTGTGATGTTGCAAAAGGTTTCCGAAACAATGCCATGACGAATACGTGCTGTAATCAAAGCTAAAGGCAGTCCAATGAAACATTAGTGTGCGCAACTTTTTTTTCTTCTTTTTTTTCTTGGCGAGGCAGTGTATTATCTCGTCATTTACTCACCTTTATGTTGTTTCAAACCTGTATGATTTTTTTTCTGTGGGTCACAAAAGGAGATGTTGTGGAATGTTGCCTCGGTCGCCATTTACTTTCATTGCATCTATTTTGTTCATAAAATAAATGTGAATTGTGACTGAGGCTAACATTCTGCCTGTTATTGCCAGCCCCCATCAGCCAATACAACGCTGCAGGGGTGAGCGTAAAACAACACTCATCAGGCTCCAACTGGCACCTGACTTCCCAGATCAATTCCAGTTCGTACTGTCACTGATTAGGTGGCAAATCCTGCCTGTACTGGGTGACCGATAACCTGCAGTTCCTCGCCAGAATTGATTTGATTCTGAATGTGGTGTGAAATCCTGCACGAAGGTTAACAGCATGACTTTCTCTGGCTAGCTTGATAAAGAAAATCTTAAGTGAAAGGGAAAAGCTAAAGCATCAAGGCCATAAAGTCTGTGTTTGAGTGAAGACATCGGATCACAGGTCAGCTTTATGATGTTTCCCTCGAAATGAACAAGCTGAGATTTAATGTGCCGTGCAGCCTTGGATTATAGGTTTGCTGTTCAAAGCACCTGAATGCAGGGAGCTGTGTGCCACAGGCTCTAATTGTTTGTCTAAGCCCCTGATTGGTTCCCTGCAGTGTTTACTGGCCCACCACAACAAAATAACAGAATTGAATTGCCAAATGTAAGGTTGCATCCTCAGTTTAGATAAATGCAGAGTTTCAGGGTGCCACCTAAAGAAAGAAAAAGGAATTGCAATAAAAAAAGTTCTTAGAGCTTAGTTAATTAGATAAATGTCACTGTTAGGCACTGTTGCAGACATGTGCTATTCTGTCACAGGGTGATGTCATGCCAGAGTCGACTCCGAGTCAGTGACCTACGGTGTTTCTCTTTTCTACTCAATTTCGGACACATCTAAATATACATCTTCATTCAACACTAATAGGCATTAGCCACCCATTTTACTTCCATGATGTAGTGTAATTCCAAATATAACAGTACTTGAAAATAGCTTACAGGAGGTTGGAGCGGAGGAGTTGAAAAATAAGAGGGCTTGGTGATGTCAGCCGAAAAGGAAAGTTATTTCAGAAGCAGAACATGTTACTGAATTTTGCTGAAAGATTACAACAAATATTTTTTCCCCCCTTTGGAATATCGTGCACTAAAGGAAACCTTACAATAAGAACAGGAACATACAGTATATTAAGGAATAGGGCCAAAAATATAGGTTAAAATAGATTTTATGTTGAATTATTGTCACTGTGAGAATTCATGTTTGTGTGATATTACATTTTTTTCTTTGCAGTACTGTGTGGAACTCCACCGAGCGTGGACAACGCTTTCCTAATTGGTCGGAAGCGTTCACACTATGACATACACTCTGTGGTGCGTTACCAGTGCGCTGATGGGTTCCTCCAGCGCCACATCCCCACCAGCAAGTGTCATGCCAACGGCAAATGGGACCGACCCAAGATCGTCTGTACAAAGTGTGAGTGACGATCAAGTTCTAAAGCTAAAACATACTGCAAAATTAAATAAATTATAATAGTAATTTTTCATGTTATTAATGTCCTGACTATACATTGTGATCAGTTGAATGCCACTTTGGTGTATAAAAGTACCAATTTCTTTCCATGAGAGCAAAATCTGTACATTATTCCAAACTGTCGGCCACCAGTATATATACTGATTACCATTGTCCCATGTTTGCCAAACATGTTGAATGGTCCAAGCATTATCTGCAGCCTGAAACTGAACTTTTGACCGGATGTTAGAAGTGAATGCACTTGGCTGCATATGAAAGCTATAAGATGCCCCCTTGCTACCTGATTAGGGAATGACTTAACCTCAAGGTGTGCTGTTTGTCTGCACTGGTCTTAGAACTGTTTGAAATGCACCTTATTTTCATCATAACTCCGTATACAGCCTCTGAAAGCAACATTTTCCAGATTTTGGATGAGCCCATTGATTCTCAATGTGGTAATGCACAGTGAATATAGGATGAGCCTATAATGTGTTTTAACAGCGTACTGTTTCCTGATACATCAATTACATTTTTAAAATTACATCGGATGAAATTAGACAATCTTATCTTTTGACTCTAACAGGTTTAAGTGTGAAGACTTAATTTGATTTCTTACCAGATGTAGTTTTGTTGGCATTTCTCCCAAAGACAAACTCTGCTGTGATCGACACCATGTTGTTTTGTCACATGACTTGTGCATTGAAGGTTTAACCCTTTAATGACAGCCTAGATTTTCCTAAACTGAGACCAGTTGGTTTAAAGTAAATTCAATTATGCATAGCCTATAGTGAAGCCAAAACATTATGTCCATGCATGTGGATGTGGGGTCTCAGGAGGTTAATTCGAGCCAATCGTAACATATTTACATATTTGGGATCCACCATTAAATTTAATCCATCTGATCTCTCATAGGATGTTAGCTTGCTTTATTTCCTCTTCATTCACACTTCATTCTCGATTATATCCGTAGCACGGAGATCTCACCGCCACAGACGCCATCACCACAAGTCCCATCATGAGCGCAGAAAGCACAAGAGGCATGGTTCAGGAGGTCATCGAGGTCAACAGGAGGGTCACGGCCATTTCTAACCAAATAATCCCCTTGCCCATACCTGTAAATCAAAATATCCTTTTCCAACAGCCCAAACCTCCTTATCTTTGATATCCAATGGCTTTTCACCTTTCCCCCTTACTTCTGGATCAGTCTACCCCCAGTATGATCAGAGGGGTGCTGCTGGACCTCACAAGGACTATGACTATTTCACTCATTCATTCTCTTTATTTGTTAAAGTTGCTCCTCATTTTCGTGGATTTTTTATAATCCCACAGAAGAAAGTTATTTCATACCTTCAATGTAGTAAACACTCTAGATAACTGTTTGTGTATTTTCTACATAAGCATTATAAGAGAGTTGGTTCAAAATGTAAATAATGTATTTCATTTCAAAATGCCGGACCAAATCAAAATGATCGAGAATACTTTTCATGTTGTTTACTATGGATTAGCTCAGCTAAGAGTATTTCTTGACTGTTTTGATGTTGGTTTACTCTCTTAAGACATTACCCTGATTTATACAGTATTTCAGCGTAACTTTGAAGTGTTTTTGGTTGAGAGGAGTGGTGCTCATTCTGATTTTTAAAAACTGGATAAAATTTGTTTTGCTAAATATTTAAAAGGGATAGTTCGCACAAAAATCCTTCAAACCCTCATGTTGATTAAAACCCTTTGTTTTCCTTTCTTTCATGGAGCACAAAAGGAAATGTTAAGCAGAATATAATATAAGGACAGATGCCGTAAAGCTCCAAAAACGACTGCAAAAGCACCATAAAAGTGCCATAAAATTAGTCCATATAACTTGTGTGGTATATTCCAAGTCTTCTGAAGCTTTGTGTGAGGAACAGACATAAAATCTGCAGTGTTCCATGGAAGAAAAAAAGGTCATACATCTTTGAAACGATATAAGGATTAGTAAATGATGACAGAATTGTCTTTTATGTTGAACCATCCCATCCAAATAATTCACCACATTTGAACAGTGTCTGCAAATTATATGCTCAGTTGTCCCCAATTCTGGTGAACAGCCTTTATCAAGCAAACAGTTGGCCATTACTGTTGCCACACAGATTTCAACCATTGAGCAAAGTTTTTTTTTTCATTGACTTTGAGTGACTTGACAAGAACTAGTTAGATAAAAAGTGTCACTGTAAGCTCCCATGTTAATATTGGTCCCTGTGTCTGCTATTAATGGTCTTTGTCATGATCTCCCACTTTCTCACTCACAGAGAAATTGTCCTGTCAGGCCCTGTCAGCGAGAGAGTGGAAAGTGAGAAAGAATAAGAGGATGGAATGAGAGAGACTCTCTGGTCCTAATTGCACTCAACTGCATACAGTATATGCTACATCAAACAGGGCAAGTGACAAGGTACTCTTAACAGCCTTGGGGTTGCACGCTATGCCCATAATTAGCTTCTTAATGTAGCACACTAGAGGAAGAAATTAAAGAGGGGGCGATTTCCATGGGTGGACAAACTATTGAAAAAAAAGAACAAACGAATGCACAATCTATCAAACAAAAGACAGAACTTGACTTTCAAATGTAAGAATGAATGAACAAACAATTAGACCAAAAAGTAAACAAACTATTGAAAGAAAGGAACAACTAATAAACTTTCACACAAACGAAAGAACAAATAAATTAACTATCAAAATAAAGAAAAAGAACGAAAGGGGAAGCATATAGGAATAAAAGAATGATGAGTATGGAAAGAAAGAGAACGAGCTAACAAGCAATCGAATGTATGAAAGAAAGAACAAACTGTCAAACAAAAGAATCACTGAACTATCTTATGAAAGACTAAACAAACTATCGAAAGAAAGACAGAAACTATTAAATGTAAGAACAAATGAAAGAACTATCAAACCAAAGAAAGTATGAACAAATTATAGAAAGAAAGAAAGAAAGAAAAGCTCATCCAGATGGTGCACAAGGTCAGATGTTGCAAGTGCTCATGGGTAAATTTCAGAGGAAATTTTACCTCCAGCACTGAAGATCATGAGGTTAAACAGGAGAAGCTCATACTGAACACAGCCCATTTGAAATGCAGGTTTTGTCTTTCTGTTCCCCTTAGAGTGGAGAATGTGGTCTGGTCACTTTTTTGTCTTTCGTTCCAGGTGCGTGTCCTTTTTTTTTTTTCAAAGAGTAGTGACAGCAGACTCAAATGAGTACTGCTCCTTATTCTACTTATTCTCTACTCTTTCAGCTAACCTCCTTACCTTAAAAGGGGGAAACCCTGTAAGTTATTATGCATTTGACTAATGTGTTTATCTCTCGCTACCCGTCTTTCAATGTCCAGTGTCAGCTCAAGACAGTGAAGCCTATTTTAAGGACATTAAGATTTTTTGCATTGTGACATCATTATTATAACTAAGCACATCATTTTCATTTACATAACACATTCAGATGATTTATTACAAAAAATATACATTTTAAAAGTAAAATGTTACTGTAATACAATGTTTGATTTATTTAAATGAGAAAAAAGTAATTAATAATAATGAATTAATAATATAATAACTTTTTTTTTTTTCGAGTTACCGTAATGAGATTTATTGTTCATTACAGTGATGAGAATTTTCTTTAGCAAAATACAATTAACATTTTTTTTTACCTAGACAGTTTCTTGATGTTCTTGACCGGTTTTGTGAGATTCATCCTAATGTCCACCGCTGACTTGCATCGAAACTAATACCAGTGCTGTGCAGTTTTTCTATTAAGACTGGAGTCTCAGACTGATTCTCAGTATCATAATAGTCCATATTAGCAGCTAATATACCTCTATATCACTCTAATAGCTCTTTACAGTCCTCAGCCAAGGTTGGTGAAGGAAGGCAGATGGCTAACAATGTGGCAACTTAATTGCAAGCCTTGATTATGAAAATGAACCTCTAAACAGAGGTTGTTCACAGCTGTCTTTTGGCAGGCTTTCTATAGAACCGTGAGTGGCAGCTGCTGGGTTGTCTTGTGGCAAGTTTTCGGACTAATTGCCACAGAAAAATTGCCATCCTTGAAGTTGTTATGCCAGCTGCACCACCCCTTTGCATTAACAGTTGTGGAACATACAGTACACTTGCATTTTAAATGTTGAATTTAAGTCTGACTTAAACAATAATTTGTCTTCTTATAACAACATTTAAATGGCTTTTAGTTTAAATTGTACCAGTCAGATATTTGCGTAGTTGGACTAACAGACCTAGATAAAGTGATTATAGCTCGACTAACAAACTATAAAAACAAAAGAAAGAACGAATTAACTTTTGAACAAATAAATAACTAGCAAACAAAAAAACAAACTATCAAACAAAAGAAAGAACAAATGAATGAACTATTGAACAAAATAAAATTACCAAACGAAAGAACAAACTATTAAACAAAAGAAAGAACAAATGATTGAACTATTGAACAAAATAAAAAAAACTACTAAATGAAAGAACAAACTATTAAACAAAAGAAAGAACAAATTAATGAACTATTGAACAAAATAAAAAAACTACTAAACGAAAGAACAAACTATTAAACAAAAGAAAGAACAAATGAATGAACTATTGAACAAAATAAAAAACTACTAAATGAAAGAACAAACTATCAAACAAAAGAATGAACAAATGAATGAACTATTGAACAAAATAAAAAACTACTAAATGAAAGAACAAACTATTAAACAAAAGAATGAACAAATGAATGAACTATTGAACAAAATAAAAAACTACTAAACGAAAGAACAAACTATCAAACAAAAGAATGAACAAATGAATGAACTATTGAACAAAATAAAAAACTACTAAATGAAAGAACAAACTATCAAACAAAAGAATGAACAAATGAATGAACTATTGAACAAAATAAAAAACTACTAAACGAAAGAACAAACTATTAAACAAAAGAATGAACAAATGAATGAACTATTGAACAAAATAAAAAACTACTAAATGAAAGAACAAACCATCAAACAAAAGAATGAACAAATGAATGAACTATTGAACAAAATAAAAAACTACTAAATGAAAGAACAAACTATCAAACAAAAGAATGAACAAATGAATGAACTATTGAACAAAATAAAAAACTACTAAACGAAAGAACAAACTATTAAACAAAAGAAAAACTATCAAGAAAGAAAAAACGAATGAAACGAATGACTGAACAAAAATATGAACAAACTATCGAAAGAAAGAAGGGAACAAACTAACGAATGAACAAAAATTCGAACAAAAGAAAGACTGAACAAACTAGAAAGAAAAGGCAGAAAGAACACATGAACAAACCACTGAACGAAACAAATTAATGAAATAAAGATTAAACATTTGAAAGAAAGAAACTGTCAAACGAAAGAACAAACTAATAAACAAAAGAATGAACAAACTATCAAGAAAGAATTAAATAAAGCTTATAAACATTAAGATCATATTTAGCTTAACTCATTCAGCACGATTTGTTAAAATTCGAACGAAACCTGCATTTCTCACAACAGCCTCGATTACACTTTGTTGTCAAAGGCACATCAGTTGAGAATGGCATTTTTTCATGTACTTCATTGTGATGTAATGTGAACGTTGTAACGAGGTTAACCTTGAACTTTTCTTATTTACATGATTGTTGGAGGTAAAAAGGAAATGCTGGTATGAGGCAGGAGCGCAGCATCCTCTATTTAATCAGGACTGCACATAACATGGCACATCCATCATCACTTTGCTGCCGCAATCAGTATTAACAGCATGTGTAGCACTGCTGAATTCTTTGTGCGTTATCTTCGTCTGATGAAAAAGTCGGTGATGGTGTCAGGAAGGGATTTAGCATTACAAAGAAGCAAGTTGAACCTCTAGAGGCAGTGTGGATTGTTCTGGAAGCCACAGCTGCTTAGTATACTTAACCTGAACCTCCGGTGTTCCCTGTTCACCTACACTGAGGTTTCATAGACTGCCCTTTACCTAATATAAGTCTCTACCATATGTCTCCATTGGCACATAATCCTATCTGTAAATTCCATCCGAGCTGGCTGTCATATCATTACAACCGACCTTGCCATGCTGATGGGTCTTTTGATGATAGCTCTGTCAGAGAGGGGAAGAAAAGACTTTAAAGAAGACTATGTCCTTTAGGCTGTTATTTAACATTGTAATGTAATGCAAGAAAAGGCAGATATGCATTTGCTTGTTTGGAGTTGACAGTTTCTAAGGCAATCATTACTACTGCTCTTAGTTTTTGCACAAATCCTTAACACGATATCTCAAACCGTTCAGCTTTTTGCTTCAGAAAGTTCATGTACCCTGAAATCATAATGATAAATCTGAATTACTGACAAGCGCCCTCCACCATCAGACATTTTCAAGTGTGGTAGCATTTCCCGCTAGTGCTACCACGTTGTGTAAGCAACCCCAGAGACATGGGTTCTGGTCCCGTGGAAACCAGGAAGGAATTGCATTCACATAAACAATGATACGCGTGATTGGGTTATTGCATTTTCGCTCTAAAATTCCATTTATACTCCACTGACATTAGGTTTAGTGTTGGGGATTAGGTTAAAGATTAGGGTTAATATAAAATGCATTACTGTTTACTGTTGCATCATTTACAACTAATAATTCAACTCACCTTTGCTGCCACTCCGTGGGCATTTCACTCAGAAACATTCAACTACACTTCGGTAAGCATAGGCCGATTTTAGCAGCAAAAACTTTCAACCTAATGTCGCCGAATTCACATCTTTTTCTGAGATACTCCAGCCACATATGTAATTCTCACTTTTACAATTTAAACTTTGAAATATTTTGTGATGTTTTGTCCAATCTTTCTTTACTTAGGCTATGTTCAGACTGCAGGTAAATCAGATTTTTTTCCAGGCAGACTCTCTGCACTATTAATTGCAAGTGATCAAATCAGATTTGCGTGTTTAGACTCAACCAACCTATCTGCATGGGTTGCTTTGGTAACGACGTAGGCGTACCCACGTGACGATGCTTTCAAAACTGAAAAATGGAGGTGCATCATCTCACTCTCCAAATAAGGGCCCTGTCCAATGTGCAGAGCCTGTGCAGAACCCCTCTGTCGCACAAGAAAAACTCTGCGACGGAGGAGACTGGTAGATATTGTGATGTTCTGTGCTGCTGTCACCGATTTTTGCCGTCATCTTTGTGTGTCACGGTAAGAGTGACGCAAAAGGTCATTTGAAATCCGAATTGATCAGCCAGAGCGTCCGGACTGAAACGCATCTGAATAAATCAGATTTCAATCACATTTGAAATCACCTCCCGATGTGGTTTGAATCAGATTAGCAAAAATCAGATTTCATGTCGTTTGTTTACTGTCCAGACTATCAAAAACTCATCTGTATATAATCTGGATATGCAAAAAATCTGTCAGTCTGAACAAGGCCTTACTCTTTTAAAAGAGCATATAAGAGTTTCTCTGTATTCTGTGTAAAAAAAACGGAAAAAAAAAAAAAAAAAATTACAGTTATATCTCTTCTGTCAGTATATTTATCATTTGTATGCTTGAAGGCCACCCCGTCTTTATTATTAGCCGAAACTTTCCTGGGGTTATAAGCGGTAAATTCATTCCTCCGGCAGTAACAAAACAACTTTTCGGCAAAATCATTAAACCTTTTGACACCACTCCTCAGTGATGTACAGACTTTGTTGACTTTCTATTTTTAACTTATGATGTTTTCACTCATTTATTTATTTATTGTTTTATTTGTCACTTTTTTCAAATGAAATCTGGATGTGTTTGTTGCTTAAAGTTCCTGGATCTCACTCACACAGACTAACTCTCCATCCTGTCTCCATTAAACACCATCTTCTGTAGAGGTCTGCACTGAAATATGATTGTTCATGCATATTCCTTTTTTTACTATTTCTTTCACAGTATTGAAAAGGAGTCAGGCTGTGTGAATACGGTCCATGTGTGTTAATCAATATTTATTGATGTTCTTATGAATTCTAGTTCTGTCATTGTATTATGTTCTTTACCAAGCAAGTGGTCAATTAAAATCATTGGATTGGATCTGTAATATTGTCAGATGTTCATCTCTTTTTCAATTGTTTTTATGATATTATTGGCTCTAGAGTGCACATTTTTGTGGAACTTATGGATCATTTGTCATCAGTAACTCAAGCCTTATGATAAACTATTCAAAATATAGCACAAGTTGAAAGACCCTTTAATATAAAAGCACATAAAAGTTTAGGCCGAGGAACATTTTGCCAAGCAGATATTGTTCCAAACCTTTAAAGAGATACAGTTGGCCAAGCACCAATCACTTTAAATGCACATAAATAAAAAAACTGTTGTTTGGCGTTTGGCTAGGTCAGAAAAAAAATTGCTAGCATCACCATATCTTATTTGCCACTTCAAAATATTAGTTTATTTAATCTTTCTCTTTCCCTTCACGACTGGACGAGAATTCTTCTTATCAGTTCATTGGCGGCTCACAATATACCTGCGGTGAATAATTCATACATATCATGTATATCTACTTTACTACTGCTTTATCTCCTCATGTCAGATTCAAAGTCTTTGATGTTCCACTCTCACACTGAAGCGTTGAACATTGTAAATATTCCTGTATTTGCTCCTTTTAGAGATATGATTCTCGCATTTAATAAACAGGCTAGATCAAGACTTAGAAGGGCACAGGATTGAATGTAACAGAACATGGATTTAGTCATGCAATATCAAAAAATAGTTCATTTTATTCACCTACCTAACATTTAGAAATGAATGTTTATTGAAAAGGCTACCTATTGAAATCAGCAGTTCAACCTAATTATTTACTGAAAGACATTTCAAACCTGTATACCATCATTTGTTTGCGGAACTAAAATGGCAAAAAGCTGGAAGAATATTTAGGTGCCGTTTAGACCATCCTTGTGCTAAACAATGCTAGACACAGCCAGCATTAAATATGAATTCCTTGTAATCAGATTACAGTTACTGACTTTTAAAAGTTAATAACTTTTGAGTACTTTGGATTATTTTTTGAGTAAAATACATTTAAAGCATGACTTTAATATTAAAAATACATCAATATGTAAATCCATTTATGTTTTGTGATTCCTTAACGAATCAACGAACAAGGTGTAAATATAGACATTACTTTGAATTCGTTGCGTGAAAAAACTAAAGCTTTTCTATGAAGTGTTTTAGAGAGAACTTAGAAGTTATTAGTAAAGTGATTACTTTTTTTAATGAAGTAATAAGTAAAGTGAGTAATCTGATTACAATTTTAGAGTAGTAATTAGAAATTTGTAGTAAATTACTTTTTTAGTAACTTACTCAACGCTGGCAGCACACTAGATCGAACAGAACGAAGATTTCGAGTTGCGTTTTTAAAAGTTAAAGTTTTAATTCGACAGCATCTAAAAACGTTATGCTCATGCATGAGAGACAGAAAAATGTACGAAACATGGCACAATGGTCAGAGTCATCTGTATAGTGCATGTTAAAAAAAAATTAAGAATTTAACAAATGGACACAATCACGCATTCGGTGTGAACGGCACTTTACACTGCTCTTTTCATACAATCACAGTTTACAGTGACCACTGTAAAAAGCACCATAAATAAGTTAAATACCATAAAGTAATCCATATTACTTGTGCACTATATTCCAAGTATTCAAAACAATGCAGTAGTTTATGTGAGGAAAAGACAAAGTCATTATGTAATTAATCATGAATAATCCTGACCCTTGCCGAAGCACTACAAACTAATTTGCGCTCGCACTCAGATTAAAAAACGGTATATCGACACATCGCACCAGGTTTGGTGTCCTTGTCAGCAATGTCATTGTTATTTGCATTTCATATCCAAGCGCTTAAAACAGTGAACTGCCACTATGGTTTAAAAAAAATACAAAGCGAGTTTAATTTCATGGCTTTAGTGGGAGATCTCTACGTGTGCTAGACTCTCCCAGTGTTCCAAGGGCACATTGTCCTCATTGGAAGTCATGCTGTGGAATCTATTTAGTGTTACTCTTAGGATGACCTAGGCATTTTTCCAACTGCAAAAAAAATTAAATTATTTCTGATTTACTGTGGAGCTCCTGTACTAGTTACTATTCTGGGACAGTAATCAATTTAAAGAAGTATAAACCCACTTCTTGCTCTATAAATATTAAAGCATGTCATCCAAGAACTTTTTCGCTGACTGAAGGCTTTTACTTATAGCATCTGATTCGCCAGATTCTCACGGATTTATTTTCTGCACATTCTGAAAATGTTTACCACAGTAAACAGACATCAATATCTTCAAACGTGAGTAACTAGACAACTTTACAAAACATGGATGCCAAGAGTCACACCCAGTTCATTTGGGAAATGCGATTATGCTGTTGCCATAAACATTCACTGCTATCCAAAGGTTAATTCCTATTCTCAAGCCCTTCTGTCATTCCAGTAGATAAATTGACAAATACAGAAGGTCTGCTAAGCCTTTGCAAGAGCCGCATTTAACAAGATAATGATGTTTGTGCAGATGGCGTGTCCTTTAACTCTAATAGCCTTTTAAAGTACTGTAGTATGCAAAGTAAGCCAAAAGTAAATAGCTAAATAAATTAAAACATAGCTTTGCTTAGCTTGGCTATACGTCGTGCCAGCTGCATATGCTCGATGTACCTTTGTTGTGGGTCTACGGTTGATGATCTGGAAATCTGCTTTATTAAGCAGTTTAGTACATCCTCAGTACAACAAGATTTTCACGCATTGTGGCTTCGGGGATAGCTAGTCTATCAGCAAAGCTGGCTGCCTGCATTTCCTCTTACTTCTGGTCTCACTCCAATTGGGAAGCACTGCTATGCTCCAGGGAAAAGTTCAGCCTTCATGGCTTGGAAGGGTCACATCTCAGTGGGTGTTTTATAAAGCAGGTTGTGGGTTTTATTGCTGTGGCTACTGCATCTAACATCCTGAGTCAGACAGGGCTGACATATTCTGACTGCATCCCATTTTACATACTTGTACTATACACTAAAAGTTTGTACAACTCTGGTGATGGAAAAGTACACTTTTGAATATGTTGTAAGATCAATTAGGCAATTAGGCAACCGTTAATTTGAGGAGTATGATGTGGTCCGTATTAATTTTTTTTTTTAAAACTAACCCCAACTTTAACTATTACCTACCCAGTATCAGATAAAAAAAATACAAAAATAAAAGTGTTGTAGAGACACACTCTAAGATTAGTTTTTTTCTTCTTGCCATCAAATTCATTGATGTGTGACTGGTTTGCTCTATCAAAAATATTTCTAGAATTATTTGGCCAAAATGGCCTAAAGATGGTTTGAACCCAATTTGGTGAAGATCCAATGATAAAAAATGGTAGAAAGGAAAAATGGTTATTGCTATCATTGTACTCTGTTTAACCCAAGGAATATATGGTAAACAGGGTCAAGAAAATAGGCCAAAGTAATCAAACATAATAAGTATTTTTAAACATTTGTTTATATCTTTTGGCCACTAGGTGGTGCTATTCCCAAACATCCTTGGCATCCTGGCATGGTGCTGATGATACATACCAAGTTTCGCCTCATACGCAAAAGCATTGGTAAAATACATAATTTTATGACAAATTTCACAATGGCTGACAAGATGGCTGATCCAGGAACAGTGGATATCACCAGAGACTATATAGCAGAGACGTGTCACTTCCATTAAAATGAATGGGAGAAATTGGAATGGCCAATGTCAACGGATGTAGAAATTATGTCCAGCCTTACAGGTAAAAGAGCCAATCACCTTTTAGATACAGACATTGCCTGTCAATCAACTTGAGAACACACATGCACATTAGCTAGACAAGCAGGGAAAATTGTGTTTTTTGGCATAACCTGAGGTAAAGAAGCACAATTTATGACACCAGTTTTGTCAGATTTCACTGCTGATTTGAAACATTTTCTTTTATCGTAATCTTAACCAACCATTTTGGAGATTTCGGTGTTCCACCCTTGAAGTAGGAGCTGCACTTTCATGACTGAAAATAGCTTCCCTGGAGTGTTCCAAAGATGGCCGACAGTGGACTGACTTGCTTGAAAGACTTTGGTATCACTCAAGTGTGTGAAATTACCAAATGAAATTGCAAAAATAAACATTATATTTCAAAAAACGTTTTACGAATATTCTGTCTGTCAGCCTTTCGTTGAACTAACAGATAGTCCTGACCTGGTGGTGTAACTTTCTTTCCTATTTGAGTCATGTTACATATTCAACAGTTCAGAGAAAGAGGTACTCTAAACAGTTTCATTAACCCTCTGCCCTTTATTCTCCACTTCAGTCTGAGTTTTCTCAATACAGGTTGGCGAGTAAAAGCAGCACGCCCACTCTTAATGTGTACTTGCGTCCGTTTTCAATCGCTAAAAACCAGCAGGACCCCTGTTCAAAGCTTTCAGGCTCTAAACAAACAGTTGACGCTTGCTGTTCACTGCTGGAGGCTTATTCAACAAAGCAGAGCCTTTGTACGCACAGACTTATTACCCACAGAAATGAGTCAGTCAATGTTAAAAACACTTCAACCTATTTTTTTGTTCTTAATTTTCTCCTAATGCATTATGTAGAGCATTCTCTAATTTAACAGAAGGATAATGGCATGAAACATTAGTTTGATGAGACTGGGGTGTTTGTTTGAAGTATGCAACTGTAACCGGTCATGCTCAACCTGCTCCAAGTGGGATTTGAACCGGGGTCTCCGGCATGGGAGGCGGGTGCACTAACAATAAGATTAAAGGCTACAGTCCTTTATGTCAGTCGCTAGTTCGTGTCTTGAGGCGAGGGGAATGAGGTTTACTCGCACTGCATGGCACATACCAGCTGGCTACCATTACACTCACCCCCTAAACCTCACTCCCATCCGGGTCACGGCACCACTGTAACCGGTCCTGCTTAATCCACTCAAATCGGCATCTCCGGCATGGGAGGTGGGCACAATGAGCAAAATATAATATTGCAGAATATACAATGCAGAATCAACATTTGTCCTATATTTTTAGCTGTTTATTTTACAATTCTGGTCATTTAAAGATACCGTACAACTGTGCATTATCAAATTGACATTTCACCAAACTCTTTGCTTTATTTACTTATTAAACTGTGTCCCATAGCAATCCGTTGTCCCATAGCATTATGTTAGATATCCATTAGCCTTCCCATTCATCTCAATGGCAGTTGCTATTTTATTTTTAATTATAAAACACTATTTGTAAGAAAGCAGTAATCATTTTCACTTTAATTTATTTGTCCTTATATTTGAATATGCTAAAGGATGGAAAACGCAACCAGAAATGCAAAGCATGTAATGAAAGCTGTCAGAGTCAACTCAACCTCATTTTCCTTGAAATTCATGAGGACTCATTACAGCTGTTACTATGGTAATAAAAGGGTCACTTATGTTATTTTGGCAAAGAAACAAACATTTTCTCAAGTGTTTATGTGGACTGCAGACACAAAGCGCAGCATCACCGGGAGCTTGAGCTCAAGGAAAACAAAAATAGAAATGTACAATTTGCTAGTGGCATATTCAGCCATCACCATGGTTACCAGCGACATCAGGATTTTCTTCTTGTTTTGTGTCAGAGGTCAAACTTATGAGTTCACAAATGATTCAGTTTCTTGCACCCACAGTCATAATGAGAATTGAGAGGCAAACACAAACAGGTAAATAACTTTAATCTAAAATGTATCATCATAGACAACATTGTGCAATATTTGAATGGATAGTGCAATTGTCAACCACTAAGAGGTAGTAAAGCAGCTTATGTAAGTCATTAATGATATTGTAAAAGAATAGCTTACTTTAAGCTTTAACAGTGTATTAAACATCTAAATTCTAATAATTCTGTTATTGCTTGCAGGGTCATTCAAAATGTGCCTAGCTTCTTGTGCGTAGTAATTGAAGTTTTGCTACTTGCTCAAATGGCAACAACTGGGAAAGTTAATTTGAATTAACATGCTAAGCCTAGCCAGACCAGGTTCATGCTAGCACCTGATGCAAATTTCAGCCCTTATCGCTTTCATCAGGCCTTTGAGGACTCTTCCTTATGCGTTATGCTCATTATCAGGCTAATTTAGCTCTCCTATGTTTTTAGCGCTAATTAAATTGCTTCTCACTTTTTTGTATTCCTTGGGACACAGCAAGTCTAACAACAACAACAAAAACTCATAACAAATTTTTGTGTTCTCTTCATGCATGGTATAACGAGAAACAATGACGCTAATTTGCTGTGGCGTATGCTTCCCTAGTTACAATCCTCTGAGGAAAAAGTAGCAAACTTTCTCGATTTTGAGATGACTGACACCTCATTTCAAGCACAAGATGAAAATAACACAAGCACAGTTATGCCAGAGTTCAGTTAGCCTAGCTGCCTGGTAGCCTAGCAGGTGTACAAAAAAGCCTAGTTTGTCAATCATTTTTGGCTAAACATGGAAGCAATCACAGATAGCACACTTATCTCTCACGAGATGTCTGTTTTCATCTGGAAAGCATCACAATCTAATTAACATCTGCTAAACATCTTAAAAAGATCAAATAGACGTCGGGGTGATGTACATGCGCTTTCAGGGATGATGCTAGAAACAAAGAACTAGTATTTTGCTTCACTTCTGGTGCTGGTAGTTGGTTTAAATGTTTTTTGAGGAACCTGCGTTGGATTGGTGTCAAGGGGTTCAGTGTTCTTACGGAAGCAGTAGACCCCATACAGGCGGAACTTCTTATCGGGGAAACCAAGGTTTCGGACACCGGGCTCTGGGCCCCCACAGCGGGTCCGGGGGTTGACAATGGGGTAACGAATACTGGCATCCTCCACCCACCCTGCCTCACACTGGTCCAAGAGCTGAATCTTCCAGGCAGCGTATAGCTGTCCAACCTTAGCTATTACTGAACCATCACGCTGACAAGCCTTTACAGCCTCCAGGTAGTTCACCTTCTTAAATCGTTTGAGGAAGTAAACATGTCCTGCAACACAAACAAACACACAGTTTTGTGTGAGATGACAAATGTTGTAAGATTATAAGGTAGCGTCTCCTACTGCCCTACAAAATCAAAATGCAGTAACAAAGACAACATTCAAAGAGGGAAAAATTGTTTCATAGTACTTTGGTTTGCATTGTTATTTGTGTGGGTGGTTTTAATGTTTTCACACCCATAGATAAGCATATATATATGTATAGTTCATAGAAAAAAATTTACTGTAGAAAATCTCTGCAATGGTATCATGATTTCAAAGCCTGCCTGGACAATGATGAAATAAAATGCAGTTTTTGTGCAGGCCTGGCTGTGAGAGTATAAGAAATACCAAAAATACATTTCTCTCCCAGAGAAAAATAAGAAAAAAGAAAGATTCCATTTCAGACTGCCACCTGTTTTTCAGCAGTCATTTATTGATTTTTCGTTTGTTTATGTGACTGCTGGCTGTTAAGGCAGTATATCATTTGATATTTTCAACAGGGTCATTCTGTAAATATCCAGCTGCTGGTCAGTGTAGGGGCATTATTGAAAATTGCTCCAGCCGCAAAGATTTCAAGACCAAATGTCTTTTCTAATATTCCATTGGGGAAGCGACGAAAAGCAAGACGAAAGACAAAAAGCTTTTGGCTCTCAATGACTTGGCTGCAAGTGGGCCTAAAGAACTAGCCTTGTGTACCCACTGGATGATACAGCACTTAGTAACAAATGGTCTGAACCAGTCCTCTTCCTGAAGACAAAATCAATTCCGCACTCCACTGAGTAAAAACCTATTATTCCGACACGGTCACAATGTGACTCAGCACCACGGCCGCCGTACTAAATTATGGTTTCCCTGAATTTGATTTGGCCAATTTTGCTGTTACTGATGCATCACTCTGTCAAGACTCCTTTATTTGTGGCGCTGGCACCATTTGTTGGACATGCTTCAAATGGAAAGTAATGTAAGGAGAAGTACAGCTTAAAATGCCTAAGGTGGATAGCTGGTCTTCCAGACTAGACAAGCTGGTTAAGTTGGTCTGTTTTGATGGTTTTAGAGGGGTTTTGGAGCACTTGACAGCTTGTCAGGTGGGGAAACCAGCTGGCTGGCCAGTTAAACGCCAGCTTGCACAGACTAGGTGACACGTTAATCAAGCTTAAACCAGCGAAGACCAGCTTGGCCAGACTGGGACACCAGCCAGACCAGCTGTACACCTGCAAAGTATCATTCAGACCAAACGTGTTCTTGCACCAAAAAATGCTAGACAGCACAATGAATAGAAGAGACCGAAGAAATCTCAAGACGCTTTTTTAAAAGTCAACTTTCAAAATAGACCAGACCAACCAATCTGGCTAGGCTGGGAGACCAGCTAAACACGCCAAGGGACTGTTGAGACCGAACACATTCTCCTGCTAAAAAAAGCTTATCGCAGCATAAAAAATACAAGAGTGCCAGTGTCTCAAGATGCGTTTTTTAAAGTTGAAGTTCTTTTTAACCGGACACAGTCTACAGAAAGTGGCGCTCCTGTGGGAGATGCTGAAAAAAACAGCGAGACGTGACGCAATGGTCAATGACACAAAAAACATATTCTGTGTAAGCATCCTCTAAGATTGGCAACCTTAAGCTGGTATAAGCGGTTTGAATTCAGCAGGGTAGAATGGCCTTGTCAATGGAAATCCAAAACAGCCTCAAGCCAAAAGAGATTGCAGACTGAAAAGCAAACTTACGCAATTTAAACCCAAGCAACACTCACCATTAAGGTTCGAGGTAAAGCAAAAAGCATCAAAGCATTCATCATCTTTGTGCCTGTATCCGTAGTTGCGGACACCAGGGGCATTGTCTTTGCGGCCACACTGGTCTCGAGGATGGGAGATGGGGTACTGGACTGAGCCATCCTCTAACCAGCCGGCATTGCACCAGTTCAGCCCCTCAAGCCAGGCCTTGTGCAGCTGTGCATGGGAGGCCAGAATAGCATCCTGCTGCCTGCAGACTTCCTCCGCTTGGTGGTAGTTCAGCTTGTAGCGTCCAGATGGAGGGTAATATGGAAATACCACACCTTTGAAAAGTCAGTCCAGAGACGCAAAAGTTAAAAATATTAATTTTACACTTCATAGGTACTGTCATGACACTCCAATCAAGTCACCTCCCTGCAAAAAAGACCAGCTAAGACCAGCATGAAATCCGGTGCTGGTCTTTCTAGCAGGGTTGGCCAAAACAAGATCATCTTCCTAACCTTCAAGGTCTAGATTGACAAATCCTGTGTCATCCTCCATATCATTGGTGACCTCACACTCATAGCGACCATAGTCTTGCAAGGTGACATTGTGAATTATAACTGAGGCATCTTCTGGTCCAGCCCGCTCCAGAGTCACACGGCCAAGATAGGACCCAAACTCTTTCTGTTGTCGGCCCAAAGCAACAAGCACATCTTCGAACTGGAAAGCATCAGAAACCTTTGTCCACTTGATGCGAATGCGGAAAGGATCTACGTCCTCTGGTTCATGGTGGAAGCGGCATGGAAGGGTGATAGTGCCACCACGATGAGTGACCACCTTACCTGGAGCAGTCTGGACTATGACTGCCCCTGTTTCATCCTCTGGGGAAAGAAAAAGAGGTGGAATGATTTCATAGTAAAGAATAACTATACGCCTTACAGGCATTTACATTTATTAGTGGGATGACAGATATTTTATTAAAAGTCATGGAGGTCCAAAGTATACTTTTGTTTTCTGCATGCAGATATGTCTTGAGCATATTTCATACATTTCATCAGTACAGTACACTTGGACTTATCACTTACAGTCTACTTTTCCTAGACAAGGTGACAGTCCACGTCTTTTCTAGTTGTCGGCCCATGCACCTCCCGATGACTGTGCTAAGAGTATTATTACAAAGCAGTCGTAATGTGCATGCATCGAACGTGGCAGTATGGGCCCATGGTCAAGAGGGTCAGATTCAAACCTCAATAGGCAAAAAGCGCTGCAGTTATACTGTATTTATAAATAACTTGCAGGTTAATTCATGTAAATCGGCTCACATATTGACATTGAGATGACTGTCACAGTTTAAATGAAAATATACAAAATTTACCTGAATTCACCCAATATTTAATCAAGAAGCCTCTTGGTGCACTCAGTAATTGTTTCCATATTAAAAAGGTTTTACACCCCAAAAATATTCATTAGAATTTTGAAACATATGTATAAAGTCATGACCACTCACATGAGATATAGACTCCCGTCATTTCAGTAACCTTATAAAAGCTGTTTTATTCTACATGGAGAGGGTCCCCCTCATGGGGGCTGCCATGTTAGTATTACATGATCAGTTAAATACTTCTGGCTTAATCTCAGAAAACACCCTGTTATTGGATACTTTCACTCATGGATTAAATTAATCATGGCTAACTGTTAATAGTGAATTTCTACAATGCATCGGTAACTGAAAACTACTGATTTTGATTGATGCTCCATCCACACCGCTAGATGTCACTGTAAGTCCAAGGTGACAAAAACAAATAAAAACTCACTCTGAGTGCACATTTAAGTTAAGCTAGTTCAGTTGACGAGTCACATCAGTCTGAAAGGTGCATTGTTAATTAATGTCTTCATCTTTTAATGGTGCCAGTAAATTATATTGAAATGCAGATGTGGCCAAGTAACTTGGCATTCATTTTTTGTTGTTGTTGTATAAGCAGCTACTTAAAGGGGCTGTGGCATTAAAAAGACACTAAAAAGGCATCAAACCTTCACAGTGTTTTTATATCCCACAGAATTTACTTGTGTCAGAACCCTCCAAAGCTGGATTTCAAAGTGATGAGTGCTCTTTTAAGCCACAGAGTTTAAAAGGTGTGACTGAGTGTAGTGGGATAGCCAAGATCTTCTGAACGGATCTTAAGGGCCACAATTGGCCCTGACATCATCTAATTTAAACTGTCGGCTGGATACTTGGCACTTGGAATATTTGTCACCAAAACACATTTGCCTATGAAAGCTGGGTCGGCAAACAAGTCCAACTATTAATTCAACCTGAGACAGCTAAAGAACCGATATTTTGTGAGTAGAAAAGGAGTATAAAATGAAAGCTGTCACCACAACCTCAGACTTATTCAAAATAATTTGCAGCTGCCAAGAATTGTGTTAGGGGCCACGCTGAGAGAGTATGGCTAGTGCAACAGCCATTGACAATTAAGTACCTTATTTCCTCACCATGTCAAAATACGTCAAATGAAGGAGAAACACATGGTAACAATTTTTTATAAGCACATAAACCAACGCAGTGGATCTCAAACTGATTGTATGTCATGTGTACTTGCAATTAATGCCATCATTCTTGAATGTAAAAATGCAAAAGTCACGAGCACACTGCAAGTTTTGGTAGTGACAACCGCATTAAGTGACTGAGTGAAATGCCTATATTATCATTCCTTGTGTGTACAGAATACAGGAGTTACCCCACTACACCAAATTCACGATTGGATGACTACAAAATAACCATAGCAATGTTTTGGCATCTCGTGGCTGTAAACCAAAAAGTGAATTTGGTTTTAGAGCATGGTTGTCACTCCTGTATATAACCGAACTCTGTGTGTACAGAACCGAATTAAGTTCTCAGATGTGGACAACCGTATTAAGCTGCAATGTGTACGTGACAAAAGAGTATCAGATGTTGGATATTGCTTGCTTGGAGCAGTCATTAAAACTCAAAATTGTGGGAGATTTTCTGGTGGCCCACCAATAAACAGCGAAGTGAAATTGTACACTGTATTTGGCTCTAGTGGGTGAAGATGTCTCTAGGTCAAAATTCTAATTAAAGTTGCTCTGAACAGCAATGCTACGGAAGCCCTGAACCGCACTGTGAACTAGGTGAAAACTATTTTTTTGCATCTTAGTGCCTTCCATTTCTCATAAAATAAAGTATTTTTCTCCCCAAAAATTCGACCTAGATTTTGTTTTCTCAAGAGGCAACACAAGATTTTTTGTTTGTTTGTTTGTTTGCTTTCTTGCTAACAATTAGCATGCGCTTCCAACCCCGGCAACCAGGTGCCACTTTCAGTAAGCATGAAATCTAATGCTTACAAGGTGACAGAAGACAGATGTGATACTTTATCTGTTGATTTATAGTTGTATAATACTCTAACAAGAATGTTTTGCAAATCCTAATCAAGGAGAAACATAATATGTGAGAGTCTATTAATACATGAAATCCCACAGTTGAATATATCTCAGGTTACATGTGTTTCATATGGTATTCTGAGTTTTTTTTGTTGATTGAGGACATTCACCAATGGGATTATCGATGCTACTATTGATATTGTGCTTTTTTTAATTTGTTGGCCTATGTAAACATGCGCTAGTTAGACATCTTTGACCATTGTGATGCCTCTCACTGTGTTTTCAGTGTTGTGCTTAAAGGGATGACTCGTGTTAGCATTGCCCAAATCAATAAACTGTATGGAGCGATGCGTCAGCTTCAACGGTACCATGGCACTGTATCGAGTTAAAGGAAAATGGTGTATGCTTCGTGTTCAAACCATGTCTGGCTGTCTGTTGTCCCTTGGTCTGTGAAATTAGGATACGCATTGAGAACTTTGCATCTCTTAAATATTGTAATGTAGGCAATGCCTGTCCTTTTGTTGTGATGTGTGTACACCTGGTAATGTAAATAATGTTTTAATTTCTGGACCACAGTACCACAGCTGTGATCTGTCACCTTCAGGGGCGGATCTAGAAATGTTTTCATGGGGTGGCAAGGGGGTGGCATGCAGACCATGGATGGTTCTTATGGATCAATGTACCAAGCTTCATTGCAACAAGTACTTGTTCATTAATTGGGGTCACTATCGGATTATAAATATGCATGAATTTGCAATACAACTGCATTTCCACAGGAACAACACATAGTAATAATATTGCTACTGATTTGCCAACACTAAAAAATCTCCAGAGTACCAAGACATTGTCTATTACACACATCAACAAATTCTAAATGTTCCTTAGCTTGACATAAAACTGGCAATCTGGAATAAACTTCCTAATATGCAGGACAATTGTTTTATTTTGTTAAGTGTACCCATGGATGGAGAGTGCATGCATACCTAATGTTATTCTGCTAATAAAATCATGTAGGTCTATCAATTTTATAACAGCTGGAATAAGCCATTTGAAAGGGAACATTAACACAATGTTAGTTCTAAATATAGATAAACTCTAGGGAAACTGTACTTTGGTGGCAGTGCTGCAAAACTCATGAATATTAATTATTTTATGCACAAAATTACTTATGTAACACCTATTTTGATAAATAGTCATTCTTAATGACCGATTCATTTACATTTATGCATTTGGCAGACGCTTTTATCCAAAGCGACTTACAGAGCCCTTATTACAGGGACAGTCCCCCGGAGCAACCTGGAGTTAAGTGGCTTGCTCAAGGACAGAATGGTGGTGGGGTTCGAACCAGTGACCTTCTGATTAGCAGCACTGTGCTCTAGCCACTACGCCATCACCACTCAAAATCGATATTTCACATAATATGGTCATTTCATCTCTACATCTGCCACTATCAGTCTTGGAATTTATTTTGTCAGTAGATGAACACAGAGATCAGGAGTGGTGGTGGTGTAGTGGTCTAAAGCACATTACTGGTAATCTGGTAATCAGAAGGTTGCTGGTTCAGCCGCCACCACCATTGTGTCCTGAGCAAGGCACTTTACTCCAGGTTGCTCTGGGGGGATTGTCCCTGTAATAAGGCCTCTGTAAATTGCTTTGGATAAAAGAGTCTGCCAAATGCATAAATGTAAATGAGATCAGCAATCAAGAACATGACCGATTGGTCTAGTGGTTACTTTTTGCATCTAGTTTTTAGAGGCTCTGATTTCTAATTCACCCAAATATAACTTTTTATTGTAATAAACCAAAATTGCATGTGTATGTCAGTGGATGGGAGTTACACTTTAAAAATAAAATGCAATAAAAGATGTGGGGAGACGAGAGTAGTGGAGACACATTTATTTACCATTTTGTATTTGAAAAAACAGCTAACTCTGAAGTTCAGACAGCGACAAACACAAACTCTCCGCTCCAGCAGCAGGAATTTGCGAAAGCGCATCGGTGACCAAGATGGCACACCTCACAAACACCCATATAACAACCCAGTCATGGAACACTCCATTTATATAGGGAGGAAACACACTGCATGATGCTGCTCCCCATTAACAATCAGCTCACACCCGAGAGCAATTAAGAGAGAGGGAGAGAAAGACAAAACACACGCTCTACATACACAAACAATATGGCCGAGAAGGCCATCTCAATGGGGGATGTATTTTTCCTTTTCTATTTCCTGGAAAAGAGTGCGAGTTGCAGAAAAAACTGCTGACACTAAATAACACTGATAACAGCCACAACGAACATTTATCATAAAATTCAAAATAACACATTCCAGCACCGGATCACCAATCAAAACATACACAGATCAGATGAAATAGAAACTCCTACTCAAGAACTGGAGATGTTTCATCTGGATTATACACATACATGATGAAAGCTATTTCAGAAATTGCTGAGGACACGTCTCAACTGACACCAATATATCGAATAATCATTCAGTGAATCTCTTTTTTCTCCATGTATTTGTCCATATTGTCATATTGTTTTTGTGGCTAAGGAAATAAGTTAAAATAACCTAAACCCGCTAGTACCCAAACACTGCACATGAGCTGCAGCAGCAAGTATGCGACTGGCTGCTACTGTAACCCATCACGCCATTGGCCACTGATATACTTTCACGTGATTGGCTGCCGCTGTAATCAATCACACAATCGGTCTATGTAGTCATTTGTGCGTCTGGTGAGCGTTAAGGCACTTTGACATGCATAAACCCTTACATAATGTCAAAATCTTACATATATATCTTTACATTTGTATACTTATACTGGGGTGGCAGATGGGGTAGCAATGCCTTTTTTTAGGGTGGCATTTGCCACCATTTGCCACCCCAGTAGATCCGCCCCTGGTCACCTTGTAAGAATAAGATTTCATACTTATGGATAGTGGCACCTGGTGGCCCAGGTTCATACCCTGCACGCTAATTGACCCTTCGCTAAGCCCCGCCTTAAAAGTGCTTCTGACCAATCCTGTTTTAGCAACAATTGCCCTGCCGCCATTACTCGGACAAGCATTTTTACATTGAGAGCCTATGGGAGTAATGTGTGTTTGAGGACTTTTAAACAGGATTTTATCAAATAATCCACAAAAATATACAAACGTTGTTGACTGGTCATTTGTAACAGTAACACGAGTTAGCAAAAGAGGATACATGCAGTGTTTTTCTTTCTTTAAAAAAATAAATACATCTTTAAATAAATCTGGAGAAGAGCATATTATGGATTAAACTGTGTCATTCCTCATACCCATATGAACATACAGTATAACATCTGCAATGCCACCTAAATTTGCTCCAAGGTAAATTAAAGATAATAGCTGAATGTTAATTTATTTATGTATTGATTCAAGTCATAGTAAAAGCGATAGTAAATAAAGAGTGCACAGCATCATAGTGAGTATATTATGAAATGTTATGAACAGCTCTGTTCACTTGCACTAATGTTATTAGATGTGTAATCACTATTAAATTAAGTTTTTCTCTTTTCAGGTGACTGTAATAATTGTTTACCATGATTCTGATTCACAGTCTCCACAGTTTTACTGTGTAATTTGTCTGTAATTAACACAACGTTTGTCGGTAGGTATTGGTGATTGGTGATTATGTTTTATTTACATTGCATTTGCATTTGTGTGGTAATACCATATAGGTTATTTACACTGTGTCCTGGGACATCTGGCATAAAGTGGCGCTGAAGACAAAGGTCTTACCCATTACATGAACCACTCTCCTCCGTCCTTCCTCTTTGTCAGCAGGGAAGGTGGCCGCAGTGGGTGAAAGAAACAGCAATGTGCAGGTAATGGTTGCCAGCCACACGATCTTGGCAGGAAAACACAGAACTACTAAGAGGCACTGACGTTTTTAACTACTTCAAATAACATCTGTAAATGTTGGGATGCCAACAATGAGAAATAGATATTGTCCTTTTTACAATTCTAAAAAGTAAATGCATAATATTAAATACTATGAAGTAGCACAATATATATATATATATATATATATATATATATATATATATAGGTATGTTGCATAATCCACACACAGACAGAAACCCACATATAACTTCTACAACACTGACACTATCCCAAACACAGTGTATATATGACACATCTGATTCATACACCTTACCCACATCATCATCACTCCCGTTACAGCATCTTTAATCTTCCCACACTCACTGCAATACTCTGACACATATATCAAGGTTACAGTAGTAAAAACACATGGACATTCAGTTTGAACTCACCATCGTCATAACAGGATGCGTTTTATGGTGAGATGGTATAATGTTATTATTGCTCAAGTGCTCTGAGATGCGCGTCATGGTGCAGTTGGGCTCTGTGCTGTCCCGGTTCTGACTCGGTATCACTGCAGATGTCTCGTGCGCATCTCATCACATGGACTGCTGCTGACTGTACCAGCAGAGCACTACAGCACCTCATTTACAACTAAGAAAAAGCTCAGTGTTTAAGAATACGAGGTTATTAGTGTTAGCCTGATGTAGTGTGCAATAGTTTACGTTTAAATCATATATAGTCCTTTTAGCGTATTAGAATAGGCTAACTTTCATTGTTTAAAGTTGCTCATTAACGCAAACGTAGGACTAAATTTGATAATTAGTTCTGACATCGTCGTGACTACTGAAGACTTCGAATAATCTTACACAACCTCAAGGTTTTTTTTTATTAATATTATTCACAGTTTTGGGCCCCTCTGGATTGCAAACTTGCTTTTCTAGCAATGCTAACTTATGTCATGAAATCTCTATTAAAAGTGAATATATTGAAAAATATAATCCAAACACATCACCATTACTCTTTTAAATGCACCATTACTCATTTAAATGTATTTACGACATATTGTAATCAACTTAATGCGTTTTGTGTACATACAGTATCAAGTTAAGACCCGGCCTTATGTCAGAATGCCAACTAAAGCAAAATGTAATATCATGTAAAAAAAAATATATACATATATATATATTATGACAGCGTGTGCAAGCATATCAACATAATTGTTTTAAATGTCCACAAAACTTTTGGAATATAATATATTGTGTAGATGTATTATACATGTATTTCAGTGGGTGTGGACAGGGGAATTAGCTCAAATGGTAGAGCGCTCGCTTAGCATGCGAGAGGTAGCGGGATCGATGCCCGCATTCTCCAATACTTTTTTTTTTTTTCCCCATTTGTATTTTTTTTTTTTTTAATTCATTTTCGATGTCGCTGTGCCAAGAAATAGTACTTTTAACGGAAATCAGCAAAGGAAAGTAAGCAAAAAGCCTTTGTCCCATTACAATACATTCTGCTGCATTATGTTACACCAAGTCGAACGTTGTTTGCTCATTTGCAATAACTCGGATGTCAACAAGATGTTCAGCAGATGTTTTTGAAATGTTTATGATTTAGAATGTTTGTAAATATGATCTTTTTAAGATGTTTAGCAGATGTTAATTATATTGTGATGCTTTCCAGATTAAAATATCTAAAATCTCATTGGTAAATCACACCAATTTGTGGTAAAATATTTTTGTGGAATGACCACTAAACTGTATAAATGAAGACATCTCGGAGATGTTGGCTAACTGTACGTGTGATATCAGAGTTAATATTGATAAGTTTAAATCATTTTATTATTTGAGAACAAAGACACCCAGAGTGATATGAGAGATGGGAAACCAGAGCAGCAAGGAAATGGCTATACCTGGGACAATGTTCATTTATACAGTTTAGTGGTCATTCCACAAAAATATTTTACCACAAATTGGTGTGATTTACCAATGAGATTCAAGTATTCTTGAAACTTCCCCCTCATTTAAGGTCTTCTGTATGTACAAATCTTTGCTGTACAAAAAACTGCTTTTAAAGGGAGGATTTGATTTGGAACATGCAACACAAATAGCACAATGTTTGTGTGTGCAAGCAGAAAGCACATTGCTCCTCATCAGCATGAAAAGCTGCTGAGCAAGTTCATCTTTTAAGGTTAGAAGTGGTACAACTCGACCCTGCTGACTTGATCATGTACAATATATCCCACCCATGAAGCTCTTGGAGAATAATTATGTATTACCCAAAAACCTTCCAAAACTGAAACTCAAGAATGTTCTGGCATTTATTAAAATTTTTGATGTAACAATCACATTTGTTTGGGGAAGACAGAACTTGGGATTCAAGTAAGCAAACTGGAATTGCCACAGATCACATTTTCACAGTGTAGGACAGAGGGCAAATAAACTGCACATTGTTAAATGTCTTGTTGTCTCAAGACAGGTAGAATAACCTGTGGTTTAATGATCTCTGCCTCATGCAATTTAGTGTTGTTTTTCTAATGAGGAATTTAGTAATAGCTGAATCTCTGGCAACAATAAGAAATTTAGAAGTTGAGGTCATGTAACCTTTGTGATTACCAAATGAACAGGATTTCATATAAATCTAAAAGTATCAAGCACTTCAATGTAATATTTAGTGCTTTGACAATAAAACTAAATCTTGAAATTAGTTTTTTGGACTGAGAATCTGATGAAACATGGCAGAATTAAAGGTATAGTTCACCCAAATATTAAAATTCTGTCATTAATTACTCATTCTGACAGTAGGTCAAAAGATATTCTGCCAAAATCAGTCTGTGCTTACCAAAATTCAAACCACTTCCCCCAGTGGCCGAAGCTGGAAGTGTTATTGAAGGTAAAGGCACATGTGAGCTTCAGTTTCCACATGAAATGTCCACAGAGTGACGCCAAACGCGAGTTGTCTTCTTTGCTGTTGCAGGATAGAAAGGAATCAATGGTGTGATGAGGAGGAGGGCATGGCCAGGCCGTGAGGATACTAGATCGAGAGAGAGATGCATGAAGCTGCGTATTTGCATCTTTGTTTGTTTTGCAGTTTATGTTATGTTAGAGTTCAGTTTGTTATTAAAGTTTTACGTTGACTGTTCAGCTGGTTAACGCCTCCTCCTTGCCCATCTTCATAACCATGTTACCAATGGTTTGGTAAATAATGGCAGAATTTTCATTTATGGGTGAACTACCCTTTTCAAATCAGTACTTGTAAGAGTATGCAGTGTTTATCAGTTTGGTTGATTTAGCTTATTTTCTTCTCATGGTTGGTTTGGACAACAGGTGCAATGGAAAGGAAGTAGTCTGGCCCTCGTTTGCAGCGTAAGGCGAGCAGTACAGGACCCATGGCATACAGCAAATTGAGGAGGAGGACAGGCACCAGGGCCCCGGTAGGAATTCTGTACATTTCTGCAGTGCGTGGGTGCAGAGAAGCTCCGATATGTGACCACTGGCACTATGGTGGATCAGACAGAGTTAAATGTTATTTCTTTAGCAATGTTGGTTGCATGCTATTTTCAGTTCTAAGTGTTTAACTTTGGTATGTAATTTAAAGGTGCACTAAGTAATTTTTCCTCATTAATAAAGTTCAAATCCTAAAGTAATTTGGCAATATATGTAGGAAATCATACCACTCACATTAAAATGAAGACTCCAGTTATATCAGTCAACTTTATCACCTTATAAAAGTTGTTTTATTCTAAATGAAGAGGGTCTGTACGTGGGGGCTGCCATGTTAGAATCACATGACTAGCCAAATACTATCCGCTTAATCTCAGTAATCGTCCTGTTATTGGACACTTTCACTCATTGATTAAATGAATAATGGCTGACTGTGAATCCTACATTTATACAACAGCATCTGAAACTGAAAACTATTGATTTTGAAGGATGATGCATCCAAGCCACTAGGTGTCAGTGTAAGTCCAAGATGACACAAAGACAAAAGTTACTTAGTGCACCTTTAACAAACTGAAAGGAAAAATCTAGTTTAACAGTACACCTTTGTAAATTTAAATGAAGAGAACACAATAAGGATACAGTCATGACCTTAAAATGTATTATTAGGAACTCCTGCTAATGGCTGAGTAGAGATGAATAGGCAGCAATGACATCCTCTTAGCTTTGAGGTGGCGTTACATTAATTAATATCTGGAGTATGAGATCTACAATGAAGCCTGTGTGTCCTGTGTGACAGGGCTGAGGGCAGGGTGTGATTATACACACCCGGTCCCTTATCGGGCTAATTGAGCCTTGGAGAGGGATAAAGGCCGATTGCTGATGGTGGTGCAGGAGAGAGAGAGGGAGAGAGTCATGTGTGTGTTTTGTCTTTTGTTTAAGTTTTTCATTAAAATATTATTTATATCATCAAGCCAGTTCTTGCCTCCTCCTTTCCATTGAACTGCATTACATCCTGTTCTACTGGAGGTCTTTGATTAGAAATGCTGACTGCTCAGGCCTCATACTGAGAGTTGAAGGAGTGCTAGATGGGCTTGTTCAGAACAGGGGCTTTGAACATAGTGCAGTTTAATGGTCTCTTTCGTATCGTATATGTGAATATATGGGTGAATCTCATGAATATTGTCAAGAAAATATTCAGGTCATATTTCATCCAACATCAAAAGAAAGAAATATGAAATTATACTATGATTAGCCCTTTAAGCTCTTATGTTTTATTTTAAAGATTTCCTGTTTCAGTGGCATACCCAAAATTGAAAGCTTATAACTCGACAAAACAAAACAAAAAACAGGAAGGGCCAAGTGTTTGGTATCATTAAAAAAAAAAGAGTATGATATAGATTATGATATATTATGAGACAGCCTATGAAACTGCTAAAAAATCAGAAAAAACTTGTTTTCTTATTTTTCTGATATGACATGGTATATCTCAGGCTCCAAAAAAAAATGCTTTTGTTTTGTTGGTACAGTTGATACTAAAAAGCAATCATAGCATAAAATGATATCGTTCAAGAATAATTTATTCTAGTGTACAAAAACGTCTCCATGATTCCAAAAGCTGCTCCAAACAAAGAAAACAATTATTTTACATAAAAAGTAATTACACATGCAAATACAATAATAACTAAAGGTATGCTCTCTTTCCAAAGCATGCAGGTATTCTGTGCCATTTAAGTCATCATTGAATTTTTGTCATGTACTTGGCGCCATCTCCTGGTTGTCATATGCAATTAGAGTGAACGATCCTCTCTGCCCATATTTGGATGACTTAAGTTATTATAATTAGATTATCATTACTGTTATACAGTATATTTTGTATTTTATTACAGTAAACAATACTGCTATAAGACCTTTTTTTTTGCAATTTAAATCAATTATAAAAGTTTTTTTTGCTTTTCATTACAGTAATGAGAATTGGTGGGAAATGTGGTTAAAACTATCATAATAATATCACAGTCTTAATGGTCACAAAATAGGCTATATATATATACACAATTATATTTTATTGGACTTGTTTGTAAATTTTCCGTGTCTCACCTGTAAAATTGCACCTGCAAAATATATGGTCCAATCCAGCATCCAGGTGCAGCCAGGTGTACACAACCCATATGCAAATGAACCCAGCATTGGAAGCGCATGGAATAAGAGGAGCAACATCTGTGGAATAGACGACATAAAACAAGTATTATTTGTACCTGTGTGTCAACAGTACCAGCCCTGCCAGTAAACACCAATGCTCTGATTGCAAATGAATGCGGTCCAACTCATCTCTTCTCAAGGGCACCATTGCTGTTGCAACTCATGTACTCCATCTGAATACAGATCAGGCTGTCTGTAAAGAGTTCACCTCACATTGACACATTATTGTGGTATAATCAAAAACACAAACATATGGATGTATTACCCATGATTAGGGAGTAAACAATGGCTTTTTGTGTTGCAAATGGAACATAGTGACTTTTAATGGAGTAACACAAAGGTGTGAAAGTCATGTTTGCACAGAAATGAAATCCAGATTTAGTTTTGGAGAATTACTTATATGCTTGACTGAGCATTTGATGAATCTAAAATAATAAGGAGAGGGCCTGGTGTTTTTAGAGGAGAAAGTCTCTGCTGATGTGGATTCTTGTTATCACCATCAATAAAACTGAAGGCCTGAAGGCAAATGCTAAACTCTTTCTCTCTCACACATACACACACACACACACACCCACACACACAGTGATAATAATAAATATAAAATTGTTTCACTTGCACTTTAACTCAGTACCAGCACTGCGCAAAATATAGAATCTGAGAATTGGCTCCTTTTTCATGAGTTGGACGCCCCATAGTATGTTGAATTGCAATTTTTATTGTAATGGAAAACAGATTAATTTACTCAATTGCAATAAAAAGAAATTCCAACACAATTACAAAATTTAATTAGTCTAATCATTGTGACAAAACTTTTTTAAATCAATTAAATCATTTTGACCAATTATGCCTATTTATTTAGAATTATTCCTACTATGCCCATTAATTTATAATAATTTAAAAATGATTAATTAAATATATAATACATCATTATTTATTAATTTATAATAAGTACATTTTATTTATAATTTATGAATTTCCATATTAATTTAATTTATCCCCTGATATAAAGAATATTTTTAACTGATATAGGCATATTTATTTAATCAAAATGCTTTTTCATTTTTGCCACACAGTACCAGAACATTTTCATCACATAGTTTTCCGATAACGTTCAGATAAAATATTTATTGACATTAAGTTTTAATCTATTGTATACAGAATATAGTAATATAATATAAATATATAAATATCTCTCTAATGTAACATACTGAAAAATTTAATGTATTATTAAAAACAAAATTTCTTTAAATTGTATTCCCTTTTAACTCCACGTCCTTAAAGGAATGATCAATACAAGGGATAGTTCACCCAAAAATGAAAATTGTCTCATCATTTACTCAACCTCATGCCATCCCAGATGTGTATGACTTTCTTTCATCTGCAGAACACAAATTCAGAGTTTTAGCAGAATATCTCGGCTCTGTGGGTCCATACAATGCAAGTGAATGGGTGCCAAATATTTGATGCAACAAAATTACATAAAGGCAGCATAAAAGTAATCCATATGACTCCAGTGGTTAAATCAATGTTAGCAGAATTGATTTGATAGTTGTGTGTGAGAAACAGATCAATATTTAAGTCCTTTTTGGTAGAAATGATTTTACCTGCCCAGTAGGGGGCAATATGCATGGAGAATGCGAATCACCAAAAACACAAGAAGAAGAATGTCTGGGATTGCATGAGGGTGAGGAAATTATGAGAATTTAAATTTTTGGGTGAAATATTCCTTTAAGCTCAATCAACAGCATTTGTGGCATAATTTTGATTTCCACAAAAAAAGGATTACGACTTGCCTTTGTTTATTTTAAAAGAAAAAATATCACAATAACAGTAAGGCACTTACAATAGAAGTAAATGTCCATATATGTTAAAATACACACTTTTTTCAAGTAAAGCCACAAGACATCAACATTATACAAAATCAGGGATTTGATACATCATGTATGACAACGAAGCTCTAATATTGGATATAACTTTATACAGACCAAAAATCATTTTAACACGTATAATGTTTACGTGAATAATGGACATTCCTTTAAATTCAAACTTGACTTACACATCTGCATTATGTGTGCTGCCTTGATTCAAATCCAAATTCAGTAACTGAGTTGAATTTCAAAGGGTATTCGCAATTAAATCTTTTATTTTGCACAACCTCACCCAGTACACATAAATATTCTCACCAACACTCTATGAGCACAAACATATTATGTGATCGAACGTGTCTCTGTGCTCTGTACAAACATACGTGTCGTTGTACCCTGATTTTTTATCAAACACATTACCACTCATGTCACACACTCTCCCTGACACTGTCTCCTTGTTGAGAGTTGATGGAGGGGCTCAGCCAGGACTCATGGGTGAGATTAGCTTATCAAGTTCTCACAGCACATCTCCAGCCTGATTGATAGGCCGCCATTGTGCCTGGGCTCCAGATATAACAAGGCCTTTTGATAACCTATTGACCAAACTAAGACCCCAATCCAAACAAAAACAAAGGTACATTCGCTGTAGGTTGTTACAGTGGAGAAAGAAATTCTTTAACTAGCCAAGGTGACAAGAAGCCACCCAGAGTTGTAATTCCAATTATTAAGTGCTAATAATGAGTAATCCTATCTAGCAAGTACTGTACAGCAGTTTTGGGGAGTAAATAACAAAACTAAAAGTATTGACAAATTTTTTTAGTAGCGTGACAACGGTTTTTAATAAACTGTAGTTTTCCATTAACAAGCTACTTTTCCCAACAAGTAGCGTTGACAAAATGGTACATCTTCATTTATCAATTATAATTGAGCTACAGAGTGTTTTTGCGTAGCCGAGCTGAGCTACAGTATTCATCAGTCCAAATATACATGACACAGTTCATAATCGAATATTCAGATGAATGATGTCAGCTAAGGAAGTACTGGAAATACAAGTCTTTCAGAGCAAGCACAAAGTGCAGAGGCCAATTGCCATACGATTATCGTGTAAACATGCTGGACAAAGCCGAGCTACAATAGTATTATCTTAATCTGTTAGTCCGACTTCGCAAAAATATTAATTGTACAATTTCGGTAAATGGACTAAAGTGTTTACATGATCAAACTACATTGTTTCATCAAATATCTCGGCCTCTGAGTGGACTAGAAGCTCCAATTTAGGTGTCATTGGAAAGCTGAGATACTCCCCTTTGGTGATATATAATAATATTTTATCACTAATAGTCAATAACATTTTTCAGATGATTTCTTTAGCATGCATTTTCTGCTGGATGGCATATTTTATTTGGACATCTAAGATATAACATTGGACTATTCACATAATCAAGGTCACAGACGAGTCAAAAATTGTAAATTTTTTAGAAAACTCTCTAAGGTAAATGCAGATATAAAGTTTTTGCCTATTTGGGACTTACAGCATACAGTCTAACAGAAATCATATTATACTCTGAGAATCTTTTAAAAATCTTTCCAACTGTGGTATTAGTGCAACAAAATAGTTGTTTATATAGTTACATTCCTGAGAATGAGAGCTTTCATTTGATATGTGATAAAGTGTTATGTGAAATACTTTTATATTCATATGAATATTCCTACCACATTACCTCTATGTGGAAACAAATTTGCAAAGCAGATGATTCCAGCCCTTATTTAGTATTTTATGTAACACAAAAACAAAAGTGATGGTGTTTTATGAAGATTTCAGATTCTAAGCTTTTAAATGATACCTCAAATGCATGAGTTGTGTATCCAGGGACTTATTTTGCGATATCTGACTTTTATAATCGAAAGTGCATTAACCCTTTTATTGATTGAAAACACTCTCCTAATGTCCTCTCTTATACAGTATGTATCATTCGAGAGTCCGATTTACTTATAATTAAAGGAATAGGCCATATTCAATACAAGTTCAGCAAAATCGGCAATGGCATAATGTTGATTACCATAAACATAACTTTCCATTTGTCTCTCCATTTCTATGAAAAACAATCTGGGTTAAAGTGAGGCACTTTCTGTACAATGGAAAGGAATGGGGCAAATCTGTTAATGGTAAAATACACACCATTTCAAAATTACAACCACAAGACAAACAATTTGTGAACAACATTATGCCACAAATGTTGTTGATTGGGCTTAACTTGTATTGAACCCAAAATATTCCTTTAAATAGCTCTAATGTATTTAGATTCCTCTTGTTAAAAGCTTACAGTGTAGCTAACTACTATTTTTTTAAATAATTGACTATAATGAAACTACTTTAAATTGTGAGAAGCTTGTTGTTTGAGAAGCTACAGTTTCAAAGTAGTTTCCTAACACTTCTGCACAGTCATTTAGAGAAGGTTAATACATTAAAGCCTAGGATATTAAGAAGCAGAGTATGCTTGGTGGTTTGCTCTTGGCATCTGCCTGAATGCATTTGTCTGAAACTGAATGAATGTGATTACTTTTAGAGCTTTAGGTTAGTACTCTGTGGTAGGTTATATGAATATGCGCTCACCATTACTTTGGCGAACCCCACAGGATCCTTCAAATATGGTTCATACTCCGTCACATATTTGTTGAGGATTTCCAGTGGGCAATCAAGAACTGCCTGCATGGAGGGAAAGGATATCACAGACCCATACTAGATTCACCGATCTTTAAGTAGGTTTTGAGCAAGTAACAAAACATATCCTGCTGACAAGACCAACATGGTTGACCATGGAATTCTTCCTGGTTAAGCTATTTAAGAAGCCAGCATCCTATACTGGGCACCAGACACAATACAAAACACAGTCTATGCTGGTCTTTTTAACAAGTTGGTAACTGATGGTAACCACAAAGTCTGAACTTACCAATCCTCTAAAGATAGTGAAAGCCATGGCAGCTACTAGGTAAATTACCAACAGCAGATCCAGGGGGCGCCAGAATAAAGCTTTTTTCTGCTCACGTTCTGCCTGGTAGACACAACAGAAATGGATGAATAATATTTGATACTGTAAAAGAATTACTAAACATTTGAAACCAGGTCAGTGGTGTAATTTTGGTTCTTTACCTTGGATGCACCTACAAGAGGCATATCCCTCGGTCTGGAGAAAAGGGTCACCGTTCCCCATATGGGCACTAGCAAGAAGGGCATGTTGAGCCAGAAGGCAGGACGGATCTCTGAACCATATTTACCTGCAATTAAATATGCCAAAGGAATAGAAAATGCATTCAAGAAGTGTCTT
The DNA here is from genome assembly GCA_032164185.1 of Moxostoma hubbsi. Classification (NCBI taxonomy): domain Eukaryota; kingdom Metazoa; phylum Chordata; class Actinopteri; order Cypriniformes; family Catostomidae; genus Moxostoma; species Moxostoma hubbsi. The sequence goes on from JAVLUX010000163.1 coordinate 8,097,720, forward strand.
ATGTAATGATTGGTACTTCAAGTCAAGTCAAGAATATAGAGAGATAATTTAATTTTATGACAGTATGTGCTGCCTAGATGCAGCAAAAGCATATTCCCTGGTAAAATTGACTTACCAACCATTATTCCTGGTACAAACACTACCATGTTGGCACACAATGATCCAGCCCAAAAGAGCCCCAATGTGCGGTATTGTTGCCTGTCACAATAGGACACATTAATTTGACACGGACAGGAACATCCACCTCCTTTTAAACATAACAGTAAGAACTGACTTTTTATGTGAATTGTCACCTTAAAATGGAACGGATCACCCAAAAATGACAATTCTGTCAGTATTCACTCACCCTGTGTACAATACTAATTATTTTTATTTTTGAGGAACACAATAGGATCAAATTTCTAAAGAGTCTTCATGCACAACAAAAAACACCAAAAAGGCATTAGAAAAGTATCTTAAAATTAGTCAATTTGACTATATTCTAAGTCCCCTGAGGTCATACTGTATCATTTGTGTGAGAAACAAACTGAAATGATCATTTACTGTTAATCTTGCCAGCCCCCAAAGTTCGTGTTACTCTTGCCCAGATTTCAAGAATGGCGCATCGTGTTCAGCTAATGCACACCAATGTCGTTTTGGTGTCAACATTGATGCACCATTTCTGAATCAAAACGCGGACGTTGGCTTAACACAAGATTTGGTGGAGGTTAAGAATTTGAGTGAATAACCACATGGTTATGTTGGCCTGACAAAGCCTGTTATTCTACAAAAATCCCTAAACCAAGACCAAAATTTACCTTTAAAAAATCGAGAGTTAACAGCAAATTTGCGGCAAACTTGCAGCAAATGGTCCATTGTTGTCAAAGGTTAGCTGCAGGTTTACCACTACTGGTGAAGAGCTGCAAACTTCTGGCAAACATTTGTGGTGAATAACAAGCTCATTTGCATGTGAAAATAATGAGTGGCAAATTTGTGGCAAGTTTGCAGCCAGAGTGCCAGAACTCTAGATTTGTTGTAAGGGTTCTAACTCTAAATCCTCCTAGAGCTTTCAACACTTCTACATATACCAAACTTTCAGACCTTCAGTCTGTGCTGACTTATGGCTCTGGTGTACTTACTGTGAAGTTGTACTTCGCTCAGAGCCAAAAAGAAGTTTGAAACAGCTGAGCAATTGTTTGCAAACATTCAGACACAGGCTAAGCCACTGTGAGAGGCGTTTGGAGGAGCAATATAAAATATGAGGATGCACAAGTAAAACCTTAAATAATGAGACATACAAATGTTTTATCTATGACTTAATGCTTCATTCTATGAGTGGAATTCACAGGAGATCAGTAAAAGAAGCTGTTTTAACCACTCAATCATGATTTAAAGTAATGTATATGCAGTAGATAATGTGTCATGTGTAATGTTAAATTTTGCATATATTATATACAAAAGAACATTGATAAGAGACACAACTTACTTTGGGCAGATGTGTGAATGTCTTTCGGCTCAAGACATTTACATTTACATTTATTCATTTGGCAGAAGCTTTTATTCAAAGCGACTTACAAAAGAGGAAAACATAAGCAAATCATCTTAAGGAGACAGTGGTACAAAAGTGCCATATTGCAAAGTTTTTTTTGTTAGTGACTAGTTAATTGCTCTTGGAAAAGATGCGTTTTAAGTAGTTTTTTGAAGACAGAGAGTGAGTCAGCTTCAAGGATGGAGTTGGGACGGTCATTCCACCTACGTGGTATGGTGAAGCTGAAAGTCTGAGAAAGTGCTTTGGTGCCTCTTTGTGTTGGTACAACAAGGCGACGTTCCTTAGCCGACCGCAGGCTTCTAGTGAGTGTGTAGCTCTGCAGAAATTATTTTAGGTATGTTGGAGCAGACCCAGTGACTGTTCTGTATGCCAGCATCAGAGCCTTGAATATGATACGTGCATCAACCGGTAGCCAGTGGAGAGAGAGACAAGGAGTGGTGTAACGTGCTCTCTTTGGTTCTATAGAGACCAGACGTGCTACTGCATTCTGGATCATTTGCAGGGTCTAATTGCACATGCAGGGAGGCCTGCAATAAGAGCGTTACAGTAGTCCAATCTTGTTATGACAAGTGATTTGACGGTACATGAGTGAAGCAACATATCAAACAGTAAATGGGCACTTACAGTAGGAGTATTTGAGTAGATCTGATTCCTTTTGTAGACTAATTAAACAAAACAAAAATCACACAATATGTTCTTGGAAAATATTTCTTAATAATAATAATCGTACAGATGTAGGTAGTTAGCACCAATTCACAAAAACAAAAATCTTCATGGCATTGTAAAACAAACTCAACCTCAAACAAACTCAAAAATCCCTTTGTTTTGGTCGGATTTTGTTAAAAATGACGTCACACCCTTTCATACTTCGATTTCGAATGAACTAGTGTTAATTTTTGGGTTAACTATTCCTTTGGCATATTTACAGCTCAGACTTTTATCAGAGTACATAAGAATAAAAAAACTCAAGTACACATAAAACTAACCGGTTTGACATGCGGTGCACCAGTAGCAGGTAGATGATGAAGTGTACAATACCATCCCAGTAGCACATCATGATAGCATAGGATGTTCCGAGATAAGGCTCACCCTGGAGAACCAAGAAAGCAAGAAGTTTCAGAGATCAGCAGGATGAGACCAGCGATCAATAACAACTCGACTTTCTCCTCACGTCACACTGACCGTTTTCTGGTAGAACTCCATGAACCCTGAAGCGAAGCCATCATATTCCAAAGCACTTGTGAGGTCAATGACACACGTGAAGGAAAACTCTGCAAAAACTGGGCAAGAAAAGTTATCACGGATATGCAATCATGCTCAAGGATAATTTTTAACATGTATGCAGGGCCGTCACCATAGCAAAGCTGAGGGATCTTATATCATCCAATGGGTTGTATCAAGGGATTTATTTCGCAGTAAAGACTAGCTGACTGTACATTGTCCCACTTATTACACATTTACCAACCAAATAAATAAATGGACATTAAATATTGATCCAAGTTGATATTATGTTATTATGTGAGAAGAACGTGACAGCGGAATGCTACGAGAGCTGTAAAACTATAAGTTAAGGAGACCCGAGACAACAGTAAAAATATACTCAAAATATTTGACCTTACAGTGACGTGATTGACCATTCAGAATATTCCAGAGAACCATGTAATAATTGGTTACAATCTTGTATTTGCAAAATGGCAATCAACACTCTTTGCACATGCCAAGGCTCAATGTTTTTTACAATTAACTTGTGACTTTTTCTGCACTTTGATAAGAGTAGCACAATCATATGTTCATGATAACTGGTCTGCAAATGAACAACAGTGTATTTTTTTTCCTCCTCATAAAATGACAAGACAGCTCTTGGCTATGATGAAAGAATAATTTTCAATCACTTTGTTCATCTTTAATTGCAGTCTTAACAAGACAAGGCATTTCTCCACCATGGGATTATGAGCTTGGCTTTATTGGCACTTTCGAAATGCTGAATTAAAATGTTTTGGGCTTTAGCTCTAAGCCACTGAGGCTGATGTGCTGTGCAAAGAAAAACCTCTATAATAAGATGTTGCTGCACTCAACAGCCCTATCAAGAGTTAACTACCTTTATTCTCACTCTCTATATTAAAAGATTTCACTCTTTCCAGCTATTGATTTCTGGCAAGGTGGATGGGGATAATGATGTCTGCAAGCTGAGGTGTGAACAAGAAATATATATTTGGAGCAATCCGTTGAGTTTTTTTTCTGGTTTAGTGCACAGATGTGCCAAAAGGGCACTTTGCGTAGACAGAGAATACTCATGGTGGCATTTCCTTAACGTCTGGGTGACAAATAATGAGTGGCAGGGGACATGAAGAAGGACGATTCTTAAGCATGGAGGCAAAAAATAATGAGTGTAAATGTCATCGCTGGAAGCTTTTTTCCGTGGGATCTTCTTTTGCGTGGTAGTTTGTACGTGGAACTGAAAGAAGTTTTAGGAAGTTTTAGAAGTCTTTGTTTAAAGTAATGTTCCAGATTAAGCTCAATACAACATCGACAGCATTTGTGGCATAATGTCGATTACCTCAAAAATCATTTCAACTCATCACTAACCCTAAACTTCCTTTATTTAAAAAAAAATGCAATAACCATAGTTAAAATAAGGCACCTGAAATGGAAGTAAATGTGGCCAAAATACACACAGTTTCAAAAATACAGCCACACGAAGTATACATAAAGTAGGTGTTAATATGATTAGCATGGTAAAATCGCTCACTAACCCTATCTGTGTAAAAATAATTTTGTTTCGTCCCTCAGTTATTTTACAATTAAAAAGTGAGCAAAAATCCAGTAGTTACAGTAGCACTTACAAATGTAATGTTTATGATAAATTTGAACATTACCGAACTGGCCCCATTCATTGGAACTTAAAATACACACTATTTCAAAAGTTATCCTTACTAACAGGATTTTAGTTTGATAAAATCAATAACCGGGATTACAGAGCTAACCGCATTTGCGTTGTCATGACTAAAAAGGTATAATATTGTGTGTAACTTTACAGAGATAAGGTTAGAAAACGATTTCATCACAGTATAATTATATGAACACGTATGTTTATGCCTGGTCGCTACACTTTTGAAACAGTATATTTTGGCTCTATTCACCTCTATTGTACGTGCCTTACTGTACATGCAATTTTGCTGTTTTTTATAAACACTAGACGAGTCAAAATTATTTTGAATCAACACTGAGCCAGACTGATCTCACGGTGAAATCGGAAAGAGTATGCTGAGATTTCTTTAGCTAAAATCGGTCTGTGCTTACCGATATTTGAAACACTGCCTCCAGTGGCCAAATTGGTAAGTGTTATTGGGCATATGGGCACGTTTGAGCTCCATTTTCCGGGTACTATTTTCACGGAGGGGTGCCAAAGGCATATTGTAAAGCGAGTTGGGACCCACTTTATATTAGGTGGCCTTAACTACTATGTACTTATCCATTAGTTACAATGTACTAATTATGTACAAACATTGTTTTCATCTGTACAGGATGTAAAAAGTCAACAGAAATGCATATTTCATAAACCGCTACCACCAACCCAAACCCCAATCTTAAACCTAACCTTCAGTGAAGTACAAATGTAATGTTAGAGGGAAAAATGCAACCTCCAGATCACGCTTGTCACTAATTATGTGAGCGTGTTTCGAGCATTCCTTTAAAGTGTAAGTAACAGTTAGTGTAAAAGTAAAGACTGGTGTAGAGGTGCACTGATCCCAATTTTTAAAGGCCAATACGACATGAGAATCAGCCGACATGAGTACTGATGAGTAGTTTTGTGTTTCTAAATGTATGCCATTCTATATGCATTCGATGTCTTAATATTGCCAATATTAGTATTTTCAATAATTAAAAATGACAATTCAGGACTGATTTAATAAGGTGCAGGTTACCTTTTAAAAGTATCCCAGCTAAGGCGTCCATTTTATTTATATTTTAGTGTTGTTATTTTACCAGTATGGTTCTGTACATTCACGGAGAGGACAGTGCAGCTTTATTATTGATTGATTGTTCTTGATTTGTTGCGTTGAGCCTGACTGAATTTGACGTCTGTTCGATTGCTTTATACTGTGTTATTGGGCTGAAGTAAAGTGATTATAACTCGTAATACAAAAACATCCCAAATTTAAATATGCATTTCTCTCTTCTGTGGAACACAAAAGGAGATGTTAGGCAGAATGTTAGTCCTAGTCATTATTCACTTTTATTCATCCTTTTTCCCATTAAATGAAAGTGAATGGTGACTGAGACTAACAGTTTGCCTAACATCTCCTTTTATGTTCCACTGATGAAAGAAAGCTATATGTGTTTGCAAAAACATGAATGTGATTAAGTGATGACAGACTTTTATTTTTGGGGTCAACTATTCCTTTAAGAGTGGTGTTATCCTTTAATAAGTCAATGCTTTCCAGTTTAAAGTTGACAAAATGAACAGAAAATTAACAGATGAAATCCTGAAAGAGGAGACCTTGCTACTAAATCTGTTATGTTTATTGAAAATATATCATATGTATAGAAAGATAGATAAGATAATATTTTGCATATCCTTCATGTATAGTACTGTGCAAAAGTCTTAGGCACATAAGATGTTTCACACATGGTTTACACTTAATAATCTGTTTGGTGTAACTATGAGTTTCATATGATAAAACTGCGATTTACTAAGAAATTTTACGCCATGTCGGTGTCAGATTATCTAATTTATCTAATCGATGTCTCATTTGGAAGGCTGCATACTCCGGAGGTCACATTTGTTGGCCACGAGTAGGACTCGAATGCAACCTTCTTTCACTGGAATTCGGAGGATGCATGAGATGTATCCTTCGTGGGCACTCATAACCCACAATTCTTTGCGGAAATGTCTAAAACAATAACACCAATTTGCCCGTAAATATTATGTTCAAACGCAAGTAATGGTAAAGTACCTCAGTAGATGGGTGCAGAGTATACGTATAATATGTATAATTATATTAATATATAATTAAAATAAAGTATTAGACTAAATGTGCACCTGTAAAATCTATTTTCTTTTCTCCTTACATCATTATAACTCTCCTAAAATGCACCTCGTACGTTCCCTTCTAAAGAGACTTCTAACTCAAAGCGCTCGCGCTTGTTAAAGAGTTGCGTGCTGTCATAGCAACCATGTTCCGTTTCCGTTTGTCCTACGAAGGCCGTCTCGATCAAACGAGACTCGTTTAAAGGAGGACACTCGGTATACTGCAGCCTTCAAAGGCGTCCCTACCTAGCATGCAGCCTTCCAAACGAGCCACAGCCAGCGTCTCTCTATTCATTTGAATGGTATCCGTAAACAGTGACTTACTGTCGTAACACGCTAGTTGACCGTTACGCTCTCTTCTATAATAAAACTGCGATGGTTGTTATATTTAAAAGAAGATATCTGATTATAACACCCTTTTCTTCCTCCCTTAAACACAAATGTGCGGAGAGAGAGAGAGAGAGAGAGAGAGAGAGAGAGAGAGAGAAGGCGAATGAAATGAAAACTCACGCAGTAGATTCAAATGATTTTTCTTAACTTTCTTGTAGAGTTTTATCTGTCAAATTACATTTTGAATTATCCGTTAAAAAAGTCCTGGATGACTGTCAAGCGAGCTCTGGCACCACACAGAGAGAGAGAGAATGCGCGTGCATGTGAGAGAATCCACATTTATCAGGTATAGATGGATAAAAAAAACTGATGTTCTAGATTTAAATGGTTTGAACACAATCAAATGTTATCATGTTTTCAAACTGGTCTTAGAAGCTCTATGCATACATGTTGAACTACGTCATTATATTTGTACTCACTTGATGATACCGATACAGGGTACGAGTATCGGCCCAAAATGAGTTGTATCGTGCATCTCTAGTGTGTTATTGTATACATTCGTTCATATACTTTTCATGTATCCAATTTCATGGTTGGATTGCCAGACTAGATAATGTAAACTGCCATTCTGCCAGCGTATACAGGTATCTGACTGACAGCCTCGTAGATATGACGGCTTAAAGAGTAAAGCTGCTTGGTGTCTGCTGAGCACAGATACCCAGCCTGATAGAGACAGATCTCCCTCATTTCTCCCTTTCTCTGCAATACAGATCCATTTAATCCATATGGGGCTTGGTTTAGTTTACCTGCATTACAGGTGAGATAGTGGATTTATCGTTTCTCCATCACAGCAGGTATAATTATATTGTTCCATGCTATGTGCGATGACATTGTCGTACGTAATAACACCACTTTGTAATAACACCACTAACACAATTTCAGCAATACAATGCAATAGGAGAAGCTAAGATATTTCTATTGTGTTCATAGCATGATGGTGGGAAGACATAAAATTAAGAAACACACTTTAACCGACTTGCCCCAATAAAATGCCAGTTTGGACTTTTCACTGAAATTAATAGCAAAATAGGCTTGAGCCGGATCTGGCAGCATTTCAAGAGAGAGATTTGCCCACAAACTACATGGAATTACGGTCCAAAATTGGCCGAAATTTGACCGGACTCACAATAGAAAGCGGACAAAATTCAGTCATAACTTTCCTGTGTCCTCAGTATCCCCAGAAAGCAGCCGTAACTACACCAAAATGAAAACTAAACTCAGGAGTCAGCCATAAAACAGCCAAACACATGCCAAAGGTTTATTTGCTTTCATATTGAATGAATGACCAAGGAAATTGAATATGTTTTTGAGCTGGGATTAAAGCGTAAGGTTTTAATATTGGTTAGTTCTAAGCAGAAATGCAATTTTTTCCAGTTCCAACATTTCGCTTAATATTAAATATATCACCAAAAATAACTAAAATATTTGTAGTATACAACTGGCCATCTAAAATGAATGAATAAATCTCTCTCTCCTCTACTGTAAGCACAAAATGTGTCATGTTTTAACTAAACGTCTTTACTTTGTTCCCGTTTTCAGCAACGTTCAATAAAAAATCCTGTTCATTTTAGGTTTTTGATTTCATTCCTTGAACCATTTCCAGTCCCTGTTTTTGAGACTTGTTCCTTATTTATTTGAGTGTCCAAATGTAATATGGTATGGGGTATTCTGAGAGTAAAAAAATCGTTAATGTCAGTTTCAGTTCATACCATAGAATAAAGGGTCTTTAGGAGGATTGTTGCGAGTAGCAATGTAGACCAAGAGAAACACTGCCGCAAGAACAGCCACTCCAATTTCCAGAATAACCACTGGCCTGCATGTAAAAAAACAAAAACATACTGTATAAAATACAACATACTTTTTGAAACATACGTATAAAATCATGACCAGTCATATGAGATGAAGAGTTCAGTCATATCAGTAAGTTTATAAAAGCTTTTTTATTCTACATGGAGCAGGGGCGCCTCATGGGGACGGCCATGTTAGCATCACATGACCAGCTCACTACTCACTTAATCTCAGTGAATTTGCTAATTGCCCTGTTATTGGCCACTTTCATTCATGGATTAAATGAATCCTTGCTTACTGTGCATAGTGAACTCCTACAATGGCACTGGTAACTGAAAACTACTGTTTTAATGATGTAGCATCCAGGCCACTAGGTGTCAGTAGCCTAGTTTTCATCCACTTTTTGCACTATTTTGTTAAATAGTGAAAATGCGTAAAACAAATTTTGTTTCCATTAAAATGGCCTTTTACCAATAAAAATGGTGTGAGTGATGACATCATGCCTAAAAAAACACTTTGTTGTATAAGTTTGGGTTTATCACAAAAGAAATCTGCCCTTAAGCCGTTTCCAGACAGAAATGGGTGTTTATCGCTAATTAGCCTTCCAGATGTCCCAACATTGTTTTCCTCCAAAGTTTTGGTAAAATGGGGAGAGTATTGATACAATTCATTGAAATGAGCCAGATTACTGTCATTTTAATTTCACAAATAAATGCAATCAGAAGATGAGGAATTGCAATCAAAAGGGAGCAGTTGCCCTTCGGATAAGACAATAATATTAGTCCTAATGTTGCGCCTATCGCAGGTTGACACCGCTTCTGACCTGTAAGCGAATTCTCATGGCCCTGTTCAAGCTGGCAACCTTCACCATGTAGTGGGGGGAACTTTCAGTCTTAGTATAAGGACCATCCATTGATGTGTATATGTTGTGTGCACAGCTATTAAAGAGTAAAATGTATGCAGTGTAATATCAGGGTTTACATATATGATACATTCCTGATATTCAGTAGGCTATTTTGAACAATCATCTAATCTAAAGCATCGCCATCACAACTGCATTATGTCCCGCATAATTCTCCAGCAGCTTTTAACGACCAACTGAACTTGAATCGAATGCTTTACACCCTCAATCACCCCCCTGGAACCGGGCCTGAAAGCACCTTAGTGCAACGTGATTACTGCGATTAGACGTTTAATATGAGAGTTGATATGGCCCTTAGCCAAGACTGTGGCTTCATGGAACTGTATATGAATAAATGTTGACATGAAGATATCAAAATACTTAATTCTGTCTTGACCAAACAAATGAGCAATTCTCTTGGTTGCAAGAAAGATGCTGATTCGTTTTTAATGTGTTTACCCGTGTGATGAGATATTCACGCATTGTGGTGTATATTTTTCTTTGCTTGCACTGGATTTAATTTCCTACATCATGTTAATGGCTGGAATGATGTAAACCTAATATTTTTTTCCCCTCCGGTTCTAACGTATAACGTAATAATAAACACTGTTTTTCCTGTTTTTAAAGGCAGTAGCTGGAGTCTAGAGTAAATCAATTACTCCTTTTTTCCTCTCTCTTGTCAGAGTAATAACCAAAATTCCTTAAATCAATACGAAGCGATTGCTCAGTCATCAATCATATACGCTTTCACTGCCCTCAAGTGGAAGAGAAAGAGAAACAATGCAAACTTAAACGTATAAGCCTGTGAAAATTCTTCTTAATGTAAATTTGTCTTCCATAGTCTACATTTATCAGGTCTGCAGTAACTTTGCTTCTCCACTGTGGCTTATGAAAATGTGGCCTTTTTTGAAGCAAGTGTTAAGGTGAAAGGTACACGTACCATTTGCATTTATGTCTTTAGCAAACACTTTCATCCAAAGTGACTCACAGTACTCTTTATTTTTCCAAGCATTCCTTAGGGATCAAACCCAAGACACCGTGCTTTACCAGTTGAGCTAATGGAACAGTTACATGTAACACCTACCTGCGGTTAAATGCCCTCATGTAGAAAGATTTTTGTTATATAAATGTTAATAATAGCCTAATAAATGACAAGAATACTCACTCTTGAAATGCAGGAACATTGTTCATAGTATAAAGGACACCAAGAGCCGTCAGGGAAAATAGAAAAACACATAATTCTTGCGCCATGATGTTCTGTTGGACGACTAAAACTATATATCAGATATTCAGTCCAAGGTTCCACAGTTGAGGATCTGCAAGTTGTGAGAAATTATTAGAGTAAGATCTATTTAAAATATATGCATAATTCAATTCTATTTATCAATATTCAATGACTAAATATGCAGCACACCTGAAAGTCTCAAGGACTTTGCAATACATAAATATTGCCTGTATTCCAGCCCAAAATAAACTTCTACTTACCGTCTCCAAAAATTGTTTGTGACCCAATTTACAATAGACCTGTGAGGGCTGCATTACCGCAGGAGAAGAATCAAGCCAAACAAAGGTGCTTTTGAAAAAATACATAATTTGATTTGGTCATACATTTACATAATCGTGTTTACTTTTGGTCTAATTTGTCAAAGGCATGAGTGCCAAAAAAGTAAAGCTCTGCCAAAGCCGGGAGATGAAAAGAGGCTTTTGTGTGTTTGTGATTCTGCATAAGCTCAGGAATGTGAGCTGCTCTGAGAATTAAGGGCTTTCTAAAATTATATGACATATTGTTGGGTTACAAACATTTTCTAGAGATACTTAAGTACTGTAGGACCTATACTACTTCTTCTAAAATTTCAGTACCTATAACCAATAATTTAAGGGATAGTTCACCCAAAAATTCACTTCATGCCATTCCAGATGTGTATGACTTTCTGAATTCTGCTGAACACAAATGAAGATTTTTAGAAGAACATTTCAGCTCTGTAGGCCCTCACAATGCAAGTGAATGGTGACCCAAATTTTTAAGCTCCAAAAGCATATAAAGGAAGCAGTAATCCATAAGAGGGGCTATAGTTATAGGGTCAAATGTGTCAACATATGCAAATACTTTTGAAACAGTTTTTTTATTTATTTTTTATTCACCAATTAAGATAATGCTTATTCAAAATAACCACTTCAGAAAGGGTGAAACATTTAATACTAATTTCAGTCACATTTGGTATTTCATTATATGTCAGGCAGGCTGATTCATCGGCCAATACTTGGCCATTTTGTGATTTTCGACATCGCCCGATAACAGTGTTCGGTTTGCCAATTAGCATTACGTATTATGTTGAAGGTGCATTAAGTAATTTTTTCCTCATTAAAAAAGTTTCACTTCTAAAGAACTGAACAATAAAATGCTGTTTTATTTTACATGGTGAGGGTGCGCACATGTTAGAATCACATGACCAGCCGAATACTTCTCTCTTAATCTTAGTAACTGCCCTGTTTACACTTTAACTAAAATTCAACAAGTTAATGCAGGAAAGAACGCAAGTCAATGTTTCTATTTTTTGCCTTGCGCACATAATGTCGCCAAACCCACTTGCGTCTAGAATTCCTGCCCATGCCCATTTACTTTGAACATATGACTTATCGCGTAGTGCTGTGCTTAGCACTAGTGCACTTAAAATAGGGCCTGATGTGTTTTATGGGAAACAAGGTTTTTTTTTTTTTTTTTTTTACCCCAAATACGTTAAATATTAAATATTAGATAAAAGCACTCTCAAATCAACCTTTAGACATGACAATCTCGTGGATCAGGAGCATTTTGCAGCGCATAGTGACAAACAGCTGTATAGAAAAGTGCTGAAAGCGCCATTTATTCTCACACAATCTAAATAGGCCTTTATACATGAAAATAAATTGCTGCCTTTTTATTTTTTTGGATGGAGATGCCTCACAAATGGATCATATCTGGGGGTCCTTGGCATGGCATCTAGAAGTTTGAAAATCCCCTCTTCCTCCTGTGACATGCCATTTCTCTCTATGTTCTCCAGAGAGTGCCAAAACCAAAGAGATCAAGAAAGGCTGGCAATCTGCATTTTGTATCCAATTTTACTGTTTCATGAATTGATTTGTTTCATAATGTAGTTTAAATCATTGCTCAAAAGACACTAAATAGGCTAAAATACATTTCAAATATAGGTATATTGTGGAAGATGGCTTTTTTAACTTTCAATAATATTTCAGATTTCAATATATTCTTCTCAAATCAATGGAAATAAAACAGCAAACAGGCTTGTAATGAACACGTCAAAGTATAGAAACTAACTAAAGAATGTTCAAATGGTGACAACCAGCACCAGTTTCATATCAGCCAGTACTTCTTGTCACACACTTTCCACATTTTTGGATTGATCCTGTTCTGTATCAGGACTTTGTAGGTCTTTATAGTCACTTTATATGTCACTTTTCTGCTGTATTGAGCAGCCTCATTTATATTATATGTTGAATAGATCCCTATTCCATACTACTCTCTAGAGCCTGGTAGGTAATGGGATTCAATGATGGCTTTAGCACTATTCATGTTTGTTCCATGATAGGAGACCACTCACCATCCGATGGGTTATTCCTCCATCCAATCTGGCCCAACTAGGCATTTCCATCTGGATACTTTTTCAGGACATTATGAACAACATTTTTCAACCCAAAGGCCACATGTATGGCTCATTCCCAAGCATGCAAGGTGAGACATCTTTAAAATTTGTGTAATCAATATCATAAGTTGGGTCAAGGAAATTATCCATGTCCACACACAGCAACTTCTGATGGGTCTCTGGCCCTTAAAGGTAGTAGGCAACTATAGACATACTTAATGTAGTTTTGAGACAATGATCAGCAAAAAGTCCAAAATCTCTGATCACCCACCAAACAAACACTTCTGTTTATGAAGATTCGAAAATGATGAAATGGGGAAGTGGTTGTTTGTAATTCCAGTTATGTAGATTGTGGGTGCTAAGGTATATTTTTAAAGTTCCTCAAGAAACTTACTCAATTTCCCTACTTTTGTCCCCAAGACTTTCATGTTTTGTCACATTCTTAGGAACCTTTCACAACCAATAGCAGACAAAAGGATCCTTCACACCAAAAGTGATGTGAATACTTGGCGTTAGCCCATTCGCGGTTTTAAAATAGGTGGGGCTCATCAACAGTCAATTTTACGGTACATTAAGTGGTGAAATAGTTTTGCATTCTTTCACAATAAACTTTGCATTCCCTCACAATAAGCTTTGTGTTCCTTCACAATAGTTTTCTGTTCTCTCGCAATAAGTTTTGCCTCCCCTCGCAATAGTTTTTTTTCTAAATTTCCCGATAGATTTTTTTGAGAATGAGTATGAGTACCAATACCATTTTAGAGTACTCTCCAATATCGAGTCCCATACCTGTTACCATCAACAGTTTATTTCAATTTTATCATCAAAATGGTGTTTACATGATATTGTATTATTTTTATCAAATGAAGTGATTTTATACAGAACCTAAAAACAACACAATCCTAAATAAAACATTGGAGTTATTTTTGTCAAATAAAGTGCTGCATAACAGAGCATCAGAGATGCGAGATATTGCTTGAATATATATAATACAATTACTATTGATTTATTATTATTATTAGATTGGCTTTGGAAAAGCCAACATACTGATCTACTATTTAAGCTTATTAGTGGTGATTGTGAAGCAAAGCATCACTATTATAATCTCACATACTTATGATTATTCTTCCGTACACTTTTTCGTTATCAAACTCGTCCCGCACAATTTGTCATAGACCCACAAATGAGGTGTCAAAACGACTGGCCTATTGAAAACACTTTTCTAAGGAATGTGGGTATGGTGCACCCCTGGAGGGCAAAAAAGTCTCAAAAAAGTCCTATAGGGTCTTTCCCACAGGTACGGGATTTTATTCCTACTATGATAAGTCAATGCAAGGAATTTGTCAGATCATATCTCCCTATCAGAATTTCGTAGAGACATGAGGCAGGCTCATTTCACTCTGGCTGGCAAGGAGCCTTTTGAGTATCACCCTGGTAACTGCCTAGCAACCAGATGGGATTACCCTAGCAGCCAAGTATCAAAACACATATCTCAGCATCAGAACATCGTAGACACTTCCGGGTTGGCTCATTTGACTACTCTAGCAACCAAGTAAGAAGTCAGAAGGTCTGGGAGGAGTAGCGTACAGAAATGTAGGGTCTCAGAAGAATAAGTATATCTAGAAGAAAATGTGAGTGTTTTAGTGTAGAGCGGAGGGGGGCAAGGCTGGAATGATGCATGCCCGGCCCCCAATCAGCCTGATGGGTGCTCGAGGTATAAAGGCGCCCAGTGACGATGGTTCGAGAGAAAGAAAGAGAATTACGGGCAACTGCCCTGTATGTGCTTGTGTGTGTGTCTTTTTATTTAATTACATATTATTTATATTGTTAAGCCGGTTCTCGCCTCCCATCTGGTTGCTAGGCAGTTACCAGGGTGATACTCAAAAGGCTCCTTGCCACCCCGAGTGAAACGAGCCTATGTCTCTATGACATTCTGATTGGGAGTTATGATCAGAAAAATTTCTTGCATTGACTTGACACAGGAAAATAAATCCCTTCTCTATGTGGAAGACCCTATGGGACTTTTGGAGATGGTCTCAAATGATTTTAAACACTGAATCAAAGAAATAATGCATTTTGTATTAATACTTTCTGAAAACAGGTGCACTCAGTAGCTCTTTGTTCATTTCATCGTGGATGTGGACACTAAAACCTAGGGGCATAAATTGAGCATCCAAAATCAATAGTTTTCAGTTACCAATGCCACTGTATAAATTCCTGATTCACGGTCAGCCATGAGTAATTTAATCCATGCGTGAAATTGCCCAATAAAAAGCCAGTTACTGAGATTAAGCCACTAGTTTTCAGATGGTCATGTGATCCTAACATGTAGAATAAAACAGCTTTATTAAAGCGACTTCATCTCATGGGAATGGTCATGATTTTATACCCACCTATGTGTTAAAATTGCAATTAATTTATCTAGGCGTAAAACCATTTTTAATGAGGAAATAATTACTGAGTGCACCTTTAAAAAGAAGGGACCTGATTATTGATTCTTTGAGAAATATTCTCCCTTGCACTACCAGAATATAATAACAAGCCTGTTTGAAAGTGAAAGTTTTCAGAATAAATTAAAATAAAGGGAATATTCCTGCATCAATACGTTAAGTTAAGCTTAATTAACAGCATTTTTGACAGAGTTGATTAGCAATAAAATGTATTGCGAATTGTCCTTCCTTTTCTTTAAAAAAAAAAAAGCAAAAATCTGGATTACACTGAGGCACTTACATTTGGAAGTGAATGGGGCCAATCCATAAACGTTACAATACTCACGGTTTCAAAAGTAGTAACAAGTAGTTTACAGCTCAAATAATAAACAAGTTGTAACATATGAAATAATGCAAGTGCTTTTATCAAATTATAAGCTTCACATTTCTGCATTGAAACCCTCCAAAAATGTTACCTCATTCACTTCCACTGTAAGTACCTCACTATAGCCAAATCTTTAGCTTTTTTTTTTTTTTTTTAAATTTTTATTATTTATTTATTTTTTTAAATTTAAGAGAAGGAGGGACACGTCAAAATTAACTTTTATGTTAATCAACATTATGCCACAAATGCTGTCAGTTGAGCTTCATTTGAGTTGAGTTTTCATTATTTATGCGTACATGACAACAGAATGATAAATTATACATTATTATGTATATTATTATTACAGAATAGAATAGTATCATGACCCTATACAATCGATACAGAATACAATTTGTTAATAAAACTAAGACAGCTAAACTAAAAAAAAAAAAAATTAATAATAATAATAAAAAAAAGATTAAACATGCAAATAATAAACCATTAGTAATGACTTAAATTGGGTTACTGGAGAGATGGTCTACTACACGCCATCTCGCGCTATATCCACCAAGAGGCGCTCCGCTACAACCAAAGAGATAATACAAGCTTAAAACGTACACAAGTTCAAGTCACTTGATATTGATGATTGACAGTTCCTGAAACAGACCAAACGCTTTAAATCCTACGTTATACATCCATAAATTAGATTATAGTACATCACAATTCGCTTTGACACATCATGTTGTTGTGAAAAACACAAACATTGGTGTAAATACTTCAAATAATTTATGTTCCTTTAAGACTATCTGTTTATTCGTAATTTAATTCGTCGTTTGTTATTAACAGAGTCTGACAGTCCGTGAGTGACTCGGCGTTCTTGCGATAAAAACACAGGTGTTTTGTTGACGTTTGACGTTCTTTCCGGACACGGCGTCTAAAATACGCAGGACATTTGTGATTGGTCACTCATGGACGTGGCGCAACGGTCGAAGACGTCCGTCTAGCGCATACACGTCGTCTTTGATTGGTCGACTGAACGCGGACTTCAGAACTCTGACAGACTTGTCGCGTCGCGTTCAGTAAAGGCAGTTACGGAAGTATCGGCTTTCACTTCAACATGGCTTCATTTGTGACGAGTTAAGGAAAAACTGAGCCCCATTACAAATCCCAGACTATTCTCTTTTTCACCTTTCACAGGACGTCAACGGGGACCAAAGCTTTGGAAATCTATTTAAGAGCTTATACTCAGCACTTTTTTTGTTTAAGGTACGTGTTTTAAGTCTAATATTAATCTAAACCTGTCTTAGAGTTACCGTCTAGATAAGACTCGCGAAGAGAAAACCTATTATTGTGCGGTGACGTCACGTTTTCGTACTTTTGTCTGTATATATATATATATATATATATATATATATATATATATATATATATATATATATATATATATATATAATTATTAAGTTGTTAGTTAGTGTCTGAATTGCTATTATAGAGAGTTATTGTGGTTGACATATGTTTTGGGAGACAAATATAAGTATATAACTGATTGTGTGACATAAACAAAACATTTTAAAACTGCTTATAAACTTTTTGGGTTCATTAAATAGTCAAATTACCATTTATTGGACTATGTGACAGCTAGTTTAGACTATAATGTTTCTCTTAGAGGAGTTGATCTTTCAGTTTTCATTTGGGTATAACGTTAACTAAAGTGCTTGGCATTGACTAAGTGGGGTTTTATTGTACAATTTCTAACTGTGTCTGTGAAAAAGTACAAAATACACTAAAATAAGTCAAAGAAGAAGTATCAGTTTCTATTTTGGTGGTTGAAATACGTTCATTAATGAGGTTGAGTGATATTGAAACCAAGAGTGTGAAGCCCTTCAGTCTATATAACTGGGCTTGTCCCAACCTATCCACAATGTTCCTGAGTCCCCTGACGCTTTGAGGGCGATGTGGGTGGGACTTCCGGTTAAGGTAAGCAGTCTTTATGTTATGTACTAACGCAGCATTAAAAATGACAGAAACTTGAGAACAAATTAATACAGAATTATAGCAATGCTATATTGGTCTTCCTCAACCATCTGTTTATGATTATGGATATTAGGATGATGGCCAAATATCGCAAATGGAAGAACTGTAGACAATTATGTTTATTTTTAAGCATATATTGAGTCCATATACCGAGATTAAGTACTTACTGCAGATACAGGGGTGGTCCAGACAGCAGGATGCTCGTGTATTACAGGGCTCAGAGATGAGACTGTTCAGATAAAATACAAACATTTTGCAGGAGATGACTGTGTAGTTAACTCAATCTAGATTTATAATTGTCAATTTACATACTTAATCTCTGTATCTAAATATTGTAACATATATGATATGTTTTAGTGTTGACTGATCAGCTGATCCTGTTGATAGACTGAATTAAGTGTTCTTGTGTAGGAAATAAGGATGTATTAGCAGCCACACAAGAAGAACTACATGCAATACAAATAAACATATTTATTTGGACATACATTATAAACATTGTACACAAAAATTAAATGTTCTTTGTAAAGCAACTTTAAACAGTATGTATTATTAAAAGCACTAGCTATACAAATACATTTAATTGATACTGAATGAATGTCCAAATCACCTTTTCCCCTTAAGTGAAGACAAGCACATTCTGCAAAGAAAGTGAATTGCAGGCAGGAAAAATGCAGGAAAGAGGAAAATCAGAATACAGTTAATTTCAAGTGTGATAAAACATCTTACTACTGAAAATGTTGCATCTAATAATTATGGTCTTTCACTGTTGAATTGATCCATTTAGCATTACAACATGAAAACAGTTGAAAAAAACATTGTCAATACTCATAGTCTGTACAGGAAAAACGCCATTCCTTTTTATACTCGTAATAATGCCATGTCAAAACACGTGAAGCATTCACAAAGGCCAACACTGAATAGAAATGAAACTCAAAATTTCTAATGAACTTTCAGCACATGTACACACACCTGTTACCACAATAATGCTATCGTTTTTGTAATTCATTGCACTCCATTTCTGGACGTCTATCGCAGCTGGACCGTAACTGTGGATAAGTAATCCCCACTGTTGACTTCTTGCCAAAAAAGTGAAAAGAGCACACAAACAAATGATTCCATGCTCTTTCAAAAAGATGTTTCTAAGACAATCCCTCTGTAGGCAGCCGATGGAAGAAGCAGCATATGGGAGTGGAGCGCTTTGCTTTGCGAGTGGTTTCTGATCATAACATTGCTGTTTTAGATAAAAACCTTTGTTTTGCTTGATTATTAGGATAAAAATTAACTTCACACATTGTCTAGGGAATTCTAAAGACATCTTGCAACATTTAAAAAGCAAGAATCTAACCGCATGACACGCAAGCAAGCAGAGACCGACTACACATAAAACACCAACCAATCGCACTATTGCTAGCCAACCGGAAATTCCACCTACCTAGTGAAATACAGTGGAATTGCTGAAAATAAAAAAATATATCAACCCTTTATCAGTTATTGTTTTGGTTTCCATGTGGCTTTTTTTCCCAGACCACTAATAAAACAATGGAAAATAGTCTCATGTTTGTGCCACAGAGATCTGTGTTAGTGATACAGTCCTTTAGAGATTCTCAGATTGGTCATTTATAGCTGAGAATTGTAATATTTCCAGAGAATTGCTCTGATGCAAACCAACTCTTCCATGGAAAAGGGATGGAGAGAGATCCTTTGGTTAAGCACTTGTCGTCTGCTGTCATGTTTAATTTGAGACCTTTGGAGAAGTAAAATTGTGGAAGCATTTACGCGTAGAATTTTTTTTGTGACATCGGCCTTGTTGGTCAGATAGTTTAACTGCCGAAATGATGCAAACTTACCTCCATGGGTTTCGCTTTCTTTGCCAGAAGAGTGTAGAGAAACTCAATTGAAAGTGTGTTCTCCAGTGAATGACACACTCTGACATCACTTGGTCTAGACGGTTACATAGTGTGCTGAATGGCCGTGTTTTGTTATGCAAAGACACTGAGCCCAGAAACATGTAAAAGACAATCCTCCCCCCAAAAAACAAAACCTGTCAAGAATATGTCCATATCAATAGGAAATTGAAGTGAAAATTAACCCTAGAAAATGCTAGAAAATGCATTTCGTATAACTGTAATGTAATATAATATATATATATATATATATCAGTATGTTGGCTTGACATTTTTTTTAATCCCTAAAACCGAGAACAACATTCAAACATAAGGAGTAAATTATGAAATAATTTTCATTCTTGGGTGATCCCTTTATCTCAAACTCCAACTGTCAAAAAATTTACATGTAAACAAACCCACAAAACATCTTTAATCTGTGAAACTAGCATCAGCAAACGTAATTGCAAAAATATTCAAAATTTTTCCAAATATGCCCCTCGCCTGCGGTTGTTCAGAATGTCCCACCCCCTACTCACACCATTGGCTGAGTAACGTTGGGGCGGGTCTAAGCGGGTTGCTCAAAACAGACACACACATTTTTTTATAGAGACACAGTGTTTACAGTTTTTGAGGAAATGAACTTATAAATGGCTCCTAGTTGTCTCTGCATATTGAGCAGGTACTTCAACACTGAAAAAGTTGCATTCTTCAGCTTTATACTCTCTCTCTCTCTCTCTCTCTCTCTCTCTCTCTCTCCCTCTCTCTCTCTCTCTCTCTCTCCCTCTCTCTCTCTCTCTCTCCCTCTCTCCCTCTCTCTCTCTCTCTCTCTCTCTATATATATATATATATATATGACGGTTTATCTGACTATCTAGCAGGCTTTCTGTAATGTCTGTATAACTGTCAAACTTACACAGTTTAACATACATTCGGCCACGTTTTGGCCCAATACCTTCCATGTATTCGAACAGCCAATTCCTAGTCTGTTGCACAAAGCTCTGTTGTTTAGTTAAGGGTGGGCACAAAGCTCTCTAGCTGTGTTTAACTCAAGATAGGAGTCAGGGACACTGGCCATGAACCTTCCCTGCTTCCGTTGAGCTATGTCAAGACTAATGTTTTACAAGTTTTAGAGCCCCTCTCCCCCTTTGATTGTTCGCCCCCTTATGTTAACTAGTTATAAATCTCATGCGTTTCTGTCTAATAGACAAGAACAATCAGTAAAAAAATAATGATGCAGGAATGATGCATCATGGTGTATATTACTTTTACAAAATATTTGTGGTAAATGGAATCTTACTACAGCAGCTTATAAGAAATTCCCAGTGGTTTTCGTCCCGCTTTTCTGGAATCTCAAATTCATGAGGTAATGGTTCATGTATTAAAGGGTAGCCACCATGATGGAGGCTGGTGCCTTTGGGATCAAGTTCAAACAGGCTGTACAAACATTTGAACAGTAGAGGGATCGTGTTTATTTCACAAGTTTAAAATTGTGTAATAATGGTTTGCAGCCACATGGTTGTTTTTGCGCTTATGCTGACAGCATTTATGTCATAGTCCCCTCTAAATCGACATTGGAGTTCGGTGGCTTTTAGTCTGTGTATTAGCTTTGGGGCCGTCTAAATACCGTGACAACCTCGAGGTCAGTAATGAACAACCGTTTTTTGTTTTATCCCAACTTTCAGTTTCAATAGATAATCTATGGAAAGCTTTGTCTATGAAAAGTGGACATTTTATTGTATTTCTTTTTTTAAATAAAATATATTTTTCTTAGTTTTGAGTAAATATTGCGTACCTGTTCATCTTTTAATTTTGTTTACCTTATTTGCTACTGTTAAATTGTCTTATACAGATCAGCATTATATTGTCCATCGACTTCCGTGCTGTATCTGTATTAGCCTTTAAAACCCCTTATTATGTGGCTCTCTGGAATACTCGATTCTGATTGGTCAATTTGCGCCACTCCGTGGTCTGATATTCCGGAATAATGACCAAACATCTGGTAATTTTCTCGTATCATTATGCGATCGCTAATAAAACAATTTCAACTCAAATCAATAATTCATGTCCATTTATTTGGCTAGTAGTCGTGTAATAAGTCGTACTGTAATTTTTTGCAAAATAATTGCCAAAAGAACTCCAACACAAACCAGAGATCAAATTCAGTTGTTTCTGGAGACTCTGCAGTCTCTTTTTTTTTTGTCTCTCATAATAACACAATTTCAGCTAAAAATACAATTAAAAGTCATCTTATTACTTATTTGGTGGGTAGCCATGTAACAAGCAAGATAATGAACAGTCAACGGGTCATTATCGCTAAATAATCCTCATCAGACAAGACCTTGTCTCATATCGTTCGACCACTACATTGAATGTCACTGGTCAGACATGCATATCAGAATTTATTATCCCGAGCCATCTGGATCCCAAATCATGGAATGTGCTATCAAGGAATTTTCAACTTTGATTGAGAAAGGCTGAACACGTACACCACACCAAAATCAGCTAAGACATAAACCTTGCAAGTCTGTGGTCTTAACTGAGGCATTTTAACAGTCATCAGCTAATCACTGATCCATGTACTTGATGTTTTATGGGTCCTGGAATTGTAGGGGATTTCAAGGCAGAATTTCCATAAATGAAATCAAAGTTAGATCTTATTGCATTCTGCCAGAAGGGGCACTGTGATCTAAACCAAACCTTTTAGATGAGGAAAGATAAACATGGAAACATGCGTCACAAAGGAAAAAAAGATTTAAAGGGACGCATTCCATGCCTGTTTCGCAGACAATGAGGATTACAAAATAAGAGAGACCCATTTACTTTGTCATATATGATATATTTAGAATATCATCTGAAAGGACTTTTAATGAAGCTTTAATGAAAGAGGTTGAGAGCTGTTCTGAGGTCAGACAGACTGGCCTCAGAGGCTTGTGGTGTTTTGTCCACCCACAGTTTTCCCATATCTGGCCAGTCAAGCAGTTTCACTGTCAAGCCTCTCACTGCCGGTGAAGTCAATGAAGCCCTTGTTTTTCTGTATCTGTTAAATTCATTAAATTGATTGTACTTTCTTCCTGAACACCTCAAGTCACCAGAAGTGTTTCTCTACTGGTTTCGCTTTAGAATCCAGATTTTTCACTGGACATTAAGTGGGGACCCAACACAGTACCAAAATTGCTTATGAACCCTTTAGGGCCCATGAGAAAAAAAATTATATTCAAAATATTAATTACTACAGTCTTGACCAATACAAAATAGGTATCGTTTGAAACTGTAGAAGCTCTACTTTATAATGCATTTAGGCAATATGACCAAAACTGAACAACTGCTTTGAAATTTGCAGACAAATCAGAAGTGTTCGTTTTGATCATTTTGCTCTGTACATATTATTGTATTTATTTATTTTACTCGCAGACTAAAATATAGTGAGTAATAGCCCAGTATATGTCTTTGACATTTATATTAATTTGAAAAGGTGTTGCCCATATGCCACCTATTTGCTTATAACTTCACAGAACATAAGAACACAGAACAAAAAATATCATATATTATTACTTAGATTTGGTGATTATCTTTCAAATGAGCCCACACAAAAGATAATCAGATGCATAGATCATTAGATAATTGACACAAAGCACAATATGCACACAGAATCTGGCATCTTGCAATCTGGCTGAAAACTCGTTAGCTTTCCTAGATCAAATGACGTCATCTGAAATAATGTAGCATCATGGAACGCTAAACCAATCGGATTGGGATCAGATCGGTGCAAAATGTCATTCATATTTAGGCATAGAGATGTGATTGGTGACTGTTACACCAAGTACATGACACAGACTCAGTGGTACACATTCTGTGAAATCTCATCATACCATGCTATGCAAACCTTTAGTCATTGTTGTGTTTGCATGTGTAATTAGTTCCCCGTCTGTCGCTCACTTCGACGTTGTGTTGAAGAAGCGACACTAGGAGTCTCTCTCGAGCGCCGAATATGCCTCTGATCTATGAAAAAAGGCCAATGAGAAGTTGGCAGACAGTATTTGCATACCCCACCCCCAGACATACGGGTATAAAAGCGGGGAAATGCGTCGAGTTCATTCAGTCATTTTCTTCGGAGCCGATGGTTGTACTGCAGCGAGCTGCGAGTCACACACCCGTTCCCGTTCCCCTGACGTTCTCTGCTGTTGGATCTACGGCGCATTAATGCGGCTTTCTCCTTCCCTGCATGGCAGTGCAGCTTGCCTCTGGGCACTTCGACAGTGCAAGAGCAAATATAAGAGTGATATTTCTTAATTATAATGTTTAATTTGTTTGGAGAGGCTTTATGACACTTGGAGAAGTTATTGTACACTAAGATAAATCATTGTTGTAATGCTATAACCTTTGAATGCATTTTACTAAGTTACAGTTGACATTATTGGGAACAAAACAAAAGCATTTTTTCGGAGTCAACTTATTTACACCCAGAGATATATAAATGGATTATGTGACAAAGGATTTTTTTGATGGTGTGCGTTTACAGCACCCCTTTACTATGTGAAAATGTTTGTGAGGTGTTTTTTCTGTCACTCTCAATATTCGTTTTTTTCCAAACAACCGTGGAGGTAAATTAGACCTGGCAGATCACATTCAGACAACCATGACACAGTTCACTTTTTCACAATACGATTCATTTTTCATAAGCGTTTAATTAGATGGCTTAATTTTTAGGTTTAAACTAGTTAATAATTTGTGTTTAAATGTGTAGTTGACATGCAATTTCCATCAGTGACATCTCATATTATTACACATGCAAATTCAACATTAAAGAAAATTACAATTGTACTTTTTATAATTAATTTGTCACCCAACATTTTTTTAGAGGCTTAAATGTGATTAAAATAGTTTAAATAGAATTTAAATGTTTAATATTTCCGCTAAAATAATGTAGCGTTTGAGTTGACAAACGGTCTTTGACATCATCAAAAGATTTTGGAAGCTTTTTGAAAGCTATTTTGAAAGTTGATAAACCATATTTAGCTATTCTAAATATACACACACGATTATATGGTTAGTTTAATTTTGTTATTTACAGTTAGCATTGTTTTATTCCAGCTGTCCCAGAAAAGACCTGCTACCGTGTTTTTTTTTTCTCGCCAACTGAGAACAGCTGTTTTAGCTCATACATGACATGTACAAGAATTTTAGGTGTTCCACGGTTCTGCAGTCTGACATTTTTTTTAGGCTTCCCTGAGCCTCATTTTACAGCCAATGTAATGATGTAAGTTTATATAATATATTTTCCTTGGGATACAAATTATGACAACTTATGGCAGCTCATGGTTTTGACGGCACTCCAAGAACGTGTGTGTGGCATTTTCTATGACTGCACTCTGGATACAGCCTGTCATTTAGTCAAATTGGCAACAGTGTGGACAGTGCTGTTCAGTGTTGGTTCCATGACCCCGAGCAGAAATGCTGTGGCTGACCGGAGCTGCTTGGGTTTGGAGGGAGTTGAGAAGGCGTCATGCTATGGAAATGGGTCAGTGGATTGCTGGAAGAGGGCGGCCACTGAAAGTAAGGCAATGGAAAGAACAGTAAGAGAGCTTAGACGTGGTAAGAGAAAGAAATAGCAGCATATGCTAGTGTCAGTGTTTCCATAAGTTTATTTTAGGAAGTTTACATAGAGGAGCATTTGTGGCTGATCATTTTTGAAAGTGTGAAGACCCGGTTGGTGAAGGGTTGTTCTTTCAAGATTTTATTCTATAAATTTGACTGTACACCGATCTTCAGTACGTTTACATGTGCAGTTATAATCCCGCTACTGTGGGTTTTTGTGTTGTCAAGCTACAGTCCTCATCTGCCTGTCCAATTATAAATGACACAACACATAATCAGATATTTGAAGAAAGGACAGCAAATACACTGGGTTAAATATAGTTCACCTGTCGTCTGTATTTCAGAGTATGCGCACAATGCAAAGGCCAATTACGGTCCGATTATCTTGTTTACATTCTGGACAAAGCCAAATCACAATATTTACAGTAGGTCTGTTAGTCTGGCAAAAATCGGATTGGTACGATTTCCGTCGGACTAAAGCTTTTACATTTTGTTGTAAAAAGGCTAAAAAAAAAGTTTCCCCAAAATCGTGTCCAATTTCCGTCAGACTAAAGCTTTTACATTTTGTTGTAAAAAGGCTAAAAAAACATTTCCCCAAAATCGTGTCAACATAAATGACTTATTTGATTTAAAATGTTGGTTTCAGTGAATCTAAACACTGAGTCAAAAATTAGTTAGCGATGACAATCAAAAATGTTCATGGAAGTGGCTAAAATTTCAATTACGTGCTTTAAATTGGATTAGAAATTTCATTCTTCACTTTACTGTTTTTAACGGTATGGAAAGCATGCCTTAATTACTTTTAAATTGGCTTTATTTCTTTAAACATTTTTAATTTACTTGGCACCAATGGCTGATGATATTTATGAGTAAATGCATAAATGTCTAGATGTATGTCAAATATAATAAAAATGCAGGAAAAATATTGCAATGTAGCCTAATATTTATATTAGCCCTAGGCTGAGCTAGTGTAATGGGGCCAACGTACTCAAAAAAAAAAAACAGAACCATTGAGCCTTATGAAAAAGGACCATCTAAGCAAATCCCTTAATACAGTCCCCTTTAATACAGTCGAGCTTTGAACAGCCTCCATTGACTGTATGCTCTGAATGACATTGCTAAACCTCTGAGGTGGCACTCTCTCTCAATAAAATGAAAGCCCTTTATGACTCATAATGTCTTCATAACATTCATCCTTCTGATGCTCCATAATAGTAAATGTCCCACCCAGACATACAATGTTGCCTGACAGAATGGATAGAATTATTGGAAAAATTCTTAAGGAGTGTGTGTTCCTCTGAAAGTCATTTCATTATTATTTCTGCCATGGTGACCATTTGTCTGAAGCTTTTTAGATGATTCACAGAAATCCGGAACAATTTGTACTATAATAGCCATTCAGCAACTCAGTGTTCTGTTCAGTTTCACTTTTAATCTTTTGTCTACTTTCATTTTGTTTGCCTCCAGGATTTTTGTTTCTCAAATATATCATTAATCTTGCAGTGTTTTGAATGTGACGGCACTCGTATAGTAACTTTTTCCCCTCTTGAATATTTAATCTCTTAATCAATGTGTCTGGCATTGCCATTGCAAACATGTTTCGAAGCACTTAGCATGCATAGTTTGTTTATCTAATTGCATTAGCAACGGCTGTTTCCACACAAGTGTCAGCATGATTTTTCTCTATCTTGGGTTTGTCTGCCATGACTTCAAAAGCCAAGTCTTAAAGTCTTAGTAAGGTGGTCTCAGCCTCCAGATAACTTGCTTGAAAGACTGCTCTGTTGGCCCTCCCTCGCATATAATGACCAAAGTCACCTGTCAGAACCTTAAGGGGTGTGGTAAAATTAGAAAGGGGAAATGAGGACTGAGAAAGTTTAAAAATAATTTATGACATTGGACCTCATATCCTTGTTGAAAAGACCTGCATTGTCATTCCAAACACGTTCGTCTTTCTTTCTTTTGCGGAACACAAAAGGAGATGTTTTTTAGGATTTTTAGCCTTTAAACCCCACTAAAATTGGCCCCATCACTTCCATTTGTAAGTGCCTCTTTTTAAAGAACAGGAGGGACAAGTAAAATATATATTTTTTTGGTAATCAGCAATTGAGTTGAAAAATGTCAGATGAGTTTATCTTGTATTGAACCCAGAATATCCTTGAATGAAGATCTTGGCTCATCTTTTCAATACAATGGCAGTGAATAGTGCATCACTCAAAGACCCAAAAGGATCATGAAAAAAGTCCTTGGGGCTCGTATGTCATGTGATAGATTTTGGTGAGAGACAACATAAAAGTTATTTTTCAACCAAAACCTTGTCGTCGATCGCACGTTCATGAGTGCATGAGAGAAGCTCATTCACTATGGCATGCGAGACAACTTTGTTTTCAAAGATTTTGGTCAAATTGAACGTAGTTTTTTCGAATGTCTTCTAGTGCTAAGCAACGGAAGTTCTCGCATGAACATACTTTGTCAACCAAGCTTCACTTGAAAGACCTTGCTGGTTGACCAGCATTTTTTGGCCAGCAACAAACCAGCATGGCAATGGTGCTGCCATAATGGAAATCCATTTTTAGCAGGGAATTAAACTGAAACTAAGATAATCTGACAAAAACTCAGAATGCCATGTTTTCCTTGTTTGGCGTTTTATCAGTGGTTGGATCAATCGGGACCTTGGAACCCTGAGCTGACAAAACTTGCAGATTTTCCTTTGCCGTCATCCTTTACCAGAGTCACATATTCCTGGATGAGTTTCATGTGCTCCTGCCATCTGCTCATGCTCACCGTGACACATAAGAATGTGAGTGTGGTGGCCTTAACTAACTCCAAAGGCCTTGAGGAACAAGCGGGAAACCCCTGCTTGATTATGCTCCCAAGTTTGATGTTGAGCCATAACATTGTGCAAGCCTAAGAGCTTTTCCACAAATTATGCCTGTTTCCTTTTCTTCCTAGTCCAAGCATGTAAATCACTCCTATTTCAAACATCATCCCCTGAGGGACTTCTTGTTGGCCTGTAGTGGAGAACGCAAGTGTCGGGCAAATAGAGATCAGAGAAGATTAGAGGAATTATGTGCGGCATCCATCAGTTCAGGTCTCGTGATCTAGTTGTCATAAGTCTCATGAGTTGAGGTCACGGTTTAAGTCAAGTCAAGTCAATTTTATTTGTATAGCGCCTTTCACAACACACATCATTTCAAAGCGGCTTTACAGAAGATCAGGCAATAACAGATGATAAAACTGTAATGTCGATGAATCATCATTGTGTAATTAGATAAAATATGATTGTTAATCGTGTTTAAAAATAAGTAATTAAATAATAATTATATTAATAACCCCAGTGAGCAAGCTGAAGGCGACTGTGGCAAGGAACACAAAACTCCATAAGATGTTGATTAATGGAGAAAAATAACCTTGGGAGAAATCAGACTTGCTGTGAGGGCCAGTTCCCCTCTGGCTAACATCATGAATATAACGCCAATATTACTTATGTATAGTTCAAGTCATGGTTTAAAATTATAAAACTAAGTAAGTGTTAAAGGTCAGTGTTTAAACATCTATTTTGTTTGAACTGTAATATTAATGACTAATGTCTTTGAAGTCCATCCTGGATTAACTGCAGAACTTCACATAGATGTTATTGTCCTTGTTAATTGGCTGATGAAGTCTTTTGTTGGCAATTATTAGTCTATGCATTCTATTTCAAGATCAGGGATGGAAGAGATCAGGGATGTGAAACACAGTTTTCATTTCACAGAGATTTAACAACTCACGGCCTGGCCACCCAGGAACACCAGAACCATCTGCAAGCTACCAGGTGACTAACAACCTTAGTGAAGACGAAGACTTTTGCCTTGACCTGAAACTAGCTTTCCACTCTTGGATGTTTTGCTTGGTTGGTTTCTAATCTAAACTGAAGGATTTTCTTGTTCTGTGAATGGATAACCCCCTTCTCTCCTCTGTCAGTTTGACGTTTTCATCAGACCTATTTTTAGGGTTTCCTTCTCACTTAAAGGTGAAATAAAGCCGAAATCACACACTTCAGCTTTAGGCTTCCCAGTTTTGTTAAACAACCACTAATGAACATTTAATGCAGTTTTCATCTGGATCATCATATCAAGTAAGAACAGTGTGTGCTTGGTTCATATGAAAACCTCTATCCTGGGTGATTTGTCGTCTTTTTTCCCCATGTTCCAGTAAAGATAATGGTGCTTTACTGGAAGAGGACATTTGGGAACTCAATAGTAATCTCTATTGATTATCCTCTGTGGCAGGGGGTAGAGAGATAGACACCTCCTTTTACTGGGATGCATTGACTCTCCATGCACTCCACAGTATGAGACAGAAATATGGATGTTACAAAAACCTCAGAGGTCATAAGCATCTAGCGAAATTTCACTATGGATGCAGTCAGAGAATGTATATAAAGACGAGATGAAATCCAAATTTAGAGACTTATGATATTCTGGTTCCAGATATAGCTCTGTTCCCTCTGTTTTATCATCTACGAGGCAAAAAAATCATATGTTGTTCCCATCCCAAATGACTCTGTCTTCCATGGATCAGAAAAGGAGAAATATTAAATAATGTTCCGTATAATCTTTCGATATGATAACTTGTGTGACAAAAATATCCTCACTGTCTGCTTCCACATCTATTTAGATACACACACTGAGCACTTTATTAGGAACACTATGGTCCTAATAAATTGCCTGATGTCGTCTTCTGCTGTTGTAGCTCATGCACCTCAAGGTTCGATTTGTATTCATAGATGCTATTTTGCTCACTACAATTGCACAGAGTGGTTATCTGAGTTACCGTAGCCTTTCTTAGTTCGAACCAATCTGGCCATTTTCTATTGACCTCTCTCATCAAGGCGTTTCCATCCACAGAACTGCCACTCACTGGATGATTTTTGTTTTTGGAACCATTCTGAGTAAACTCTAGAGACTAGTTGTGTGTGAAAATCCCAGGAGATCAGCAGTTACAAAAATACTCAAATCAGCCCATCTGCCACCAATCACTGAGATCATATTTTTTTCCCCTTTCTGATAGTTGATGTGAACATTAACTGAAGCTCCTGACCCATATCTGCATAATTGTATGCATTGTACTGCTGCCACATGATTGGCTGATTAGATAATCACATGAATAAGTAGGTGTTCCTAATAAAGTGCTCAGTGAGTGTATATCCCCTTTCGACATGTGTGACATGACCATTTGTCACTGAAATGGCAAAAAGTGTGAAAAAAATTATTCTGAAAAGTAATAGCACAATTCTTCAAGCCAATTTGAAGTGCCATTCATGTGTGTTTCATAAACAGTGCAGGCCGAGTTATGCACCAAAGTTTAATAATAGGGTTAGGGTTTTTTTTAATTCCCTTTTATGTTGACTTTAAAATACTTTTAACCATTCTCTAATGATAAATAGCATATGATAATTTCACTTCCCAGAAATGAAACACATGTTGTTTCATGCCATGTTCTATTGTGCATTTGCCTGACCTAGTATTGTTGTCCCTAGTCAACATGTTTTCTTTCTTAATTATCTGTTCTGAATTAACTGTCCAATGTTGTGTCTTCACAAGGAACTCTATTCACATATGATCTTTTGTATGTAAGAACTAGCAGGGGAACTGTTCGGTGTCAGATCACACAATCAATGAAGCCCTTCATAAAGGTCTTCGTGTGAACTTTTACCATTCTCTATCCCATGTTGGTTTGTAGCTGACAGCAATGGACCTATTTACAAAAGAATGTTTGGAACTTTTTTTGTGCTTTTGTTGAGCTTGACATCCGAGATACCCATTCACTTCATTATATGATGAAGAGTGTCCAGGAAATCATTTAACATTTTGAGTCCCCTGGAAGTAGGAAAGTAATACAGGTTTTTGGGTGAACTGTTCTTTTATAGGCGTAAATAATCAGTGTTGACCATATTACACCAATGTGTCTAAAAGCATGGTCCTATTCTCTCAATTGAACTATGATCAGTTTTTTTGTTATTCGGGTCTGATCTATAAACGTAGAATATCGAAACTCTTCCCATTTGAGGGTTTATTTCAACATATGAAACAGATTGTGATTCTTAACACTTACATCCTAACTGACTCTTTAAACTCACCCACTTGTTTTTCAAACATTAAGGCTGCATCATGTCTCTTCCTCACTTGTTCGCTATCTCTTGTGTTTGTGTACTCAGGCCAAGGTGAGACGACGTTGACCAGAGCACTCAGGTGTACACAATGTGGGTTTCAGCCAGCATATATGAGACTGCAGTCTGATGCCCTCTCTGTCAATTCCGCCTGCCATGGACGGGCACAGTTATTCACATCAGGAGGGATCTAATGTGGACACTGGAGGGTTCATCCTGCCTCCTGCTATGGTAATTATCTTGAATCTTTCATCTCATTTAGACAGTCTGACAGACAGATAGATATCACTTGTGAAATAAAGGGGTTTTCCTCAGGAGACCATTTTTGGATTTAGATAGAATGAGAGTGACATATTCAATATTATTTTTCATGTTATATCATGCTCCACCTTTAGACGTCTGACTTTTTCTATTTCAGAGCCATGTTTTCTCCAACAACCTTTGGAGCTTCCCTCATCAGTCATACAGCAGTCCTGTGCAATCTGAAAACCAGTAAGTACCCAGACTCTCTGATCTCAGCACACAAAGAGGATGCTCGACTTACTAATCCTAGAAAACACCTTAAGAAAATTGTGTTGGTGTAGTCGGCAAGTTCCACAGGAAAAACCCTTTTTCTTTGTTAAATTCGCTGCATTTTGATTTACGTTTACATTTACATTTATGCACTTGGCAGACGCTTTCATCCAAAGGGACTTTCAGAGCCCTTATTACAGGGACAATCCCCCCGAAGCAACCTGGAGTTAAGTGCCTTGCTCAAGGACACAATGGTGGTGACTCTGGGGATCGAACCAACAACCTTCTGCTTAACTGTTTAGTGCTTTAGCCCACTACGCCACCACTACTCCATTTATTTGTTGATAATGGAGTTTATTGTGTTGGGTCAGTGTAACCTTGATATAGACTGTCACAGCAAGCCCCTTCACATCTCTATGACCTGATAAGATGGAAGCAAAAACTTGACTTGGCATGTGATAGGTACTTTATCAACACAGCCTGGTCCGTAACTTTAGTCAACACATTGGAGCCCTTGGCTCTCAACATGATTTTTTCCTAGAAGTCTGCTGTGTTTATTCCTGGTTTGCCAACTTAAACTTTATGGGCTTCATGGAGCATAAGCCGAATTAATTTTTGTTTAAATTGTTCAGAAATTCATTCTTACACAAATGGTTGCTTTACATTTACATAAGAATGCTTTTAAAAGCTATTTACATAGAAATATGTTCTACTTGTGTTTCATAAATAAGCATGTTTACATGTACATTCTTAAACTGATTATGCTTAATAAGCTAACAATATACAAGGTCATATAAATGCCTTAAATCGCTTCCCTTTATCAGGGTAAAAACCGATTAACTCACATGTAAACATCTTTTGCGGCTTTTCCAAGTCCGTTTACGTTTCAAAAGCGAAGAATAATCTGATGATTTCAAATCTCACGTAAATGCTGTTTCTTTGCATTGTTAGATTTGTTGAAAAAAATGCTAAGTTGTATTATTGTGCATGTAGACGCACTTATTTTTATTTTATTTATTTTTTTAATTTTGTTTAGTGATGCTAGTGGTGCAGAAATTACACACTTCAGCATCTAAAGAATGTATGCACCTAACACCACATTCTTCGCTATCATTCTGGAATCATAACTATGCTTTTCATAATGTACTGGTATTTGTCAGTTTTCTACCCCAGGGGTATTTTTGAAAAATCTGATAATTTCACCGAACAGAGGTTACGTGAATGAACCTGCCTGCGCCACGCCACGGGTACGTTGTTTATAGACGTTGTGAAACTGTGCTAAGTCCTTTCGAAATATTTATGGAACACTGTAGCGATTGGCTGAAGTGATATGGTATATGGAAATTGGGCAGATGAAATATATGCGTTCAAATGTCAATGTGTTTTAAGACGTCTAAATAAGGGTCTCAGTTTTAGAAAGAATAACATTTTGTGGTTGATGCCAGAATCAGTGCTACATCCTGTCCACCCACTCCTTGGGTGAAAAACACAAGTTGATCATTTTTCAGGATTGCATCGCTTTCAATATGAAAAGCTTTAATGAGGTTTACCTTAAAGTGAAAAATAGTTTTTCTTTAAAGTTGATGTGTGCAGGTTTTTCTAAGTTAAATTACATTCTTCTATCTCAGCTTAACCTTTAAATGCAAAGGCGTTTGCCAAATAAATCATTGAAAAAAACAAAGCAAACATGAAGTTTCCGTGAAATGTAATGTGGTGATTTCCCACAAAGTAAACTGATGTGAGTGAGAGACAGAACTGAAAGTGAACATCACATGACACAGGCATGACTCGGAAGGTTGTTAATGAATGAATGTCACATGATGCAGTTTCCACATGTTAACTGAGCTATTTAGTAGAGGTTGAGTCGCTTCTGAAATGTGTTGATGATTAATTTACATAAATGTATACACTATTATACAGTTGGTAGAGAACCTTTGTAAACTTCCTATAATTAACTTTAGGTTTGACCGTGTCTACATTAATCCGTTTCCTAATGTCTTTGTTTTCCAAAGTATGTGGTACTAGAATGCATTATCAAATGTCTCATTTTTCGGTGGAGGAAAATGCTTTTCCAGTGTGCATGAGACATGGCCTAAGAACATGTAAAGTTTGGGCTGGTCTTCGTCAAAGTTCTCCTCAAAATCCAAATAACTTGGAAAAGACCACAATACTTTTTCAATATTGGTGGTCACATTGATGAAAGGTCTATTACTCCCAGTCTGTTTGTTCTTCTAATGGATGTTGGTATGGATGTAGATGGTTTTAAGCTAAATGTGAGATGTAGCCGATGCATGTGGTACCTTTGGATCCATAGTTATTAATTCAGTGAGGCCTATTCTGCCCTACAAAGCCAAGTAGTTTGATTGACCACACTGTTTTCTCTGAATCTGAGTATAATTGAACCAAACCCGTCTATCACAGGGCACATCGTAGTCTAAGAAACCTGATTTCGGTCATAACTCTCAACGTTCGTGTATTTATTATAAGAAAACATAATATTCAATATACATTTTGGTGAATACTTGAATATGTTAATAAAGGCTATGTTATGCAGAATAATGTTAATTGGATCATTCTAATCCATGGTTCAGGTTTTTCACACTTGATCACTTTCTTAACACTTTTTTTATCGCAAAAACTCAATTTTGTCATTTTACGCTAACACGTTAATGTGTCGTTTACACAATTGTAAGATTTTATAAGTAATTGTAAAGTCATTATAGATTAATTTTTCTTTTTTATATGTTTAACCCTGACTTTACTGGTCACAACATAGTTAACTACAGTTATTGTTGTCACTAGGATGCGACAGTGTTTGCCTTTATTACACAAGTGGTGAATTTCCTTCTTCCTTATTTGCTCTTCTGTTTATTCTGATCTGATACATTCCAAAACTTCTTTATCCAATAAAGCCTGTAATTTCATAGTATGGACGTGGTTGTTGTGGCTATGCAGTTGAACATTCCTTCTATAAACTGTCATAGTACAGTACACCAACACCTGTGCTTACATTATTCTGACTTGTTTCCCAGGCAACAGCTTTACAACGGCACGTCAGAGATGCTGACGGATGTGTTTCACAATGGCTTCGACTTTGACTTCTCCAGTCTTGGTCTCCCTAGGAATGGAGAACTCCCTCAGGTAAGGCTGTTGCTTTTGAGAATTAAAGTGTTCCCGCAGTTTTGATCAACTTGGAAATATCAGGGAAATTCTCAAATTGATTTCCAGGTCTGGAAAAATCATGAGAATAGGGCTGTCACGATTATGAAATTTGCCTGACGATTAATCGTCAAACAAATAATTGCGATTATGAAACGGGCTTTCATGATTAATTGTCATAATTGTTAAGGTGCATGTGTGCTTCATAAACCTTAAGATGTAATTTCTACACAACTTCAAATATATAAATAGGGATATTTTATTTCCTTTTAAGGATTTAAAAACATATTAAAATACATTCAAACGTTGCTAAATACTTATACGTCTCTAATTGGTCAACTTTAGTTTTGGTCAATTTTACATTTACACTGTTGTTTTTGGAACTCGTATATTTTATTATACAGTATATATATTTTATAAGGAAATTAAATATAAATGTTATATATTTTTTACAAAAATGTAACATTTTTGTGTTCAAATTTCTTCACTTACACGCGTTATTTTAGTGCACTTTAATAACCGTATTTTCTGGAAATAAAGTCGCAATGGGTCAAAATCACGTTGTTTAGAGAAAAAAAACACAGATAAGTCGCATCTCGATATAAGTCACACTGACAGAGGTTGCATGCGGCATGCATTAGGACCCGGGAGCAGCCACCCGACTTCCCTTCAGACATTTAGATGTGAAATGCTCTCTGTGAAAATGACTGTACCTCAGAATCTACACATTGTATCACAGTATTTTTGGGATTGTTTAAAATGGGAGAATTTGCTTTAAAGGTGCACTCTTTTTGTCAAATTCTGCAAATATCTCCCCACAGTCTGCTAAACTGTCCGTTCTGTGGGTGGGCTGAAAAAAAATCTAGTATTTGTACACAGCCCTGGCTCTGTAAATGGGACAAAAACAAAGTGGATCAGTCCAATCCACACAACACTACTCCTGCCAATCAGCAATGGGGTGTGGTTCTTGCATGTGCACAGGATGGGGGGTGGGAGCAGAGCAAAAATTCATAAGAAGAGCGACGGCAAACCTGGCTGATGTAAACTTTCTAAACTCCAAGGAGGACAAATGGCTGAGAAACAGACCAAGAGAAAAAGGTCAGATGAATATAAACTAAAAAAGAATGATTATGTAAAAGTTGAGGGCTTGGATCGGCGTCATCATCGGCGAGGCTTTTGAGCGGTGGAGAGACCTCTGAGAGGTAAAAGGAATGAATTTGCATGCATGTAGGGAAGGGATGTGTTTGTTTTGGCAGTTGAGTTCGAATATCAACAGTGTTTCTCAGGAATGCACCTTTAAGTAATCATGTGTACATTTTCTCATATTCTGTTTATGTTTTATGAAAGAAACGCAACAAGTAAGCCACATCTGTAACTCTATGCTATGCACAAATAAACATTATATTAATTCATTTTCATTAGCGACTGTCTATTTGTAGATATTTCAGAAATTTGCAACCTCTTTGCAATGTATTAATTGTTCACTGACTAATTTTATCTAAGTGCTTTTGTCGAGTAAAACAGGTGAGCTTGAAACATTAGGCTGTCTGTTGAGGATCTTTATTTGAGTGTAATCATTTAAATATATTCATTCAAAAGA
This sequence comes from Moxostoma hubbsi, assembly GCA_032164185.1. NCBI lineage: Eukaryota > Metazoa > Chordata > Actinopteri > Cypriniformes > Catostomidae > Moxostoma > Moxostoma hubbsi. The sequence continues at coordinate 8,134,725 of JAVLUX010000163.1, forward strand.
TTGGTACCTGACATACTGTACAAAGGGAGGTCTGCCCAGCTATTTCTAAAAATCTTTTTCTTTTTTTTAAATGCATATCCTGTTATCATGAACGACTAGAAAACTCATAGAAATGTATTGGTCAAATAGTCTGGGAACCTTGGAATAGGGACTGGTGGGATTATCAGATCTCCGAGGCTCTGAACCTCCATGTAGTTATTGGTAGAATTGAAGGAGACAGTGTTTATAGCTTTTAAACCATGTCTAGACGGAATGAAAAGTATGCTTGTCATCTCACAATGGCATGTATTGATGAATGGATAATATTACGTGGCTCGATTCGAGATTTTGTTATCTCACACTATATTTATTTTTTCTTTCCACATTCTGTTTCTCAGTTCCTCTATGACCTTTTTGTGTCACAGTTTTGTGGGTAATTTTCAGTTTTAGTATCTCAAAATGGTTCTAAGTAGCACCAAATAAGGGTTCTTTGACTTGTGACCATAGCTGAAGCATTTTTAGGTTCCATAAAGAACCATGTATTGAAAGTCAAACAATAAAGAACCTGACATGACAAGAACAAGAGGAATGCTATGACATGAAGCTTGGTAGCAGCACAAATAGTTTTTTGTTTGTTTTTTAAAAGGGAACAGCCCTTATGACAGACCGTAAGTCTCGTGCTGACAAATGTGCATGTAATCTTCCTCCTTTTGTGGGCTAAAAACTGCTCATTCTTTTCAGTGTTGTCAGCTTATTCTGGTCATGTGTAGATCTGTATAATTAAAATAACGGAGTTGTTCTGAAGCTGAATACACCCTCCTGACCCTTCATAAGACTAGGCAAGTGTTTTGTAAACAGTTTATGTCCTGCAGCTCTCTGCCACGTTCATTGTGACCGAGTGAGACACTAGCAGCAAATTTTTGGCTTTGGGCAACGCTGTAGCACTTTAATTGGAACGTACTTTGACACTTTAACAAAGTCATGGGTTCACTAACTTGCATTTAAGCAAGTATTTGGTCCATATCAAGTCCATTTAGAGTGCACTTTTTCAGCCGTCTTGGTTCAAGGACTATTTTTACCATAAGTATGTAATGAACATTTTCACAAAAGTGTTCTAAGCCATAAATTAACCCAACAAACTCTGAGGTAAATCACCATGTCACATACTTTGATTTGTAGAAGTATTTGAATATCAGACAAAAAGACATGTGCAAGACATTTAACGTCTGTAATGAGGTAAAGAACTACAATCCCAGGAAGCATTTCAAATCATAATCTAAATAAAAACTATGGTCAAATATTGAACTATTAAATAGAAGTTGTTGATTTATAAGTATGTAATCCATATATTTAATGCATATTGCAAAATAGTTAGATATAAACTGTAAAGGGGTATAAGGGCAAGGAGGAGGCGAGAGCCGGCTTGACAATATAAATAATAGTTTAATGAAAAACTTAAAAGACATAGACATAAACACACGACAGTCAGCTGACCGTAAACGATCTCTCTCTGTCGCACCACCATCCACAGTCGACCTTTATCCCTCTCGGAGGCTTAATTAGCCCAATAAGGGACCAGGTGTGTATAATCATGACCCGGCCCCACCCTCCGCCCTGTCACATATACAAATTAGAGGTCGACCGATAGTTGATTTTGCCAATAACAATAACAAGTCGTGGTACTAGTCACTAGTCAATATACAGCATAGTCATGGTGCCCAACATTGCCAGCAATCCTAGCTCTGGATGAGAAAGACTGACTCCATCGCACTGACATGAAGAAAATACAACTAATGAGGTCATGACTAATCAAGCAAGAGGAATCACACCTCCCTCACTTCAGCCTTCCAAAGTAATTCAGCCTATCCCATTTCTCATCCACTTCCAGATAATTTGTGGACATCCCTTTCCAATAAGTGTTATTGAAGAATAATCTTGTAAATAAACTTTCAAAGCTTGTTCAGGATATAGTTCCTCATCATGTGAGCTCTCTCAGGACTTCCTCTTTTTGTTTAGAGACACGAGTTGTTGTTTACAGGATGCTTATGTGTAGAATGAGAATAAAGATAGACCACAAATCTGATATCCTCTGACCCAGAGCTTTTTGCAGGCTATTTAAAAAGCCAACAGATTTGGTAGAGATTCATGGTGAATAAATGATGACTGAATTTGCACACTTGGGCGAACTATCCCTTTTGAAAATATTTAGTTTTGCACATCCCTATAACGGCCATCGAGTGGCACCCAAGAGCAGGATAACTTGTTACAGCTGTGACCTTGTTATGGCCTGAGCGGGAATCGAACTTGCGGTGTGTTGTACAAGATCTTCCACTACTCATGCAATTATCAAAGCATAATTAAATCACATTTACGTGAGCTATAAATGAGCAAATGGTGAGATAAGCATCAGCTCAGTGTTGTATTTCGGTTTCACATTGGCTCTTTCTCATGATACAGCTGTTCATGCATAAAGGCTGATTGTCACCTGTCACGCATGCCATTGCACCTGCCCTGAGTTTGCTGAATAATGCACAGCCATGCAAAAACAAAACTCATCCTTGTGCGTGAAGAGTCTGACTAAACTTTTCAAAACTGCTCTGTGAAATTGTGCGAAATTATTGGCTATATTTATTATATAATTATTTACTTTATTATTTACAATGTACTAAATAATGCATTATGAAAGCAAATGTGACTGCAGATGCAGACTATTTTTAATTAATTAAATAGTTAATTTTCTTGTTTTTATTAGCTATATTGAAACAGTATGTACAAATGTCATAGTGCTTCACAAACTAGAGGAAAAGAGAGCTTAACTTAAATCTACAACACGAGAATGTGAAACCTTATTGCAACCACAAAGGCTAGAGCAAAGCTCGTAGACATGCTTCCGTGTACTTCGAAAGCAGGCATGTTTTGTAGAGCATGCTTCATCATAAGGCTTTTTTTCACGAACTACTTAAAACCTTCATTATGCAGAGATTCATTCATTCAAGTGTTCAGATGACCTCAAGTGGGAGGTTGTCACATCCGAATTGCCGTAAGTGGATTTCAGAGGAAATGTACAGTTGTTAATTTTGCCTACACAAAATGTACACTTAACTGGGAGCCGTTTTTTCCAAAACACCTTTAAGAAGTTTTCTATCTCTTCTCTCCATCTCTTTCCTAAGTCCGTTCTTGGATATTGAATGAAAAATCATTAAATTAGTGTCTCATGTTTACCATATTTTAGGCTATCGACTAAACACCTCAGCGTACAATTTACAGTGTTCATGATTATTTACTAATCTTGCATTGTTAACCATGCATGTATTTTCTGTGAAAATAGATTTCATAAAATTGAGCTCATCAAATAATGGTTTTAGGACAATTATCGAGAGGTATATCGAGAGAAAAGTGTATTATGCCCTCCTTAAAATGTCTAATTTTATGCATATTTGGTCCACCACTAAATTACCTATTTTTTTAAATGTATGACGCAGTTTCTAGACTCACCATTTGTATTTGTGTTTTAACACCAAAGAAAAATAAAAATTGTTCAGGAACATCATACTGACTAAAAAGTAACGTGTCAATTATAGGCACTTTCAAAATCTGAAGGAAATAACGAGAAGCCACCTGTTCCATCTTACCACCCACTCAATGGAAGGTTATTAAACATACTTCAAGTCAATAATCGGTGACTCATCTTTACTAATGTCTCAAAAATTCTGAATCACTGCTTTTAATGGTCTATTCACCATCATGATACCAAAGCAAGGTGCTGTTCTGTCGCTGGGGCTACCAGTTCCTGGCTACTTATGGCCATGGTATGATTCTAGAAGACATTGTTTTCTATTATGAGGCTTCACTATGCCTGGGCCACAGTATTCCAAACTGATAGCATGATGTTTTCTGTAAGATTGTAAAAATAGCTTTCTGGAACCCAGGCAGCTAATTTTTTAAGGACAGTTAGGGGTACTCTGGGGCGTATTCACTAATCAGTTGCACCAGTTTTGTGCATGGTATTTCAGTGCAAAAACCTGCACCTTATTCAATAACCACCCACAATCTAGTTTAAGCAGGCAGAGTCAGAATTAAAATAGCGCTGCGCCATCAGTATTTAAATTAAGTCGTTTTAAATTCTTGCCATGCTAAGATACCTTTTTTCTTTGTAAATTAGGCTAATTTTGAATGCACATTATTCACAAAACCCCATGCTATCAGATGATTTTGAAGAGCGTTAAAACCTGGCATATAACCAGATGCGCAGAATTGTCAAAAGAAAAATTTTGGGATGTTCAAGAGGAAATTCATGTCTCTAGATCTCAGTAGTAAAGTGATATTGTACAGTCCCAGCAGAATGAGCCAGATCTTGGCGGTCCGCTGCATCCTCCGCTTTTTAGTGTTCAGAAACTGTCCGAAATATCGAAATTGCACCACGCAAATTGTGTCTAGCACAGATGTTGTGGACGGATTTGTGGCGCTGCCTCATCTGCATGATTACTTTATTGAATCGGGTGCTAAACCAGCATGATTCATTCTTAGTATATTTAGTACCTCAGTGTTTATTCCAAGCATTTGCATGCAGAACATATTTTAATGACTACCATACTACCAATGATGCATATTGGGAAGACAGCCAATTGGATATGAATTACTTTTAGATAGAGGTTTTTTAATGTGCTGTATTAAAACCCTAGAGCTGACATTTATGGTCATAAAAATATCTGCATGGCCATCACGATCCATCCGTTAACTCATTTGCTTTGACATTTGTGCTGCGTAAAACTAATTGCCTTGATTGTTTTCCATTCATAAGTGATGAAGTATCTCCTCCAAGCTTGAGGAAGAAGACAAAGGGCAAAGCATGGATTGAAATAGTGCGCTCAGCAGGGAGCCACTAAATATAATAATCATTAAACAATGATCTGCCAGTGTTAAACAGAGGCTCTGCAGCTGCCACAGCGCTCTGGAGAACCATAGTGCTGCACTGTTTACACTACAAATGCGGTTGAGTTACACCATGTACTGTAAAGAGGGCCTGACTGCCAGTAACTCTAGTCACTTACCAACAAAAGCATCATTTACTGAAAGCTCCTCCTCAACCCTCCCCCTCTTTCAGCTTCCCTCCCCTCCACCACCTTTTGCATTAAGGAACTAAACCACAGTCAATATGACTAAACCTCTATGCAAATACCTGTCACTCCTTTTTCACTAGGAAGAGCATAGGGGTCTCACTCACGGGTCTACAAACTTATCTGAGTTGTTTTAGGAGGACATCTGTGGAAGTGCTCTATCTTTGTCTCTCTCTCTCTCTCTCTCTCTCTTTGCCTTTCACTCCTGCTCCCTTGCTTTTGTGCTATCTTTGGGAATGTTGCAGCTATAAACGTACCGGTTCTTTCTCCAGCACATGGAAGGATCTGTGTTTTCAGGAGGTATACGACAGTGACTGGACCCATGTCACTCATGCAGTTTTGGACTAAGTTTTATGCGCAACTGGGACGTCCACCTCCCAAGGTAGAAGTTTTGTACTTTTATTTGTAAATCTTTACATTTGATCTGATGTTCAGTCAGGTGCATTACATGTCATTTATCATTAGTGTCCTTTAGGATTTTAACCAAATTGCCTGTGTGGTAGAATTTGATGCCATGAACGAACAAACTAACCGGGTCAGAAATTCAGGTTTGATTGCCTGTAATTGTCAGGAAAGAAGTTGGCTTCTTACCTGATGCTCTACTTTTCTTTTCCTGAAATTACTTCCTTGTAGACATAAGATAATTTACTTCCTTGTCAAGCATTTCCAGAGTTTGAGCAGGTTTGAGTTTTTAACTCTTACCCAGCTGTCAGAATATCTATGCAGAGTCTTTTGCGAAGAACTTTTTCTGTCTTTAAGCTGTCAGTCATTCGATTATTCTTTTCAGTCATTCTGTAATTTAGCATTATGGATTGGTTATATTTGATTCTAGTCAACCTGTCAGTGTTGTCTATTAATACACAACTGCTTCAGTTCCAGTAAGAGGTTGAAGCAGATGCTTCTTGGATTTGCCTCTTAAATTGGTTGAACAATGGCTTAAATTGCCTCAGTATTGTATTTGCCTGCAATGTTTAATCATGATCACTGTTTTTGCATGTGAGAATTTTTACATAAAGTTTGCATTAGCTTTGATATTGTTGTTTATTAACACTAATAGAAGCCAGTCTGTCAAACTCAGGAAATGAAAGAAGCAAAGCAACCACAGAAAAACCTTTTTTTTTTTTTTTTTTTTTAGGTTTAAAATTGGACATGATTTTTGCAGATTTTTCTAAGTGCATACCAATATATTGCATTGTATACTTTCTTTCTTTCTTTGGTTTGTTTGCAGTTGTTCATTTGATGTTCTTATTGCATTGCACTCTTTTATCGCTGTTTTTAAGAATCTTTAATAATCTCTGAATGAATGTGACATTGTTTGGAATATTTCATTATTTTTAACTTGCCATTGGAGCACTTCCCTTTATTCCCTTTACATGGGTTGAATTTGGGGCTTTAGTTTGGGCCTGAAGCAGGGTGACGCTCATGTCTTACTGGAAGAGCGTAATGTAAAGTGCTGTGAAGGCACAATAAGCCTTCACTTCACAAATTGATGACCATAAACTTAACCTTCAACTCTAAATTGCCCCATATCTATATTTATATCTATATATCCCTATATATATATATATATATATATATATATATATATATATATATATATATATATATATACACCGTATTTCTTTCTTTTTTTGCCATTACTCCATTGTTTTTCTCTGTTTGCCAGTATTCATTTGATTGTTTCTTTATCCATTTGCCATATTTCTGTCTTTCTTTTGTTGTAATTTTTCTTTTGCGATTGTTTGTTTGTTCTTCTCACTGTTTCCAATCTTTTTCCATTTGTTAACTTTCTTGTCTTGACTCTGAATTCTGTCATTCTTTTGTTTTACATTTTTCTTTCTTTCCATTTGCCACCTTTCTTTCTTTTATTTATTGACCATTTTCTTGTCTGCTTTCTTTCTTTTGTTTGTCATTTTCCATTGTTCATTTGTTCTTCTCACTATTTACAATCTTTTTCCATTTGTCAACTTTCCTTTATTTGCCATCATTCTTGTTTTGTCTCCGTTATCGTTTTATTTCTTTTGCAATTGTTTGTTCTTCTCACTGTTTGGGATCTTTTTCGTTTGCCATCTATTATTTTCTTTCTTTCATTTGTTTCTCTGTTTGCTGTTTTTCTTTCATTCATTCTGTCTTTTTCTCCATTTGTCATCTTTTACATTCTTCCTTCTCTCCATTTTCATCTGTCTGCCATTGCTCAGTCTTTCTTTTGTCTGTTTGTATTGCTTGTTCTTTCTTTCGTTTGTTTGCCATTGTTCATTTGTTCTCTCATCTCTCTGAAATGGGACATAAAACACATTAGGAAGCTTGATGTAACAGTTTGGCAATGATGCTTCAAGCTCGTTTGCAGTTTTCCCGACAATGCTGGTTGGGAAGTTTCAATAAGTGTCATGCTATGGTGTAACCTTACACATTGTCATAATAATGAGGCTTTATTATAGTACAGGTGTGTCGGTTGATGTGTATTTATTCGTGCCCCCCTCTATCTCGCATGTTCACACACATACCCACAAACATGGCAGCTTTACTCATCTTCCTGAGTGCAGCCACCAGCTTGTCTCACAGGTGCATCTGTTTTCCTACAGGAAACAATTACTCAGGCTTACAGTAAATGATGCATTTCTGGTGGTCCACACAGAGAAGTCTTGCCACCTCATCTCTACCATACTTATCTATATTTCCCCGTGGCACTGATTTTCAAAGCTCTTCTACTGTAAATCCCTGACTTAGAGGTTAATGCATGGAAATTTTGCCATGTTAGTTTCTTTATCGTCTCCTGGCTCTGTACGTCAAATGTTTATGCTGACAATGCATGGTGGCGCCTGCCGAATGGAAAACAGGCTTTAGAAAGTTTGCTCATCTTCGCCCAACCCAACCCAAACACACCTCAGCAGGCTTCAAAGCAAACTTGGATTTGCCGAGGACCACATCCAAAACCAAACGGGCTGGAAAGTGTCAGAGGATTGAAGGATTTCTGTTGCAGACAGCAGGTTATGGAGTTCAGGTCAGTCTTCCCAGTGGATAAAACCACAGTGGGATTCAACAAGGATAGAGAAGAAATGCAAATGTTTTTCCTCAAACAACCATGTTAAACACATATGAAGTTGTAACATTCAAGTGATGACAACATTTATTTACAGAGAAGTATAAAGAAAGGCTGAAGAAACCATGGTACAGTCATTACATTTATCATGAAGCCTCAAACCTCTGAGTGATTTATCTTTTACTGTGTTTATTTTGGGCATTTTTACCTTTTTGATCACAAGCAGGCTTGATTAGGATTAAAAGGATTTATCCACTTGTTTAGGAATGAAAGTTGATCACAGTCAGCTGAGGTCACCGAGGACGTCATGTAAGGCCACTCAGTAGTGGGCAGAATGCTTTCTCCACTCAAATATACATAACTGCATGTCCTCACATTTCTTGTTTTATGCAGTTTGCCCAAGTTTCTCATTTGTTTCCTTTTCTCTTTTTCTTGTATCTTTCTTTAAGCATTTTTGTTTTGTTGTTTAAATCTGACTGTTAGATCAGGAAAAAATACTTGTCAAAGGAATAGTGACATTAATCCATTCATCTGTCCAATGCCACTCCTTGGTTGCTGAAAAAGTGGGGGAATCCCTGTTTGCTGGCTCAGCAGCAGAGAAAAGGAGAGGAGGGAGGAGGCTGCCTGACCTTCCAGGAAGTCTCGCCTTGTTCCTTGTGGTAGCTTGAGAATGTACAGTCAAATTATGCATTTGCCAATTGCTTAACAATATCAAATATCAATTTGCCAATTGCTTAACAATAAAGTCATTTCCATTAAGAATTGCTGAGCAGGTGCTGTTGCCATTGATTTATGGGATTTCTTTGTTTCATATTTGTATTTGTGATGGCAGTGATTGCAAAACATGTCCTTTAAAAGATCCTGGAACATCCTAGAAATTTAGCAAAGCATAAAAGACGTTAGAGCAAGATTCTCAAAACTTCAGATAATTAGTATTTCTGCATTCTGAACAAAACATTCATGACCGCAGTCCTTTGATCAATGTAAATGCGCAGGTTGTGACCTCAGGTTTCAGAATATCCCTGCTGATCTTTCTGGCAATGCTTTCTGGAACACACACTCTGTTGAAATGTGCATTTCCTGGGTTTTCAGTGAGTGTAGTGCTGATACAGTCTATATCAGTGTCCCTGGTGGAATGTTGGTGTTCTATATACGTGCATAAAAGTGTTTTTTTCCATTGTGCTGGGAAGGATAAAGTGCTTGTGGGAAAAAGAATGACATTACAATCAATGAGCAACTATTTTGAATGCGAATAGATGACTTAACCACCGCAAGGAAAACAGACTTTTGCTTCAACAGGCAGTTTATTATGAGAAATAGGCCTAGACTCTTATTAACACTGTACTGCATGAATCTTTAAGCAGCTTATAGATTGATGAGGCAGATGATTCTACTGATTCTAGAACACCAATTCAATTTCAATAAATGATGAAGACTGGGCCTCATCTCCATAAAAGGGCGTTCAGCACCACCGCACCAGTGCAGTTGTAAATGTGTACAGAAAAATGCCGAAGCAAAAAGGCTAAAAAAACATCTCGCTATAAAACAGTGAAATATAGCATTAATATTTAGAATGATTTTATACCACTGTAGATGTTGGATGAACTAAAGGCATGCTTGGAGCGTTGCTTGTACAGAAGCATTCATCTGTGCATCGTTGTTCTGTTCATGCTGTGTTTGTAGTCCATAAGACAGTGCTCTACAGTGTCCATAAGAAATCTTTGGCGATTCTGCCACTTCGCCTGATTGCGAACAGGACACCGTACTGGCACCTTATAAGAGTTAGAATCGCTGCCGGTAATGGGACACTAATTGTACACATTGAACACTGCCGTAAGGTAAACTCGCCTTGGCATTGCGATGTTGTGCAGTATACAACATGCTAAAACTATCAGACAAATGTTTTCGGGCTGTAAAGTGGCATTTCACCAGATGCATCATCCAATGTTAGAATGCGTTGTTTGTGCACGCTCAGTTCGAGAACGTACAAACAACGTACTTTTACGTAGAACCAGAAGCCAACTTGAGCTATGGTGCACATTTTTTTTTAAATAAGACTATATAATAAGACTATTTTATACATGTTTGTCTCTCTGTGTGTGTGTGTGTGTGTGTGTATATATTATAGTGTACATAATTTCACTCATTGTGCTAATTCCATGTTTATAAGGACACCGGGAGTATGTGATTTTTGCATACGTGTGGTTTCAGTTGTTTAAAAAAAAATTGTACATTTCGAATACATTTTTTTGCTAACTTGTTGTTAAATAATTTTTACGAATGCTGATTTTCTAACACTGATTCTAAAACACCAATTCTAGAAGACCGCTTTCCTAACACTAACTTCCAGTTTCCATCCAAGGATTTTTTGCGAAAACAATTTAGCGCATCAAAATGAAGCTGATGGAAACGCAAATTATCGCTAAAATTTCAAAAATGTCTGTTTAACTCTAGTGCATAAACTATATGTCGATACTTCTAATGTTGCGAAAAACTGGTTTGGAAACACTTTTTGTCAAGAAAATTGGCAAAAATGTAGTATCATATGACAGAATTTACCCCAATCGTTAGCCTGTTAATCGTGACGACATGGTATACATCCTTGAAAGCCAATTTATTGTACGTGATTATGGATTGATCTTAACAGCATAGCACAGATCCGATGCTGCAAACATGACACTTCCAAGAGTGTCAAAACAAATATCTGGTATCCTGCACATCAACAAGTGCAAGAAGAACAAATTAATGGCCACTCTTTGTGATTAATTTAATCGCGGTAGCCATCCGTTTATTTATTAAAGTTACTTTTCCACACTATTCAAAATAATAGACTGGAATTAGCCCATAATACAAAAAAAAACATATTTCTGTGCACAAAGATGTTTTAAATGAAAAATAAATATGCAATACTATGAGAAAAGCTTCAGTGTGCTTTTTTTGGAACACTAACTTATAGTCCAATTTTTTTCAATTATTGTTTATACTTTTGAAAAAATGCCGGCTAAATAATTGACCAAATGAATAAACCATTAAATAAAATAATTAATTACCAAATGAAAAAAATATATTGTTAGGCCTATATACTTCTTTTCTTAACACAAACTTAAATTATCTTTTCCCTGTTCTGTAGACGAAAAAGTAATCTGAATGACATTCTGAATATGTTCTACACTTTTATCAAGACTATAAACTATCAGAACTATTTGTAAATTGGCTGCAATGTAAAATGCATTATAATGCTAAAATTAATTTTAGATTACAATCAAGTTCAGTTGGTCGTTAAAAGCTGCTGGAGAATTATGCGGGACATAATGCAGTTGTGATGGCGATGCTTTAGATTAGATGATTGTTCAAAATAGCCTACTGAATATCAGGAATGTATCATATATGTAAACCCTGATATTACACCACATACATTTTACTCTTTAATAGCTGTGCACACAACATATACACATCAATGGATGGTCCTTATACTAAGACTGAAAGTTCCCCCACTACTTGGTTATTGACTTGTGTCAGTACTCTCCCCATTTTACCAAAACTTAGGAGGGAAAAAAATTAGGGACATCTGGGAGGCGAAAGGTACACAATTAGCTATAAACACACATTTCTGTATGGAAATGGCTTAAGGGTAGATTTCTTTTGCGATAAACCAAATCGTATGCGACAAAGTGTTTTTTTTAGGCATGACGTCATCACGCATACCATTTGTATCGATAAAAGGCCATTTTAATGGAAACAGGAAGATAGCAAATTTCTCAAACTTATTTTTACGCATTTTCACTTTGTCGATAACAAAATGGCACGAAAAGTGGATGGAAACAAAGCTACTGATTCTAGAACAGTAATTCTAGAAGACAGATTCTGGAACATTTATTATAGATATTATAAATTTAATCCACTAGGTGGTTATTGTGATTTTGATATTGGCACTGTGCTGAGTATGTAGAACATCGTCTTTGCTGACAAATGTTTGACCAAAAAAACATGAAGTGATGCATGATGATTTTTGACTTTTCCGCTTTCAGTTTGATGTCGCTGCTTTTAATCTGATTCTTATATCCATTAAGTCAGAAGACCCACTGTATAATTAACAGCATTAGTCAGTTCTAATTATAAGTTTCACAGCTTGTACAGCTACAATATTAATGATAACATTAAATTATATTTAGCTTTTGGTAGACATGTGTGCTTTAATGTCAACTTGAGCCTTACTGATGGTGCTGTGGGGGTACTTATGCCAAAAAATGTTTAGGTAAAACTGGAAAATAGTAATTAAAATGTCCTTGAATTTGTTTCTTCTAACATAACTGGCACACCTTTTTTCTTTTTGAAAGAGCTGATGCTCTGCCAATATTATATAAACCGATGTGCACCCAAACATCCCCTTCAATATTCTGTATAACTGTGCAGGCTTGCCATTACCATCAAATAGAGCAAAGCTGTGTTCCTTAGCAGCTCTTTAAGTACAATCACAACTTCACCACTATTGGAACTTAAACTGCAGGGTTCTCCAGTCACGCAAACCAAGATTCTTAATGGATTTTAGACTGTAAACAGCTTATTTTGAGGTCTGGTGCAATCTACTAAATCCCTTTTAGTCTGACTCACTCTTCTCTTTAAGATTGAGTAATGGTTCTTATTAGTGAAATGGATCAAATACCTAGCCCCCCTGGCCACTCTCCAGTTCCTGCTTGTTTACTGTTCTTTTCTTTGAACATTGAAGAGTTCTTGGAAAATCTTTAAAACCATATAAATACAGTATTTTTCACTGCATAAGTAATTCATCTTTCAGGCCATGACAATCACCACTGCCAACTTCAAAGCTACACTATGTAACTTTTGGCATAAAACGGCAGGTTACTTGCAGAGGAATATTGTTTTGGTAATTATGTGAGTTGTGCTTCGAATTTGCTCTTTTGCACGAATGAATCTGATGGTTTGAGGAGTAACCATGGTTAAAGGCAATCATCAGAGCGAATGTCACTAACAACAACAAAACTCGCCCCCTCCCCTCAAAAAATAAATAAATAAATAACGAAAGGAATAAAAAGAAGGATACCCAAAAATATGTCTTATGAGCAGGCAAGTAGCATATATTCCGCTAATGTTTTGACTTATTGAAAACAGTTGTTTTAAAATAAATAGTGTTACAAAAGTTAGACAACGATGACATAGACAATAACAATTGCTAGTCAATAACCTGCCAAATCTGTCCCGATATCCCTAAAATCTAAATCATTTATATAGGCTTAACATAGTGAATCAGGGTAAGGAAAAAACATAATTTGGAAGAAGGATTGTTGGTGTACTTGCTCATTAATTTAATTTAGTTAATTTCTAACTAAACATTTTGATATCGTGTTGCTTTAAGTTCTCAAGCTTTGTGCCACCACTATGAGCACTCAGGAAAACACTTAATTGTAAATGTCATCCTGGAGAGAGAAAGATTTAGTGACTGAGTGAGGATGACAAGCAAAAAAACATTCCTGAGAATGGGGTTACTGAAGAACGGCTATGCCTCAAATAAACACGTCACATCTTCTAGATGAAACCAGGATTTGCTTTGTAAGAGGACGGCCTTTATTTAATAATGTGTGGTCCCTTATTTACTTTTCACTGATATGCCCTTGTGCTGGAGTGTTGTTTTATTGGAGATGCTGACATGTGATTGTTTTTGACTCTTAGATTCAAGTCTTTAAGTTCTAAATTTAAGTTTTAAATTCTCAGGGGGCATGGTTTGGTGGTTTTAACATTTAAAATTTTCTTTTGAGCGACTTTTGAAAGTTTCTCAAGAGTTAATGCTTAGTTTTTGGTCTTCTGACCTTTAGTGACCTTTGCATTGTTTGATTGATTTTTAGAACAGCGCATAATAATAGGATAAATTACAAGAGGTTTGTAGAAATGTATCTTATTGCAATTTATGAAGAACATTCATAAGAACATTTTTAAATCTTTTTGGGAATATTGTATTAAAATTAAAAATGTTATTTTTTGCATAATACTACATAAAATAGTAGTTACAAAGTTACAAGATTGTTAAAAATACTTCTTAAGAATGTTCCAATGAATGTACTTCATGAATTGCACTTTATTTGCAACATTCTTACAAACTTAGAAATTATCCTTTAACTTTATAAAAATGTTTGTGAGTCTGGCCCGATTTGTGATTTCTCTTTTTCTCTTTCTTCAGGACCTCTCTTGTCTAGATGATCTAGCAATCTTCTCCTCTCCAAACGACTCGTTGTCCGAATACACATATACTAACTTCCTCAATACTGACAACATGGCACCCAATGTGCCCACAATATGGGACATCAACACACCAGCATCAGTCCCAGAGGTGAGACTAATCCCTGACCAACATTGGCTAACATTGTAATCCAGATTGTGACATACATGGTTGTTTCTGATTTTGAATTTAATATCCTTGTCATAGTTTAAGAAACCACACCTTTGGATGGCATACTGATCACATAAACCTTTGTTCCCAATCTGATAGTAAATTATATGATATTTCCATTGGATTTTACATTTGTTTTTTACTTTCTTCTCAGATTCCTAACAGGTTTCATGGTTTAAACTCTTTGGATGACATCACTGCTATCATAAATACACCACCAATAGGAGGTTATCAGGTAAATCGCAGCCAACTCACACCAGTGTTAACTAACCGGTGAAGGCAATTTTAATGTTCTTCATAATAAGCCTTGAATGATTAATCTGTTCCACTACAAATCTTCCTTTAAATTACCTACACTTTAACTACCTGTTTTGTATTATCAGAATGGACCAAACTTCAAACTATTTGCCTTGCCATATAATTTAGCAGTATATTTAAACTATGCACTCTCTTTAACATGCAAATTAAAAAAAAAATATCTATAAAAAGTCTCTGTAAGGTTCAACACCTAAATATATCTGTTTTGGTTTCTGTTTTCTCTTCTCACTATCAACCTTTTCACATGCTGACACAGAGACCCCAACCACAGCCAGAAGAGGAAGAGGAAATAGAGGTGGAGGAGACAGAAGAGCTGGGTCACGTTGACACCTACGCAGACTACATGCCCTCTAAATGTGAGCGCTGCTTTTTTACACCTTTTCAAGACACATGGTTGTCTTTTATATCTTGATTAAAGATCTGGATTTGGAGGATGTAAAATGTTTTCCCATTATAACCAAGTAAACCAGAATACAATATCCTCTATAAATGCTATTATTTTCTTACAAGTCTTTTGTTTCTTTGTTCTTTCTTAATGTTTGTCTCTCTGTATTACTGCCTTTCTACCTCAGCCAATATAGGAATATCCCACCCAGACCGTGTGGTTGAGACCAACACTTTATCCAGTGTACCTCCTCCAGATATCACCTACAAATTGTCCATACCAGATTCCACAATTAACAGCGGCTTCCTCTCTGCCCTGCAGCTGGAGGCCATTATCTATGCTTGCCAGGTATACCTCACCGAAGATTCCACCCCATCTTGTCCTCTATCACTAGGATATTTTTTTTTTTTATGAGTTAACCTGTGACTGTTGCCTGTGTTAAGGCCTATTCAAACCACATCTGAATTTTTGGCATGGAGCATGCAGCTTGATCAGTAAGCAGCTTTCTTTACAAGTAAAGGGGATTTTTTTGGTTCTCTGTTGTTTCGCTTTTCCAGATGTCCCACAGTTGCTGATGTTTTGTTTCCTTAACCTTCTATCGCTATCTGCTGCGGCACTGTGCTGCAATTGGGGTTTTGCTTCTTATGTCATATTCCGGGATTCCCCCGGCCCACTTGAGCGTATACTCACATGGACACTCTTCAAAAACATTAGAATGCCTATTAGAACTTCATATAGTGTCCAAAATATCGTTCTGTGATGATCCGTCAATTTTCGAACTAAAAAACATTATAGTATACTAAAGAACCTGAATAGTTTATTAAAGTATCCAAATATTTTTCCAACAAGGCCGAAAAATCAGTATCGGATTCAATGTGAATAGCTTTGGTGAAAACATTTTTATAAAATATTTTACATATATGTTTCTTGTCAATTGTATCAGACTTGGCCATTAATGCCTCTTTTATGAAACCTTTTAGCAACATGAAGTCATCCTGCAGAACAACCAGCGGGCCGGCTTCCTCATTGGGGATGGCGCTGGAGTGGGCAAAGGCCGCACAGTGGCTGGAATCATTCTAGAAAACTACCTAAAGGGAAGGAAGAAATCATTGTGGTAAGTGATCTTTAATCAGCTCTTTCAAGCACAATAAAAACTCACCATTCACTCTTCCACATGAAACACTGACTCTGGACCAGTTGCCTTATACTCCTCATCTCTCCTCCAGGTTCAGTGTCTCCAATGACCTGAAATATGATGCAGAGAGAGATATTCAAGACATCGGGGCATCCAATATACAAGTGCATGCCTTGAATAAGGTCACTATTACTATGACGATCAGTACAGCAGCCCTGTTTATGTATATCACATTTCCAGTGTAGCACATTCTCCCTGACTTTCCTCATAGCTCTGCCCAACATGTCCCACTGTTACCTTGTCTGTGCAGATAAAATACGGATACACAGCTACTTCAGAAGGGGTCTTGTTTGCGACCTACTCAGCGCTGATCGGGGAGAGTCAGGCAGGTGGCCAGCACCGAACACGCTTGAAGCAGATCCTAGACTGGTGTGAACCAACTTTTGATGGAGTTGTATCCTTCTCCCTTTCTGGAGTTCTCTGAATAATATAGGTTTTGGAATGTGTTTTGTTTACAACAGCTCTACGACTATATATTGGACATACATATCTGCTGTACTCTACAGTTCTTGGTCCAAACATCACATTTTACAACTATACTACCAAAATTAAAAATGAAGTTGTTGGTTTATCCTTAACCACAGGCTTCCTGTAGATTATATTCGACGAATGCCACAAAGCCAAAAATGCTACATCCACAAAGATGGGCAAGGCTGTGCTGGATTTGCAGAACAAGTTACCACTGGCAAGAGTGGTGTACGCCAGTGCCACTGGTGAGTCTCTGTACCGCATAACACTGGCGATCTCCATTGTTATGCCAAAGGTGTGCCATAACTTTAGTTTTCTGCATTCACCAGGCGCCTCTGAGCCAAAAAACATGATCTACATGAGTCGTCTGGGAATCTGGGGAGAGGGAACCCCCTTCAGAACTTTTGACGACTTCCTTCACACTATTGAGAAAAGGTTAATAGATTTGACTAATGTCAAATATGAAAACAATGTTTTATGATGATTTTAATGTGTAATTGGAAAGTTCTCTTTGTTAAAAGGGGTGTGGGAGCTATGGAGATTGTTGCAATGGATATGAAGGTCAGCGGGATGTACATTGCACGTCAGCTCAGTTTCTCTGGTGTTTCCTTCCGCATAGAAGAGATCAGCTTGGATGATGATTTCAAACTTGTCTACAACAAAGCTGCGAAACTTGTAAGTTGAGTTGCAAGTCCTTGTAACTTAAGCTATTTCTCTATACACTGCATTAAATAATGAAATAGTTTTTTTTTTTAACCCATACTTATTATATTGGTTCTGTTTTTGGAGAAAATTATAAATGCACATGTGAAAAACAACCATTTGAATATGGTATGGTTTGAAAACTTCTCCTTTAATCCAAAACATTAAAGTGAATGTGTTTACACAACAGCAGATCAACATATTTGCTGAGAGGGCTGTTTTAGTGTCAAGTAGTACAACAGTGCAGTTTTAATTTTTATGTAAATAATTCTGTAAATCCTGCTTTGAACGTGTAACTGACACTATCTGGTCTAACAGTGGGCAGACACCTTAGCCTTATTCATGCAGGCAGCTGATGAGCTGTGCATGAGCTCCAGAAAGTCCCTGTGGGGTCAGTTTTGGTCATCCCACCAGCGTTTCTTTAAATACCTCTGCATCGCTGCCAAGGTTCGCTGCCTGGTGGAACTGGCTAAAAAGGAGTTGGAAGCAGGAAAGGTCAGTCACATTAAAGAGCCCACATAAGTGTTAACAAATGAGTATTTGTAGTAAATGTCTTATGTAATTATTGAAGTTTTACAATGTTTTGAGTATGTTGGTGGGGTTTTTTTTTTTAGTGTATTGTGATAGGACTACAGTCAACGGGTGAGGCTCGAACCAGAGAAGTACTTGATGAAAATGATGGACACCTAGACAGATTTGTTTCTGCTGCAGAGTAAGTGAATTTGGTATTATTGAAACCTTTTTCAAATATATAGCTTCCTTATGACTAGTTCTTTCCAGATCGGTTCTATTGCAGTTTCAGAATGATGGAAAGGTTTCTCAATATTTGTGTTTGTAGTTACTGTGGTCGAGACACATTCCATGTATCATTCTGAAACTTAAATATATGTAGTCTGATAAGAACCATGTTCTTCATGCAATATTATACAGTACTTAAGTTATAATGAAGGGGGGAATTCACTAAGAATTAAACTGAAATGTTTTTTATTCAGTTTATAAAATAAACTCGATTTTAATTGCACCAGGCAAAGTTTTGTGAATAAAGCTCAATCTATAACAAGCCTTATTTACACAGAAAGGAGGCATGTTAGCACAGAAAGGGTCATTTCAATACTCACGTCGCAGTGCTATTTTATCATTGATTGTGCCTGCTGAACTAAATTGTGGGTGGTTAGTGAATAAAATGCAGATTTTTGCACTGAAATACAGCATGCAAAAGTGGAGCAATTATTTAGTGAATTCGCCCTTTAAGTGTCCTTTTCCCCATAGCCTATGTTTTATCATACCAAAAATCATGTAATGTGGCAGCAGTAACATCACAGATAATTGTGTTTTTCAGGGGTGTGTTTCAATCTCTGGTCCTCAAACACTTCCCTTCAGAGAAGCAAAAAAGAGAAAAAGCAGCAGGAAACAAGAGGAAACGTGAGTCCTGTCTCACTTTATTATTGCTGCCTATACGTCCTTGCCTGTAGGTCTTTGCTTTTAAAAATAACATTTGATTGAATGTTCTGCTGCAGGTAAGCCACAAGCAAGGCAGCCAAAGCAAGCCAGACATGGTACTGACATGGCAGGAGTTATTATCAACATCAGCGATGACAGCAGCACCGAATCTGATGCCATGGACAGTGACTCCAACTCCTCGCCTGACTCTGTCCAGGACAACAGTGATGATGTCATCTTTGTCAATCACACTAGCTATCAAATGGGTATGTTTTTAGTGTATTTTTTTACTTACATTTTTGGTTTATGTACATGTAGTTTCTGTATACTATATACTGAGTTCTCTCCCTTCCTTATTAGCACGGTTAGAGGAGATGAAACAAGGGCTTCTCAACAAGATCTCTGAGCTGGGAAAAGAACTACCTCTCAACACATTAGATGAGCTCATAGATAAATTTGGAGGTCCAGAAAAAGTATCTGAGGTAAGAATTTCTATATTATGGTTAAAGGATAGTTATACCTCCAAGACAAAACTGAGATAGCATTGTAGCATTAAACAAATTTTGTGTGTTAAGATGACGGGACGTAAAGGCAGAGTGGTGCGTCGATCTGATGGTAGCGTCGAATACGAGTCCCGTGCTGAGCAGGGCTACACCATCGACCAAATAAACATCAAAGAGAAAGATCGCTTTATGAATGGAAACAAGGTGAGACATTTAAGAGCTTGAGTAGAGCCAGCAGATTTTCAGAGTAAAACACATTTTTGGTATAAATTTTATTTCACCTCAAAGATGAAACCCAATCCTTTAGGTTATAATGCACTGTCCAAACTTTAACTCTTTTCATTTTGTCTTTTGCTCTTCAGTTGGTAGCCATCATATCAGAAGCAGCCAGTTCGGGGATCTCACTTCAGGCTGACAGAAGGGTGAAAAATCAGAGGCGGAGGGTTCATATGACCCTGGAACTGCCTTGGAGTGCCGACAGAGCTATCCAGCAATTTGGTGAGTAGAACTTTTTTCTGTCAGTTTAAGTCCAACAGAACTGATTCATGTTTGCATTACAGAACGTATAAAACATAAAGTTGTTTGTTGCCATACACCAATTTTGTGTCTACTCTAGTGGGAAAGTTTTACTAACAGCTTTAGTCTAGATCAAAAGTGCTTTGATGCTGTTAAAAACATGGTTACACTGTCAACACCCCCAGTCCAGCTCAGCGTCAATAATTCCACCTATGCCAACCACAACTTCTAACCTTGTGACCAAAACCACTGACAACACTTTCTGTTTTTAGGCCGCACTCATCGCTCCAACCAGGTCACAGCACCAGAGTACATCTTCCTTATCTCCGAACTGGCAGGCGAGCGGCGATTCGCATCTATCGTGGCAAAGAGGCTTGAGAGCCTGGTACGTTCTTGACAAGCTAACATTCTCTGATCGGGCTCTTAGTCAGTGCTTGAGTTCTGGTTTAGCTCTTGTGTACACATTACCCAACTTAAGCTTGGGTGCATCTATATAATTGTTGCTTGTCAGACTGTCCGATGTGATCCCAGTAAGATTTTTGGTAACTTTGGTAATCTTTGGACTGTATGATGCACATTGTAGCCAAGACTTAGCTAAGACTGAGAGCGTTGCCAGGGTGTTTTATGTAATCTGGCCATTGTAAGAGCAGTCATACTGCATGACTGTAATGCAAATTTTCAGACACTGCCTGAAATTCGCTGCCAGCAAAGACTCGTCAAAAAGGCAGTTAATTGGCCGTTGGTGAACATGTCACACAAAGCGATCAAAGACTGACAATTTTGCCCTAAAACAAGAGAAATCTTTTTAATTCTCCGAAATTTGTCTCAGAGACCAAAATCATACAGTGTGAATCACAGCTTAGGGCTTGTGAAATAAAAGCTTGACACATGGATCATACTTTGACAGAAATTTGACATTTCTTAACTGTCCTTTGCTTTTCACAGGGTGCTCTGACTCATGGTGACAGGAGAGCCACAGAGTCTAGAGACTTAAGCAAATACAACTTTGAAAATAAAGTATGTTACTCTTTCGCACAGAACAATGACACTGATAAAAAAAAATACGGAGATAAGTCATGGACTAACCTGTGATGTTTTTTGCCTCACAGTATGGTACCAAGGCTCTTGATAAGATTACCAAAGCCATCCTTGGTCAGATTGAAAGCAAGGTACCTCCTCCAAAGGACTATCCTGGTGGCGATGCCATGTTCTTTAGAGGTACACTTTGTGCATTTCTGTCCATGCATGGGGACATTCTGGATCATCTTGAACTTTGATTTCACCAAAACCCCTCTATGCTTCCTAATTTCAGAAATGATGCATGGTATGAAGGATGTAGGTATGCTCTGCAGTCAGTCACGCCTGGGATTCAACATAGAGAAAGGTGAGGTTTGCACAAATGTAATCATGTTTATTTTGTACATACTGGATGCATATCCTCACATGCTAAGCAGACATATGCACACACTTATCATAACCGTGTGACTGCTCTTCATGTCAGACTGCAACATCACGAAGTTCCTCAACCGGATCTTGGGCCTCGAGGTGCACAAACAAAACTCCCTTTTTCAGTACTTTACAGACAACTTTGACTACTTGATCGAAAAGGACAAGAAAGAGGGCAAATATGACATGGGAATACTGGGTGAGAAGCACTTTTTCTTGTAAATAAGTACAATTAAGTTGCATTGACCTGCTTAGGTCACAACCAAACATCTGCTTTCTCTGTTCTTTATCAGATTTGGCTCCAGGTAATGATCAGATCTTTGAGGAGACACACGAGAAGTTTCTGACCGCTGGGAACCCTCAAGATGGCCAAGTTATCCTTTATAAGGTCAGTCAAGAATATACATAAATTTTCTTTCAAAGAAGTCTGCATTAAAGTCACTCCAAGTTGAGCTGATTTTTTTCTTGCTCTTGTCAGTGGTCTCCAAACTACATTCAAATCAAGGCAAAATGTATTTCCTGAATATTTAACAGCTGAGCTTATAAAGCATATCCAAAGCACAGGAGTTCCATTAGTGACACAAAATAAAAAAAACTCACGATAATAATTCCTTTAGTCAACTGCAAAATTTAGTTTGACAGCTTACACAATGAGGACTGGTTTACCAGCTTCCAGACTAATATCCACAGATACTTCCTTGTATGAAATGTAACAGTGAGTAGCCTAAACCTGCTAGAACTTTTATATTTTACATAGATGTTAGACCTAAATTCTGTCTCCCAAGCATAGCCTGAACATATAAAATCATAATAGCTGTCCAACAGTTGTGGACCTGTTTAACAAACATCCTCTCTGACTAAACAATTTATTTTGTTGTGCAGATAAGTGTAGATAGAGGTATGCCATGGTTGGAGGCTCTCCAGAAGGTCCAAACTCTCAACAACCAGGATGAAGGCTTCTACTTGTCCCATAAAGTGAGTCTTTGGGCAAAGAGCATCTCATATTTCCAAATTTGTATGTAGGTTTCTTTTTAATAACACAGGAAAGACAGTTCCATGGAAGAACCTTACAGGCAGGTTTCTGTTCAAAGGAGAAGTGGAGTGTGTCATTTTTGCTTTCATATTTATCATTCAGTAAATTTACATTTACATGCACTTTAAAAGTTTTATTTCAGTTGGAAATTACTATAACAGTCATTTGTCTTTTTAAATGTCAGGTCAATGTTTTAGTATGACTGAAATCACACCAGTCAGATTTTTGTAAAGTGTATGTAAACTTCTGTCCCATTGGAAATGTGGTGAAAGAGATAAAAGCTGAAATAAATAATTCTCTCTACTATTATTCTTACATTTCACATTCTTAAAATAAAGTAGTGATCTTAAAATAAAGTAGAGAACTGACCTAAGACCTGTTTTCTATGATTAAAAGTCAGGAATTGTGAGTTTTTTTGGCTAAGGTGCATGTAAACTTGACTTCAACTGTATGATGCAAAAAGTCAACTGGGAAACATCTACATCACATTCTCAGTATGTTGTAATGAAGGACGTCAGCTATTACAACCTGTGTCATGTATACTTGAACAGACTGATGAAGACTGTATCTCACTTGTGCATCTCCTGCTGTAGCTCAATAATAACTTGGCATGTAAACCTACAGCTTGTAAGTCACTGTTGTTTCTGTTGTTGAACATGTTGATGTCTGTCTCCTGTGCAGTTTAGAGGTAACTACCCATGCGTGCTGCTAGCCATGCAGGGTAGGGAACACAACATGATCATCTACAAACCAAACATCGGCAAGCAGGCCCACATGGAAAGCCTCGATAACCTCAAGAAAAAATACAGCAAGGTCTGTTGAACTACCTTTTCACGAAGAAACTCTAAAGCTCAGAAAATAAAATGTGTTATGGTAATGAACCAATGAAATATGACTGTTTAATGATGCCATCCTTCCTAAATGTGACACATGCAGTGTTCTTTTTGTCAATGCTGCCATCTTGTAAGCATTACCGGTACTAACCAACGGTAGTACTTTTCATTGAAATGAGTGCACTAATATGGGTGTAAGATGACACTGTTTGAGTTATGTTTGTTACTCTTGCTCCAGGTCACTCCAGAGGAGGCAAAGGAAAGCTGGGAGAGTCAGTTTACTTTTTCATTCAAGAAATGTAGTCATGTTAACTGGTGAGAAAAGAGCCATTCATACCAGCCTCACTGAAGTTAAAGTATCTAATGTGTATCTAAGTATTTAATATGTTTGCTGTAGGAATGGGAGGTGTAAAAAAGTAGAGGAGGGTCAGGAGTGCTTGATGGGCACTCGGTTGCGTCAGTACCACATGCTATGTGGTGCTCTGCTTCATGTCTGGAAGCGGGTCTCTGATGTGGTCGCTGATGTCACCAGCTCTAGCATTCTACAAATCGTCCGACTTAAAACAAAAGACAACAACAAGCAAGTTGGTGAGTATTCACCATTATCCATCTAAGATGGTAACAAAACGGTTGTAGGTTTTAACCCTGCAAGGGATGGTAATCAATGACACATCACCTTTATGTCCTTGAGTAAAGCATTTTCTAAACCAGGTTGCTCCTTGGGAGACTGTCTCTGTAATAAGTATACTGTAGGCTGCTTTGGATAAAAGCTCTGTCCCACTTTCTTTTACCCAGGTATAAAAATCCCAGAGACCTGCGTGTCGAAGGTCCGTCAGGAGCTCTTCAAGATGGACGCAGAGGTGAAGCAGCGTCGACGGGTGAAGGAACAGAAGGCGCAGGAGCAGCGACAGGCCGAGGAATATCAGAGGCTGAGGGAGCAGCAGAAACAGGAGTTCTTGTCCAGTTTATTCACCATGCCTTTGCCAGGTCCCAGCTTGGCAAGCCTTTCCACTCCATACACGGACCCCATCTCCTTCCCTTCTTTTCCTTCTCTAAAAAACCCTCTGGAGGAAATCCTGGACCTGACTGTTTACAATTCCCTACCCTCCTCACCAGTTAGCACTCAAGTTGGCCTGACTGTAGACAATCTCTCTGTGCCGTCAGGATCTGCAGTGGATTACATGAACTTTGAAGCATTAATTCAACAAAAGCAACAGCAACAACCACAAGAAGAGAGCGAATCCACACAGGAAAGTAATTCAGTGCCGGCGAATGACCTGTTGGAATTGTTGTTTTCATTAAACTCAATAACAACACCCCCTAGTCAGACTGTCCCTGCCTCTTCAGACACACCTTAATCGCAGCCATGGCCTCATCAAGTCTCTTTTCTTCCTCTCCAGCTTCCTCCTCCTCCACTTATTCCTTCCAGTCCCTCACAAACATCATCTTCATTGCCTCTCATCTCTCTCCCTCCTATAGACCAGCACATGCTTCCATTGCCCAATGGCCACTGCAGCTCTGAAGCCATCATAAATATACGGGAGGTGTTGAACTGCATGCTGTGGTGTGGACCAGAACCACACCAGTCCATCATTCAGTATCCACTACCCGAGTGAGACACTTTGCAGTCTGACACTCCTTTAAACACACACACTCAGGGCTGTAGTCTCACCACTGAACTTCACGTCCACCACTGACCTCAGTTTCACTAGCATGAAATAGGAAGATCATTCTGACCAGTTGGTGAGAACAATAATTGTTAGCTGAGAAGCCATTTGTTTTAATCTGGTGTCCAAATACCTGCTCAAACGAAAAGTTACATGAGCTTGTTTTCAGCCTACATGCACATCCAGTATGATCCAAACACAGTTTGTCATTATACTATTCTCCAGAACATCAGGTTATTTACTGGGGCGGTCATCCTGGTTGTAACCTTCATAGGTATTTCTTGAATTTCTTGAACTGGGGATTTAAATACCATTGATTAACCAAAAAAAGGGAAGGGGCCATTCAGACCTAACATGTTCTTGCGCAAAAAAAAAAAAAACAATGCAGCGCAATGAATAGAACAGAGCTCAGTTGCCACGAGATGCACTTTTAAAAGTTTACGTTCTTTTTAATTTGACATGGCATTTAAAAAAAACGTGGCACTCCTTCGCTAGATGCTGAAAAAAAAAGAAAAACGTGGCGGAACGGTCAAAGACCTCCATCTTGCACGTTTACATAGAAATTTAAGGAAAAACAGGGCAAATGGATGTTCGGTGTAAACTGCCACTAAGCCTTGTTTTAAGTCCAATATAAAGTTATATCGGGTTTAAGTTATGTCCTACCACATTGTACAGTATATTTTGCTTGCGCTCTGCCTTCCAGTGAAGTTGTACAAGCCTCAAAACTGCAAAACGAACAACAGGGTTCACTTGAGCGAGAAGCATGTTTTTTTATTATTATTTATTTGTTAAACAATCATCAGATTTACTTTTCCACAATAAATCTCTGGTAGACCAAACACTTTTCCTAAGGAGCAAGAGAACAGGCTATGGTTGAAATGTGCCTTTGAAACATACAATAGAATGTAGATGTTTAAACATTCTCCTGTGCAGTTTATGTGCAGATGTTTAATTGTATTTATTGCCTTTATTTATCTCTCTATTGTTTTAAAGTAGAACAGTCGTTCCTGCTGTTCCCAATCTCACAGTGTAATAAGACAAAATAATAGCAGTAAATTGATTGGTTGATTGATCCTAAAAGGTCTTTTGTCACATCTGGTTTCAGCAAACTTAAAAAATAATTTATTTGTGCTCTGGAAATTGTAAGATAATTTCCATACATCCAAGTAAGGAAACATAAGGAGACTGTGAAATCAACATTTGATGCAATCTCAAATGCATTTTGGTTCAAATCAAGAAAGACCAACAAATCTTGTTGAAATTAAGCACTTTTACACCCTAGTTCTACTAGTGACACTTTTACGCATTGTTAGATGTTTTATTTAATAGGTTCAAAAAGCGAAATTTAATGTCACATGACCTGAATACCTGCATTACCAAAACATTGGTAAGGTTTATATGAATTACTTGATTATTATTTTAATTTAATGTTAAAGGGACAACCTGTGCTTTTATAGGCTTTTCTATTTTATGTTTTAGTGATGCTATCATATTTGTAATTGTGTAGATTAAAAATTATTAAAAAATTATTGTTAACGAGAACAAACGGCTCAAAACCAATTAAACATTTTATTAGCTTGTAAAATATTCTCTGTTCTTTATGACTGTGCTGGTGGTTGAATTCTTTGTTTTGTAGCTTTGATTTTTGTTTCTTGTCATTCTTTATGAAAATGAAAAATACATTCTTATATATTTTTGCAGCAATAGCCAGATATCAATTTTGAACAGAAACCCAAATTCTTACCTACAGAGTTTACTGGCTCCGTGGTGAAAAACCACTTCCTATCTCAGGATGAAATCTGTTAGGTAGAGATGTCATTTTATATACCAAATCAGATAATATGTATCCATTATTTTTATTGTATGCATTAAGGCATGTTTCATCTTATATGTGAAATTTAGCCTCATGACAGAGATTAAATATGAATTATTTATCCATTATTTGTTATTCACAGCACAAATTTCTTGTTTTATTCTTTAAGGGAATTTATTTAGCCACATCACCAATTAATACTGACAGACTTTGGTCAAACAGATTTGCTCTTAAAAAATGTTTGCAATTACTTGTACTGTAGTTTCTCTCTCCTGATTATAGTTATTGCACACAATGTGTAACTCCCATGAGATCTAATGAAATTCAAGCATTTGCTTTCGATTTACTGTCATTAGTTTGTTTTATAAATTCCTACAGCTAATATTTTAGCGCATCTAATAATTTACATTTTACCTTTTAGAACTTAAATAGTTAGATAGTTTAGAAGTAAATGTATCCATATCTTATTCAGTGGGTGCCTCCCAAAAATAGCCAATAAAAGAGATGAATACAGAACTAAAGCTTCTGTTATGCACTCTAATACAGCGTCTTGTACAATGATGAAAGCACTATATGATGAGGCCATGAAAGTGAGAATCTTCTCAAGTCGAATCTACCCCCTGTTACTAAAAAGTACCCTTATTACTTATTGTGTGTATGATTGATGATTATGATGTGCACTAAAAGAGTTTATGTCTGTTGTGTGATACAGTGCTGCCATGTTTGCTCATGGCCCTATATGGGAATGTGTTCAATACTGTAAGCATCTCAATTCATTGCCTTCACTTTAATATCAATACGCCATTTATGGTGAATGGTAAATGGTCTGCACTTATATAGCGCCTTTTTAACCTTAACGGTATTCAAAGCGCTTTACACTGTGACTCATTCACCCATTCACACACACACACATTCGCAAGGCGCTATCCTGCCATTGGGAGCAACTTGGGGTTCAGTGTCTTGCCCAAGGACACTTCGGCATGTGGGCCGGGAATCAAACCACCAACCCTGCGATTAGTGGCCAACCCGCTCTACCACCTGAGCCACAGCCTCTAATATATGTTAGGGAACATAAACATTTATGTAAGTTATTGCATAGAAAATAAGATTGCTGAAAGAAAACATGCTACTGAATGTATGTATCTTGAAACGTATTCCTGTTTTTCTGTCTGGCACTTTTATTATTGGTTTTGCTTTTTGTAGTTTTCTATATTTATAATTTAGAGCCAATTGTATATATTGTAAAAACAAATTGTGCCTTTCAACTGTTTCTTAAAGAAATTGTTTTCTACTTGTATATCTTAATATAAAAAACATCACAAAATAAAATTTAGTTATTAACAAAGCCACAAATAAAATGGTAAGATTCTTGACTTTGCATGTCTGTTTGCTTCAGGACAAATTGTGAGTTAATTATTTCTGTGGTGAATTACTTGCATTGATTGGATAAGATTCATAAAATTACAGGAATGGTGTAACCCAAGACTGTATAGCCCAAGATGGACAAATTGTATTAAAATTAATGGAAGGATGTAGAAAAAGCCTCATTTATACCATGGAAACTTTTTTTCTTCTGGACAAACTAGATCACCCTAGGCGAATTAAGCTGGCATTAATACTACTTATGGCGCCATTTTAAAATGAGTCTTAAACCGCTGTCTCTGTTGTAATAATTTTACAATAGAAAGTCTGGGTTTTTCAGGCAATTTTTAATGATAATACCCTAGATAACTAGTCCTAGTTGGCACATGTGATATATATATAAAACGTATAAAACGTCACATCCAAACCACACCCACGATTACTTTTTAACCAATCTATTTCACTAGCTGAGTTTTACTAGGCCAAGCATTTCAGAGATGTGCGCAAACAGGAGAAATGTCACCAAACGTTGTTTGGTAAACCAACACCTTGGCAAGACAAAAACGTCACTGCATTTCGTCATCATCTCAGGCTAACTAAAAGAAGCCTGTTCACCCAGTAAGTATAAATTAGCCTTTACAGGTAAAATGGCCAATCAGCTTTTAGATCCAGAGATCGCCTGTCAGTCAACTCGAGAACGAGCGTGCGCATCAGCTGAATTAGTCTGAAAAATAATTGTTTTATGGTGCGATCTGAGATAAAGAATATGAATTTACGATATCATTGTTGTCAGATTTACCTGCTGATATGAAACATGTTTTTTTATCACAATCTTGAACAACCGTTTTGGAGATTTTGGTCTTTCCCCCATTCAAGTAGATAGGAGCTGTACTTTTATGCTGCTTTTATTCATAGAAAATTGTGTTCCCAAGATGGCCGCCAAGTAGATTGACTTGCCTGGAAACTGGCTCCATGAATATTATATTTACAACAATGTAGACAGTATACACTTACAAAAAATAACTGTGGTGGTACTATGGTTCATTGATGGTATCAGATAGTACAGAGGTATGATATATGATACTGCTTTATGTCAATTTATTTATGTTAATCTGATTGAGTTGGAAAATAAATTATAGACAAAATAAGGTGCCCTGACAAAAAAAGTTTTATGGTGATACCATTCCCTGATAGCACACTTGCATCACCCACACATCTGGAAGACATTTTTTAATGTTGTTTGCTCATCCGCAAGATGTCTATAAGACGTATGTCAATAAGTATGTTTCTGATGTCAATAAGACATTCAGCAGATGTCTTTGAGATGTTTATGATTTTTAATGTTTGTAAATCTGATCTTTTTAAGATGTTTAGCAGATGTTAATTATATTGTGACGCTTTCCAGATGAAAATATCTAAAACAGACATCTTGGAGATGTACGTGTCCTATCTGGGTTAATACTATCACTGTACAACACAGATAGCACACAAACATCTCTGAGATGTCTGTTTTAGATATTTTCATCTGGAAAGCGTCACAATATAATTAACATCTGCTAAACATCTTAAAAAGATCAGATTTACAAACATTATAAATCATAACCTAATATATATGTCCTCCAGATGTAAAAACACATCAAATAGATATGTCTGGTTGATGTACACGTGCTATCAGGGAAGATGCAAACCATAGTACTGAATGATTACCATATTCATAGAATATGGTATGTAAATGGTACTGTAAGGTACTTAAAAGAATATAAATGGTATCATCTTCATCATAAAAGTGTCTAAAAACATGGTATTACCTCAGAACCATGTAAAAAAAATAATAATAAAAAAAAATACATGGTAACATCATGGTATTTTATTTTTAAAATGTCTCCATAAAATTATATAGAACAAGGATGCAAACTCATGAGAGGTGAAAAATGTGAGAAATTGTTCTAGGTGTATATATCAAGTTGATTTGTTTGTTGTACTTAAAGCTTAATGTTGTATTAAGCTTTTTTTTAAAGTGTTTTGATTAGGCCTACGTGTTTTGATTTAATATGAACATTTTATCAAACAATTTGGGCAAATTAACTTCAGAAATTTTAAATTTAGCTGAAACGTAAGAAGTTTGCATCCCACGACACAAAATTGTTTAAAGTTAGTCAGAAAAGGATATTCAACTTAGATTTCCCTCAGACGAGCTAGTTCCTCAAGCACTGCTTCAAGGGTGTAAAAACCTGAAAATGAGAAGTCACAAGAGAGCATTTAATTCATAACATGTTATTTTGAAAGGTAAATGTGCTCTCTCTGATTTTATGAGGAATTTTACCGTATTCCTTGCTTTGAAATTCATTTCAGTCGATGGGTCCGTAATATTCAGTGAAGTGACAAAATGAAGTGACGTGCTAACAGCTACAAACACGTCTCTTCTTCGCTGGAGGCGCTATTGCGTAGAGAAAAATGTGCACAAATTAAAATATATATATATTTTTAGCTGGGATTGTGCACCCATGTCAGCAATTTTCAGACAAAATTATCTTTATTTGCTTATTTAAATTATTACTTCATTATAATTTAATACGAATCCCACAACCAACTGGTCATAGTCAAATAAAATACAGATCGATGAAGTGTATGGAGGACGAGGACTGCCGTTTTTTAATAAATAAATACAAATATATTTGCAAATAAATGTAAAAATGTGTACATATAAATACATAAATAAAGGTTAAAATCTGATATAGGCCTACATAAGCATTTATACATTTATTTCCTCGTTTATATATAACTGTGTTAATTTATTTCCACATTCATTTATTTCCACATTTATTTATTCCCTTAATCATTTATTTCTACATTTATTTATTTTTCCAAATATTTATTTCTACATTTATTTATTTATTCATGTATATATTACCATATTTTTTTATTTCCATATTTATATATTTCCACATTTATTTATTTCAAAATGTAATTAATTATACAGTTACTTCTACATTTCTTTGTCTGTATGTTAATGAGGGGGGCGTGCTTTATCGCTGAGGCATAGCAGTCAAACTCAGAGTGCTCCAGAGTGGAGCTTGGAGGCCACAGTGACATCTTGTGGTTGACAGATTAAATACAACTGAAACAAAATCACAGATGGGTGTGGGTGTGCATTAAGAGATTGTAACATGTAAGTGAGTTGAGCAAGTTGAATGGGAAATGAATATCTGTATTGAATAAATGACTTAAAGTTCTTATATCAAATCTTTTATCACTACGGTTTAACAAAATGTATATCTCTGTAGAGACTCTTTTTAAAAAATCCCTGCAAGGTTTTCTAAACTGCACGGGAAATTTTTTGGCCGACAATCTGAACAAAAACTGTGACTCCAACAGATCTGATAAAAGACACTTTTTACATTGTCGAATGCAGAATGTGCACTTGAAATTATCCAGCATCATATTTAACACAAATGTGCGGATGTTGGCGATAGGAGCTTGCCGAATCATTTCTGGATACTGGATAATTTCACGTGCACATCCTGCTTTTGACAATGTAAAAAGTGTCTGTTATCAGATCTGTTGGAGACACAGTTTTTTTTTTTTTTTTTTTTTCAGATTGTCAGCCAAAATTTTCAGCCCAGGATTTTTAGAAATCCCTGCAGGGACTTTTTTAACGAGTCTGTACAGAGATATACATTTTGTTAAACAGTAGTGATATCCGTTTTTGATATAAGACCTCTAAGTCAATCATTCAATTCAGATATTAATTTCCCTTTAAACTCGCTCAACTCTTAATGCAGTTATCTCTTAATGCACACCCACACCCATCTGTGATTTTGTTTCAGTTGTATTTAATTTGTCAACCACAAGATGTCACTGTGGCCTCCAAGCTCCAATAAATAAATGTAGAAATAAATAAATATGGAAATAAATGAATACATTTATACATAAATGTGGAAATAAATGAATATGGAAATAAATGAATACATTTATACATAAATGTGGAAATAAATGAATATGGAAATAAATGAATACATTTATACATAAATAAGGAAATAAATTAATATGGAAATAAATGAATACATTTATACATAAATAAGGAAATAAATATATAAATTCTTATGTATGTCAGATTTTAACATTTATCTGTGTATTTATATGTACACGTTTTTCATCTTTTACATTTATTTGCAAATATATATTTATATATTTATTTATTTGTAATAACGTCAGTCCTCGTCCTCCATACATGTGTAGTGATGTGAAGAAACTACGAGCTCCATGGCGAAACTGCCCAACCCACCTGTATTAAACTCCTCCTCTAGTTCTCACAGGTACATGATTATGTGCTGTATGGATGTAGCGAAATATATCGAAACCTTGTTTGTTAACAAAAGGTGCTAGGCCCTGTAAGGCCTTTAATACGGAATTAACTGTGACTTCAGCTATAGGTTTAAAAGGGAAGTCTGAAAAGGTGAGTCAAATATTTGCCCTGCTTCGTTTATTATCGATTGTTAGTGTTTGCCTTAGTCATGTTTCACGTTTTGGTGTAATTTAATCTAAACAGTAGGTTCAATTATTAGCAATTAATTCTAAATACAACTTGGCTCGTGAGTTTGGGATGCATGAATAGTTCTCATTTTCCAGAACATTTGTATGTTTGTGTGTTATAGAGAAGCCGTAGCACGTTTACCCCGATTCTCACATGTGTTGTTCAATTATTGCACTTTAGGCTCTTGAAATAGGCCTACATCATGTTGAACACTTTCTGCTTCTGTTATGGCTATACCAGTGTGTTTGTTTGTTAAAGAGTTTCTTTAGAAACGTTAAAACCGTAACGTTAGAAGATATTGTCATTAGGAAAGCGAATTTGAAATTGTTGATGGCTAAATATGAAAACTGAGGTATTTAATTGGCTTCATTCATATCATTTGGATTGTTACATTTTTAATGGGCTGTTCACGATGAGATCGTCCCGCACGCATTGCTTATCAATTGTTTTTGTTTTGCAAATATGACCTAGACGGACATCTTGTTTCGCTGTTTTGTTTTTAGCATTTTTACACGCGACTTATTTGTATAAAAACGTGCTTCTATTTAGTTGAAGTTCTCCTAATTCTTGGAAGTTGCCATGAAACAAGTGATTGTTGAAAGGTTGCTCTAGTAAACAGTGTCGCTCCTCTCATCTGGCCTTACTGGTTCTCCCACCCCTTCGAGTCAATACGTGCTTTGTAGTTTCACTGTGGTTTCGAGAAACAACATTCCCATAAATCCACATTTCTTTTCAGTGATGTTACTCTCAAGCCTCTGGTTAAAAGGAAAGCACCTGCACAGCAACTTTCTCAAAGAGAAAAATCCCAGAACATTGTGTTTTATGAGCAATCCTTATCACAAGCACTATAATAATAATCATAATAATAACTCATTTTATTTGTATAGCACTTTGCATACATAAAATGCAGCTCAAACTACTTCACAGTTGGAAGTACAAAACAAGTAACAAATCATGGCAATTCAAATGGAACAGTACAAAGATAAATTATTAAAAAGAATTAAAAGAAATGTAGGAGAAACAGTAAATAGGTACAAATTGAATATAATGAATTGAAAGATAGCACATGTACATATCGCTGATATCTCTGTTTAAGAGCGTTTCATTTGGAAAGCATCAGATTCTAATGAACATCTGCTAAACATCTTAATAAGATCATATTTACAGATATGCTAAAACATAAACATCTCAAAGACATCTGGTGAATGTCTTATTGACATACGTCTCATAGATGTATTGCAGAGGAGCAAACAACTTACAAAAATGTTTTCCAGATGTAAACACACAAACATCAACTCGATGTATGTGTGCTAGAGGTAGACGATACATCGGTTTTACTGATTAATCGGT
Organism: Moxostoma hubbsi; assembly: GCA_032164185.1. Classification (NCBI taxonomy): domain Eukaryota; kingdom Metazoa; phylum Chordata; class Actinopteri; order Cypriniformes; family Catostomidae; genus Moxostoma; species Moxostoma hubbsi. The sequence goes on from JAVLUX010000163.1 coordinate 8,168,829, forward strand.
GCAGATAGTTGCATTGGAACTAGTGGTTACCTGCAAAAATCTATGGCAATAGTTTACGATCGTTTTTACTTATTGCTCTTTTTTTTTTTATTCCTCGTGACTAAACCTCGTCTGGTGAAATTGTATATGTTCAGCTCTGGAAAAAAAATCAAGTGACCACTGCAAAATTATCAGTTTCTCTGGATTTATTATTTTTAGGTATGTGCAAAAATTAAACATTTTTGGGATTATTCTATAAAGTAATGTCAACATTTTCCCCAAATTCCAAAAAAAAAAAATCTCCCGATTCCAGCCTTGCTGAAGCACAAGGTTCCCCAACTCTGAGGATTGGGTTTTCCAGCAGGACAATCAAGGTGTGGATGGAGGACCACTGGATCAAGACCCTAATCTCCAGACCTGAACCCCATTGAAAACCTCTGGAATATGATCAAAAGGAAGATGGATGGCCACAAGCCATTAAACAAAGAAGAACTGTTTGAATGAATATATATATATATATATATCACACACACACAGTTGAATTCAGAAATTTACATACACCTTAGGGAAACATTTAAACTCATTTTCCACATTTCCTGACATTTAATCGTAGAAATGATTCCCTGTCTTAGGTCAGTTAGGATCATTACTTAATTTTAAGAATGTGAAATGTAAGAATAATAATAGTAGTAGTAGAGAGGGTCAGAAGTTTACATATACTTTGGTAGCATTGCCTTTAAATTGTTTAACTTGGGTCAAATGTTTTGGGTAGCCCTCCACAAGCTTCTCACAATAAGTTGCCAGAATTTGTCCCATTCCTCCAGACAGAACTTGTGTAAATGAGACAGGTTTTTAGGCCTCTTGCTCGCACACACTTTTTCAGTTCTGCCCACAAATGTTTTTTGTTTTTTTCCATTTTCCCACAATTTTGGAGGTATGCTTGACATCATTGTCCATTTGGAAGACCCAATTGCTACTAGGCTTTAACTTCCTGGCTGATGTCTTGAAATGTTGCTTCAATATATCCACAATTTTCCTTCCTCATGATGCCATCTATTTTGTGAAGTGCACCAGTCCCTCCTACAACAAAGCACCCCCACACCAAGATGCTGCCACTCCCATGCTTCACGGCTGGGATGGTGCTCTTTGGCTTGTAAGCCTCTCCATTTTTGCATCCATCTCCTTCTTGAGCGGTATGATGGCTCCCGTGGTCCCATGGTGTTTATACTGGCATACTATTGTTTGTACAGATGATTGTGGTACCTTCAGGCATTTGGAAATTGCTCCCAAGGATGAACCAGACTTGTGGAAGTCCACAATTTTTGTTCTGAGGTCTTGGCTGATTTCTTTTGATTTTCCCATGATGTCAAGCAAAAAGGCACTGAGTTTAAAGGTAGACCTTAAAAACATCCACAGTTATACCTCCAGTTGACTATCAGAAGCTAATTGGCTAGCTTCCTAAAGGCTTGACATAATGTTCTGGAATTTTCCAAGCTGCTTAAAGGCACAGTTAACTTGGTGTATGTAATTTTCTGACCCACTGGAATTGTGATGTAGTCAATTAAAAGTGAAAAAATCTGACTGTAAACAATTGTTGGAAAAATTACTTGTGCCATGCACAACTTGCCAAACACAGTGCATTCAGAATGTATTCAAACCCCCTTAATTTTTTTCATGTTATGTTGCAGCCTTATGCTATAATGCTTTAAATTATTATTTGTAACATCAATCAACTCTCCATACCCCATAATGAGAAAGCAAAAACCATATTTTTGATAACTTTGCAAACTTATTAAAAAGAAAAAACTGAAATATCGCATTGACATAATTATTCAGACACATTGCTATCACACTTTAAATTTAGCTCAGGTGCATCCCATTTCTCTGGATAATCTTTGTTTCTACACTTTGATTGGAGTCCACCTGTGGCCGATTCAATTGATTGGGCATGATTTGGAAAGGCGCACACCTGTCTATATAAGGTCTCACAGCTGAAAATGCATATCAGTGCAAAAAATTAACTGCCTGCAGAGCTCAGACACATGATTGTGTGGAGGCACAGATCTGGGGAAGGCTACAAAAACATTTCAGCTGCATTGAAGGTTCCCAAGAGCTCAGTGGCCTCCATAATTCTTAAATGGAATTATGAAATTCCAACAGGACAATGACCAGAAGCACACAGCCAAGACAACGCAAGAGCGGTTTAGGGACAACTCTGTGAATGTCCTTGAGTGGCTCACCCAGAGCTTGACGTGAACCCAATCAAATATCTCTGGAGAGACTTGAAAATGGCTGTCCACCATCCAACTTGACAGAGCTTGAGATGATCTGCAGAGAAGAATGGCAGAAAATCCCCAAATCCAGGTGTGCAAAGGTGGCGCATCATACCCAAAAAGACTTGTGGCTGTATTTGCTGCCAAAGGTGCTTCAACTAAGTACTCCGTTAAGTGTCTGAATACTTCTGTCAGTGTAATTTTTTTCAGTTTTTTCTTTTAATACATTTGCAAAGCTATCACAAATCAGGTTTTTGCTCATCTGTAATACATGTATACTACATCTGGTATGTCTAAGTTATTCAGCAGATTTCTTTGAGATGTTTATGATTTAGAATGTTTGTAAATCTGATCTTTTTAAGATGTTCAGCAGATGTTAATTAGATTCTGATGCTTTTCACATGAAAAACTCTTAAACTGACTTCTCGGAGATGTACGTGTGATATCTGGGATTCTTTTACTACATTGCCAGTTGAAGCAGTGATTCCCCTAACAAATAAATGGTATTTCAATGGCCTTTTGGCAGATGTACCATAGTGTATGAATGGTAATCATTCAGTACTATGGTATCAAAGTATTGTGGTTTTACCATCTGATACCATCATTATGCCATGGTACTGCCACATAAATGGTTTGTAAGGCCACCTACATCTAAACAGGGTAAACATGGAAAAGTTATGAAAATTCATAAAATCAAGAAAATAGTGAACACCTCTTTAGTTATGCTCAGTTTGAAAATATTTAATCATATTCAATATTTTCATGCCCTGTTTTTAAAATGTTAGTAATTACAAATGACCTTTTGACCTCTTAAATTAATTGATCAAAAGACTTGGGAAAACTGTCTATAATGCGAGAAATCAAATATAATTTCCTTCACACACTATTGGTTTAGTCAAAATGTGAAGGAAGAAAGTAAACCGTTCTGGAGAAGTTGACTGAGTGTACCACCGGAGGCCTGTAGTCTTCTATTGTGAAACAGTTTACAGATATTGTTTTAGGTGGCACACCTTAACACAACACAAGCATGTTCTTAAGTGTATGACATCTGTGTGTTCCTCTCATTTCCTGTCAAGTCTGTTGGCCTATGGGCTTGAAATGATTCCATTTAACTGACCACATTTAATGAAGATTCTTTAAAAGGGAACAAAGTGCTCTAGATTTTTTTGTAACTTCCTAATTTTATTTTGGTATGACCACATAGATGAAGCCCACCTCTTTTATGTGGGTTGAGTAGTATAAAAGTAGTACTCCACAAGTAACTAGATTTTCACATTTTATATAGATAAGTGATGCATGGCTGAGTGTTGCGAGTGGGTGCCAGGAAATTGCCATGTGGTTGCTAGGGTGCTTCCTAGATTAGTTGCCCATGTGAGAAGATTTTGGTCCCTAGATTTGGCTTGGGTGCACTCTTTAGTATAATTTTATGAGTTGTTTTTCGCCATCTTCTTCCAGGTGAAAACGGCCAGTTAGAAACACACTTTATGCAAGTATGTGAATGCAGACACAACTTTTCTTTCTGTGGAGGTAGCAAACCATAGTACTCAAGTTGGCGATAAGGTGCTTTTAGCCATTCTACTTCCACGAGACTGAGCTGTTGGATTAGACACGACCTCTCTTTCCAAAACCCTGCACTCTAAAGATACCAAATTAGCTTTATTGTGACCGACATTGTCCAGAAACAGTTGTTAAAAACAACAGTAGCAAAATAGCACCCTCAACTGACTGTTATGAACAACATGGCTTAAAAATGTCATTAAGTCTCAATAATTTGCTGCAACTAGGACACTATGAGAATGTGCAAAATGAATGACAGGTCGAAATTGTCATTGTCAGTGGACGTTCACGATTATGAAGTTTCTTGGTTTTAGGACGTTCACGATTATTATGATTAATTGTCTGTTTTAGGGCGCTCACGATTATGACGATTCTTGGTTTTAGGACGTTCACGATTATTATGATTAATTGTCTGTTTTAGGGCACTCGCGAATATGACGATTCTTGGTTTTAGGACGTTCACGATTATTATGATTAATTGTCTGTTTTAGGGCGCTCTTGATTATGACGATTCTTGGTTTTAGGACGTTCACGATTATGAAGATTCTTGGTTTTAGGATGTTCACGATTATGACGATTCTTGGTTTTAGGATGTTCACGATTATTATGATTAATTGTCTGTTTTAGGGCGCTCACGATTATGAAGATTCTTGGTTTTAGGACGTTCACGATTATGAAGATTCTTGGTTTTAGGACGTTCACGATAATTATGATTAATTGTCTGTTTTAGGGCGCTCACGATTATGACGATTCTTGGTTTTAGGACGTTCACGATTATGAAGATTCTTGGTTTTAGGACGTTCACGATAATTATGATTAATTGTCTGTTTTATTGCGCTCACGATTATGACGATTCTTGGTTTTAGGACGTTCACGATTATTATGATTAATTGTCTGTTTTAGGGCGCTCTTGATTATGACGATTCTTGGTTTTAGGACGTTCACGATTATGAAGATTCTTGGTTTTAGGACGTTCACGATTATGACGATTCTTGGTTTTAGGATGTTCACAATTATTATGATTAATTGTCTGTTTTAGGGCGCTCAAGATTATTATGATTAATTGTCTGTTTTAGGGCACTCGCGAATATGACGATTCTTGGTTTTAGGACGTTCACGATTATTATGATTAATTGTCTGTTTTAGGGCGCTCATGAATATGACGATTCTTGGTTTTAGGACGTTCACGATTATGAAGATTAATTGTCTGTTTTAGGATGTTCACGATTATTATGATTAATTGTCTGTATTAGGGCGCTCACGATTTCCTGTATGCCGAAGCCTAGCATTCGTGTCTGACTGAAGTATACTTTGAGCTTTAGTATACACAATGAAAATATTCACGCTTGCCTTAGGGAGCACAGCTAACAATAAACAAGAGATACAACTGAACTAGCATGTTGATCTAACTAAATTTAACTGAAGTGCATTGTTGCAATGGCGTTGCATTTGTAATGTCCAGTCTGACTCTTTATACCTGAACGGTAGGCTAAATTATATCAAAGGCTAAACAGAAAGTCTTTGTTTTTAGATCAGGCCACAATATTTGTGCTTCCTTAAGATATGCAGTAACTTTCATTGGGTCAGGGACTAGAAAATTGGGTGAGCATATTAAACATTAACTGACTGGAGTAATGATTGTCAGTGTAACCTATGTGCTTTGCATACCTCATTGGCTCTCTTTTGAAGCTTAAATTGATAAGCTGTTTGGCTTTTGAGATGGGAATTGTTATCAAAGAAAAAGCAACTGTGTATACTTTTCTGTCTCTATGTCAGCAATAAACCTCCTCAAATTATTTTGGGTACAAGACTTTATTTCTGGTGTTTTTGATGTCTTTGAAACAACAAGAGAGAAATGATGAGTTGCTCAATAATAATTTTCATTTTTGGGTGTACTATCTCTTTAAGAAGAATATCTTTAGTGAATGGAGACTCTCCCAGCAACTCCTTTAGTGAATATTAAATATAAGACTGTACCAAAGGATTTGTAGAACTAGTGGGCGGAGCTTTCCATGGGCTCAGGTGGAGAGTTTATACACAGATTGTTTTTCACTTGTTTGTGTTGCCATATTTACTGGGCTACAGGAACTGTCGTGTATGTCATTGCCATGTTTTTGGAACCATGGAGATATTTAGTTGAAGCAAATACTTTGAATTACCTGCTTTATGTTGTTATTCTAATGAGTTTGATGGAATTTCAGTCTTAAGCTCTGTCTGAAAATGGAAGTAAGATTTAAAGGGGAGGTAAGTATGTGAATATGTATCATTGTAAAGGGAAGGATTATGTCTCTAACATGACCTGAAATTAGTTTACTAAACGGTGTTATGTGTGTCATCTGATCCTTGTACTGACAGTTTTACATATATGTCACCGTAAATATGACTTGCAACCGTTGCATTTGGGTGTGATGCCTCTTTGTAACTTTAAAGAGTGAAATATCTTAAAATCAGATTCACATAACATCCGTTTGTTTAGTTAGCAAATAGTGGATGCATTTCTAATACACTAATTGCAGGAGGCATCATGTGGTTCGCTCAAGGGCAGTATGTTGATAGGTCAGGGTTGTAATTTCAGTAATTTTCCAGTTCCTGGGTCACATACCTGACCATGTTTAAGCCGTGGGTTAACATTAAGCAGCCATTCAAATCTGAACAATTTTCAAATGAGTTTGTTCAAATGTTTGTTTGTTTTATTATTTATTTATTTACATATCTCTAAACCTTGTTAAAGTTTGTCACCTGTTGACCCAGAAACACATTTTGAGTAAAGAGGAAAGTCTCAGTCTCAAAAGAGGATCAAAATAATGATTAGAAAGCTGAGATTTTTACTTTCATGCACAAAAGCCAAAATTAGTTTGTGGGTCATAGTGACTAGGTTTACATGGACACAAAAAGCAGCTTATTGTATGAAAATAGCAGTGTTATTTTTACTCTCGTATACCTGCAGATCAGTCAGTAATCGGCTTTCTCCACAGCAAAACGTAATTTCCCTGCTACTAGTGTAAATAACAAAAATCGTATCTGAGGAAGATTTTATTTGCAGATATTCCAGAGTTGTTGCTGAGTTTTTCTTTTTTTACTTTCTATCACGACCTGCAGCAGAATTGTGCTGCAAAAGAAGGGGGTTCCCTATTACATAAAACTCTGGGATTCCCCCTGTGTACCAGCACTGGTAATGTTAGGGACCGTCAATATTTTACATTGGTGTGTATAAATGGGTATAGTTTATAGTGTGTATGCTTTTCCCACTATTCTTCCAGAAATGTTGAATTCTTTCTGCTGGTTGGACTTGTTGTTGGGTTCCATCTTATGACGTTTGATATCCGGTCTGTTCACATACATTTGACTACTCAAAAACCTGTTGCAATGCTGCTTATGTATTTACTTTAGAGGTAGACCGATCAGTTTTACTGATTAATTGGTGCCAATGGTTGTTTTTTTTTTTTGGAACTGTCGGTTATCTGCAAAACTCTATGCCGATAGTTTCTTTTTTTCCCCTAATTTTATATTCCTCATCAACAAATGTCATCTGGTGAAACATTTACATAACTCTGGTGAAAATATAGGCTGTAAAAAGCATAATTTGGTAAATACTTACAAACAGAACATTGTAAGTTAGACAAGTCTCTGTCATTTCAAAATAAGAGTCCCCGGAGTATTTCTGACTTTTTTAGAGTTGAAAATCCTACGTTATGCACCAAATCTTAAATTTTCTAGTTATTACTGAGATTTTGGTTGCACAATAAGCTACTTTTGAAATTGTATTAATTTTGGACTCTTGTAGCCTCAACGTCTGTGCCCTTTTTAATAAGGAAAGACTAAGAATTTTTTTTATCGATGTATACATTTTTTCAAAATGATCGGTCTATTAATCGGTTATCAGCCTTTCCATCACCTTAGTTATCGGTATCGGGAAAATTCACTATTGGTGGACCACTAGTTTACATGACCATACAAGCCGCATTCTCCGGGAGAATCCTGGATGTGTTAAACCACTTTCTGTTAATCCCTTAAATGGCGTACGGAAATCTGCTTTCTTGTTTACAGGATGTTTTAGAAACGATTCTGATATTTTCTGATATAAACGTGGTCAGTGACTCAAAATAATTTTTCTGAGCAAATTTCGATTAATCAATGAGCAGGGTTTGAGTGTTTTTAGATCGTCTTTGATCACATTTATTCCCTAGCACTTTCAATAAACAGAGTCTGATGTCTGAAGCCCAAAGTATATTTAGTTGAACTAAAGTCGAATGCTTAGCCTTTAAAGTATACCTCTTTTGACTGTGCGTCCATACACAGGCGGTTGACGCATGCGTGCTAGACTGCTGTGAGAGCCTGGACTATTTCTCTTTAGGAGTGTAAACCCATAAAGATGTCTTTATATTCATTCAGACTTGAGTTTTACAAATGCAGGCACAGTATCTCCTGACCTCCTCACACACGCACTGTTGTTGTTTCCACCTTTTGTCTCCTTTTGTTTAGTGCCGATTACATCTTCTTTTAGTGCTTCTTCGTGAAACAAAACCGCTCTGTTGTGTGTGTGTGTGTGTGTGTGTGTGTGTGTGTGTGTGTGTGTGTTGCCACCTTGTGGACCCACTTAATTGTGCATGTAATTCCAGGTGCATTCTGCACTCAAGCTTTATTTTACTGATGTAATTTACGTCATGCGTCTTGTATGCAGATGGCTAGTGTTCGCATCCAACCAAAGTATACATTAGGCTTTAGTTGCGATGTCTATGTGTAAGGCTCTAGAGAAGGAATATGGTAATGTATTTCATATAATCTTAAACTAGTGTAGTCAGTGTATGCATTAAGTGTGTTGGAACAGGTGTAAAAACACTGGACTATTATCATCCGACATGTTCTGTGTAGGGGATTCCCTAGAAATGACTAGAGGTGATATTTGCATACCTGATTAGTTCAGTGTGGGCAACTTCCTCTACGACTGAGTGTTTATCATCAGCTATTTTTAAAGTTTGAATTATATTAGTCATCCAAGCCCTTTTTAAAAGCAAAACTGGTGTCATATGTCAGTAGTTTTGATATATATCTTATTAGTGATATCATAAAGTACAGTACCAAGGAAATACTAGAATAAAAAAAATTAAGGATATCAGTGTTTCTGCAGTACAATCACTGACTCAGTTCAATACCCACATGCTTTCTGACTGACATACAGCTGCTTAAAAATATGTTGTTTTTTAGATTATGTTGTGAGGATCTTTTCAAAAGTACTTCATTTTATTAAAAAAATTGCAATGATGGGTTAGAAAATAATTTTAATATTTTCATTTGAGTAAAAAAGAAAATGTGGAATTTTGGGGTATATAAAACAGAATTTGGAAAACAAAAAATTTATTTCATAGGGTCCTGCTTAAACTTGAAGCAATGTTTACTTAAATGAGAAACACTGGAAGGAAAAATGCTATTGTTTTAATTTATTGTTTACATTGAAATTTCCGAGTTACTATTTCATATGGTCTCGCACGATGTTGTTCACATAAAATGAGTCCCCGGCTGAGCGCTGCTTTGTTGGAGTTTACCGCGGTGGACGAGAGGGTCGCCTCCCTACGCCTACGGGTTGTGGGGGGGGGGGGGGGGGGGGGACTCTGACTGTTGACTGTGCATATGCACCGAACAGCAGTTCAGAGTATTCGGCCTTCTTGGAAACCCTGAATAGGGCCCCAGTAGGGGACTCCATAGTGATGCTGGGTGACTTCAACGCACACGTGGGAAATGACAGGGACTCCTGGAAAGGCGTGATTGGGAGGAACGGCCTTCCCGATCTGAACCCTATTGGATGTTTGTTATTAGAGTTCTGTGCTAGTCATGGATTATCTATAACAAACACCATGTTTGAACATGAGGATTCTCATAAGTGTACGTGGTACCAGAGCGCCGTAGGTCGATGATCGATTTTGTTATCGTGTTGTCGGATCTGAGGCCATATGTTTTGGACACTCGGGTGAAGAGAGGGGCAGAGCTGTCAACCGATCACCATCTGGTGGTGAGTTGGGTCAGGGGGTGGGGAAAGTCTCTGGACAGACCTGGGAAGCCAAAGCGAGTAGTGCGGGTGAACTGGGAATGTTTGGAGGAGGTCCCTGTCCGCAAGATCTTCAACTCACACCTCCGGCGGAGCTTTTCAGGCATCCATGCGGAGGTTGGGGACATTGAACCGGAGTGGGCAATGTTCAAAGCTTCCATTGTCAAAGCTGCGGTGGAGAGCTGCGGCCTCAAGATTTTAGGTGCCACATGGGGTGGTAACCCTCGAACACCGTGGTGGACACTGGTGGTCAGGGAAGCCGTCCGACTGAAGAAAGAGGCCTTCTGGGATTTGTTGTCCCGGAGGTCTCCGGAGGCATTTGCAAGGTACCGACAGGCCCGAAGGGCTGCGGCCTTGGCTGTGAGGGAGGCAAAGCAGTGGGTGTGGGAAAAGTTCGGTGAAGCCATGGAGAAGGACTTTCGGTCTGCACCAAAGTGCTTCTGGAAAACCGTCCACCAACTTAGGAGGGGGAAACGGGGAACCATCCAAGCTGTATACAGCAAAGATGGGACGCTGTTGACCTCAACCGAGGAGGTTATTGGGCGGTGGAAGGAAAACTTTAAAGAACTCCTAAATCCCAACACGCCCTCTATGCTAGAGGCAGAGCCGGAGGTTGATGGGGGATCAGATTCTATTTGGGGAGGTCACTGAGGTAGTCAAACAACTCTGCAGTGGCAAAGCCCTGGGGATTGATGAGATCCGACAAGAAATGCTGAAAGCTTTGGATGTGGAGGGGGTGTCACGGGGACAGTGCCTAAGTAGTGGCAGAACTGAAGAGGGTGGTTCCCCTCTTCAGAAAGGATGACCAGAGAGTGTGTGCCAACTACAGGGGTATCACACTTCTCAGCCTCCCTGGTAAAGTTTACTCCAAGGTGCTGAAGAGGAGGGTTCAGCTGATTGTCGAACCTCGGATTGAAGAGGAACAATGCGGGTTCTGCATTGCGAGGAAAAAAAATAAAAAATCATTACATGCAAATTGAACTAAAGAACACTCCCAATAACAACATATTCAATTTGTAATAAATGGTAAATGGTCAGCACTTATATACCACTTTTTTAACTCAAGCGGTTTTCAAAGCGCTTTACACTATGAACTCATTCACCCATTCACACACGCACACCAATGATGGCAGAGCTGTTATGCAAGGCGCTAACCTGCCATTGGGAGCAACTTGGGGTTCAGTGACTTTCCCAAGGACACGTGGAGACGTGGAGACATGTGGGATGGGAATCGAACCACCAACCCTGCGATTAGTGGCCAACCCGCTCTACCACCCGAGCCACATCCACCCCAACAATGGCAATTAAACGGGTGAAACTTGAACAGTCCTGTAAAACACTGCTAATAACAAAACCTCTTGAGAGCACTCATGTTTGTAACCTGCTACACACTGGACTCCCTTCGTCCTCTGAAAATAAAACCTCATTGGATCTCCATAAATCGTACACACACACACACACACACACACACACACTGAACACTTTATTAGGTACACTATGGTCCTAATAAAGTGCCCGACGTGGTCTTCTACTGTTGTACCCCATCCGCTTCACGGTTCGACGTGTTGTGCATTCTGAGATGCTATTCTGCTCACTACAATTGTACAGAGTGGTTTACTGTAGCCTTTTTGTCGAACCCCTAATACTACATATGAGCAATAATAATAGTGATGCTTGCCTTAACAAATCTCATTTTAACAACCTGCTGTACAGGTGTTTCCAAACTGTCCTACTAAAACAGTTTCAATAGCTTGTATGCAAGGTTTGTAGATTATATGATTTTGCTAAGGTTGATCAGTCGTGTCTCACACAGACTCTATCTTTTGGCTGACCTTTGTGTGTCGACAGCAGCAAAGAAAAACATGGGAAGCATTCCAGGAATTCTTTGGTCCAATAGAAATGGCTTAAAAAATATGTTAATGGCTTATTTGAAGACAGTCTGCTTAATCTTTATTTACAATGAGAAACTTGTACCAGCCATACTATATATACATTGTAGAACTATTTTGACTATCTGACAAATATAATACTCTTGAACTAATAATGGCTTTAAAAGTCACAATTTACAAGTGTTGGTAATTTAGGTCATCATACATTTGTAATATATAAACTCAATTTTTGTTTGACTGTCAGTGCCAGTTGTTCAGTTTCAAAATCAAATGGCATGCCAAAGATTTTAGCTATATGATGAATGGCTATTGAAAGTTGTGTATTGTCAGACTGTTTATTTGTTTTATTGAGCCGTTGGTGAGGAAGTGTCAGGTATCACTTTTGTCACGCGCTTTCTCCTCCCCCACATACCTGTATGGCAGGAATTCTGCAGGTGGGAGCATGCTCTGCTTGAGTCACTCCTTCTCTTACTGAGCCAGCTGACAAACAACAGAGTTTTAGACATACGAAAGAAGTGAGGGTCACAATAGCAAAACCTTTTTTGAATGAACTAGTATTTATTTAAATGGTAGTTTATAAACTTTCAGCTGGAATGTTGTGGTTTGCTTGATATTACATAAGTAAATGTAACCGTTTCTTTCTTGTTTCAGAAAGCAGACATGGAGGAGATGACGATATGGGAGCAGCACACAGTCACGTTAACGAAAGTAAGTTGCGGATCAAAGGTTCAATTCATCGTAGTCACTCCTATATCTAGCTTTGTACAGGTGTGTCAGAGAATGTAACACCCTGTGTAGAGTTTCCCGAGCAATTGAAATACGAGAGGAATTGAAAGTTGGTGAGCAATTGTGAAACCATGATTGTCGTAAGAGTTTTTTCCACCTGTCAACAGGACACACCCGAATTTGGAATGTCAGGTTTGGGGACATGCAAAGCAATTCAGTGTTGAAGGAATGTGATAATGTGCAATTTCTTTCAGTCTTTCTTTCATAATTTGTTTTATTATTTCTTCTGTTCATTCTTTTATTCATTGAGGTTTGTTTGGTATTTTTGCTTTTCAATTTGTATTTTGTTTGTTCTTTTTGTTTATTTTTTTATTAATTCTTAATTTGTTATTTTCCTTCTTGTTTTTTTCGTTTCGTTGGTTGGTTGGTTTTTTGTTAATTATTTTATTTGCTCTTTATTTGGTTCTTTCTTTCAATAATTTGTTTGTGCTTTAACTTGTTTGTTTATTATTTCTATTGTATGTTCTTTTTGTTAGTTCTTTCTTTTGTTATTTTGTTCTTTTATTCATTTTTATGTTATTTTTTTCATTCTTTCATTCTTGCATTTTTTTTTTGTTCATTATTTATATGCTAGTAATTTAATTTGTTCTTTAATTTTCTTTTTTTTCTTTCATTCCTAGGACTCCAAGGTTGGTTTCGGTTTTGCTGTCTCAGGTGGGCTAGACAAGCCCAACCCGGTAAGTGGTGACTCAGCCGTGGTGGTCTCCGATGTGATTCCCAGTGGACCTGCCATGGGCCGGCTTCAGTGAGTACTGGCGTTGTCTCCCCATGCATTCAAATCCACACAACTTCCTCCCACACATCCTGTCTAATCCTGTCTGACCTGTCATGTTTGTGTACTAGACAGAAGACCAACATACTCAAACATTTGGCTGTTTTTTTTTTTTTTTTTTGATAGAGGTGCATCTCACATGATTTATTGCCCACAGGACACGGGATCAGATAGTTATGGTGAATGGAGTTTCAATGGAGAAGGTCACCTCACTGTATACTATTCAGAATCTGAGAAATTGTGGGAAAACGGTGAACATTGTAAGTCAAAGCATTACCAAAAGAAGTAATGAAACACAAGTATAACAAATTTCTCTTTAAATAATTTGTAAAACCATTCTTGCATTCTTGTGCAAAACTACATACTTCCAAAATGGACTAATCAGTGGGTTGTCTGAACGAATAGTCGACTAATCGATATTAAGGAACCCCATTATTATTAGGCTTGTTTCGGGTTCACATGACACCAATAGCACATGTATTGTAGGGGGCATTCTTGTGTTCAAACACATCTAGTTATTGTACAGCGGATTTAAATATTTGTGACTTTTCAACAGATAATGCACAGTGTGCAAATTAAATCTCAACCACTATTAAAATTGTTTTTGACTAGTTGGTTTTTGGACAACTAGTTGACCATCGCAACCTATCCCTATCTTACATTTATTTCAATGCAAGAATGGTTTTCTTTATTGCATGTCTCGAGGACATGGAACTGGGTGTTTGAGTTCTTTCATTCATGTTTCATGTGCTTGTATGTAGATTTTATTCCTTTATTTTTGCAAGTTCTTGTGGTGTAAATTTGTTTTTTATTCACAGACTGTCAAGAGACCACGCACAATTCAGATCCCCATGAGCAACAGACCTACTCGTTCTGCCTCTCAATCCAATATATTAGATGATGAAAGACCCAAGGGAAGGGAACGGCGTGGCTCCGATACTGATCGCTATCGACGAGCTCGAAGTGTGACACCTGAAAGTAACGGTCATGACCTGCCTATCATGTCCAGCTTCAAAAGGATTCCCAATCAGGACATGCAAGAAAAACCAATCAGAGCAACCCTGATCAAGAAAAAACCCACAGATGGTCAGAATCTTAATGCTTGCTTACTATTGCTATTAAAATGTTTGGTGCGTAAATCGTCCAGCAGCATTGTTGCTACAGACATGATTGAAATTGTGCAGCTTGTTAAAGAGAGATGTGCAGTTCCTTTTCAAAGTCAACCGTTTTGGTGGATGATAAAATGGGTGAAAAAATAAAAGGAGGGAGCAGCCGCCTAGCAATTGCATAGTTACATGCTAAAAACTATCTACAACACCGCAGCATTGTGGCTGTGACATGCAAAAGCAGAACCACTCTCAATTTCTTCAGATCTATTAAGGAATATTCACTTTATTTCAACATCTTTCTCTCTGTAGAGTACGGAATGAAGTTGGGGAGCCAGATCTTCATTAAGCACATGACACCCACCGGTCTGGCTTCCAAAGAGGGGACCCTGCAGGAAGGAGATCTTGTTCTGAAGGTGTGAGATAATGATTAACCATTGATGAAATGATCTTTAGGAACCATTCCATTGCTCATAAACCTCATCTAACCCTAAAATTGTATTGATCATATTTAGATTAATGGCATGACAACAGAAAATCTTTCCTTGCTGGAGACCAAACACTTGGTAGAGAAGTCTAGGGGTAAACTGACCATGCTGGTGTTGAGGGACGACAGGAAGTTTCTGGTCAGCATTCCAGAGGTGGAGGACAGTCCTCAAAACAGTGCGGACGAGAAGCGAGAAGACAGCAGCTCAGAGCTGGAGGGTGAGTTGACCATTATTATTTCAGGACGCCGCTGATCTGTGGCATATACACAAGGAATATACTAGGCACATCTTCCAAGTGCTCCTTATAATGTGGGATTTTTCCATCTTTTGATCTTTCCCGAAAGAAATTTCAGATCTGGATTCAGATGGCCCCACAAATAGAACATCCCGTCCAAGGGATCGCCGCTCTCGCAGGTGAGCACCCTGGACCACAGCCTTCATTGTTATCCTCTAATCTTTGCACTAATATAACTATTTGCTTCGCAGAAATCGTGCTGATCCTCCGCTCTCAAAACCACGGGATTCTCCACCTTTGCGTTCGACACTCACACGACCGCCAGCCCAGTCAGTGCCCCCACGCAGAGGTGAGTCTTACAGATCATTAAACAAGCCTATTTAAGCCACATTCTTGACAAATTAGTGAAGCAAATTTCAGTGTCAATTTATGCAAGAATGGTTTTACGAACAATTTACGCATTCTTTCTGCTTATGATTCATGAATGAGTCCTATTGATCATTATGATGTTTCATTGGATTGTTTTCAGTTCATGGATTTCCTTGGTCAAGCAATTTTTGACTGCAATACTTTGTCTAAAGATGTTATATATTAAATAATGTTGATTTGGCTCACTGATGCTTTGTTTTTTTTTGTGCAGTTCCATCAGAGTCTGAATCAGACCACAGCAACTCACCTCTACCATCAAGACACGACACACTTGATAACAGAGACAGATATAAGTAAACATTGCTTTATGTCACTATATTGGCCTATATCAATCTAGCCAAAAATGGCTTTGCAGAGTCATAGTTACTTACCATGACAACTGTAATATTTTTTACGGGGGGGGGGGGTTGTGTTTCATTTTTTGTTTGTTTGTTTTATTTGCTTTCATTTTAGCCTTGACCCAACTGGACTGAAAAATTATTTATACCATTTATTTTTGTTTTGTTTTTCATTTGTTTTGTTTGAGCCTTGATGACGAACTGGACTGATAAATATCTTATAAAATTTATTTTTGTTTTTCATTTGTTTTATTTGAGCCTTTGTATTGTATTTTATTTTTTTTGTGGTTTTTGTTTGAGCCTTAATAATGGACTGATAAATATCTATCTTTATTTATTATTATTTATTTTTTTATTATTTTTAGCCTTGATGATGAACTGGACTGATAATTATAAAATTTTTGTTTATTTATTGGTTTTATTTGTTTTTTTGGGCCTTGCTGACCAACTGGAATAGCTTTTTTTTTTTTTTTTTTTTTTTTTTTTTTTTTTTTTTTTAAATGTTAAGACTTTCTTTATTTGTAATTTTTTTAGACTTTATGATGACCTGGACTAGTAAATAGCTTTATTTTTGTTCAGTGTTTTTTTGGGGGTTTTTTTTTATTTGCTTTGCTTTGTATCTTGTTTCACATGCTGATATCTAGTTTGTTTAGATGCATAGGTAACATGTATACCTGTTTAACTGTTCCAGGGTTCTCTCAGGGATCTCCACACTGCCAAACCCTCGAGCTTCACCTGTTACACAGAACTGGAACACATCCACTGCCTCACAACCTCGCAAAGGTCTGCCTTAAAATTATCACCTGCTTGACATAGCAAAGCTGATTTACCATGTTCCTCATTAAACCAGCTTTGGAATTTTATAGCTCCAGAAAGAGTTTCATGTAATATGACGCTTCAGTTAACGATATACATGAACGTTATAGATTATTTAATCTCAAAATCTTAACATTACTTTGTTATTTGTTACCAGCTGTTTCTGAGTCCGATTCCGACCGGAGCGCCTCCCCACCCCCAAGACGCCAGAGTCCAAAACCTGAAAATCCCTCCAGATACAAGTACACATCATGTCCACTTCATTATAAGCACAAAGCACCAAACAAAACTACAAATTTTCTAAATGTGGGTTTTCTAAATTCAGTGGGTTGTCTGGATTACTTGTTGATTAGTTGGTCTAAAGAAAGCCCTATATAATTGGGCTGATTTATGGTCACGTCCACCACACAACAATCGGACATGTTTCTTAGCAATATATGCTAAGCACAGCCCTTAAAAGAATAACTAACAAAATTCAAAACATAAATTGGCTAATTGACTATAACCTGTAATTGCAGAAAATCATAGCTCTTACAAAAGTTGGTTGTTGGATAGTTGTTGGCCATCCTGACGATACATACTTGGGACAATTTGAAACCAAATTATGCTTTTAGCATTTAGCTTAGCATTGTCCCATAACATTGGTCCTACCCCAAACTTCTTAAATCTAAGACTGTTAAATGTTTTCTGTCTCCACTTTCTCTTCTCCCAGGGTGCTCCCCAATCTTCCCCCACCTGGTTTGAAGTCTTCTGTTATGTCTCAGGATTTCCCTCGCCGTATGGCTTCACCTTACAGACCACCACCCAGAGGTGATTTCTTTTGCACCCAGTTAAAACACTGCTGTCCTTTCTACTGTGCCAAACTAAGAAAATGTCTATCACCTACAGATGCATCAGAATCTGAATCCGAAGATAGTACTGAACCTCCACGCAGACGGGCCACTCCAGCTAGCCAGGAGTCCCACAATAGATACAGGTATACATGAGGGAGGCCTCACTGCCGCTTTTAACGCAACTTTCATCAAGAGCTCTTTGAGTAAGGCCAGTCATCTGTCAGCGCACGCAAGATGGAAAAAACTTTTCTTTGATTATTTGCTTTTTGGTTATGCGTTTATTTGCTTTGATTTTCTTTGCAATATTTATTTTACAAGTCTGCCTTTTGATGTTTCTTTGTTGCTTGTACACATTCATGTATTTTAATTTCATTGTGATGAAAATGTGATTTCTGTGATCTTTTTAAATAAAAGACACCGAATCAACCCGAGCACGTTTCTGTAGTATGTTAATTCATCTTGCTGTAAAAATTGAAAAAAATTAATTAAAAAGTTTGATTTGATGAATTGCTCTTACGGTCCAGATAATCTTGGATCAAAGTTTCAAGTATACAGTCAAACAGTTGGTCATATAATACAATAATGTGCATATATAGACACAAAGATCCACAATGCATTTATAAAGATACTTTCTTTTAATACTTTCCAGATACAGATATATTTAGAGTGATGAATGGAGAAATCATCAATATGATTTCTTTTATTATTATTATTATTATTATTCACAATTATGGTCCCACCCACAGTTTAATAACTTTAGTGCTTGTCCATAAACCATAAATAATTTATTTTGGGACCTAATAATAACTCGTGAAGAGGGCTAGCCCGCGTCTTGCAATGAGAGAGAGCCTCCCAAAGAACTTTATTATCAGTGATTTTACATTCCCACTCCCTTCTGGGTTGAGCGTAAGTCAATGTCCCCCTCCCCCTCCTCCTCCTCCTCACTTATCCTCCAATCTTCCCTCTCTCTCTTGCAGGGCAATGCCTGAGGTCATGGCAGTCCCTCCAATGGAACCCTCAAAATGGGCGAAACCCTCAATGCCTGTACAGAGAGGTACGAGTGAATTAATTCACAGTGTCCGTAATTACATTAGTCTTTGTAGTGAATAAAACTCTGAATTACTATTACTTTTAATAGGAATGTTCCACGTTCATACAAGTTGAGCTCAATCGACAGAATTTGTGACAATGTTGACTACTACAAAAAATTATTTGGACTAGTTTCTCGTTTATTTTAAAAAAGGAAGCAAAAATTGTGATTACAGGACAGCATTTACATTGGAAGTGAATAAATGTTAAAATGCACACCGTTTCAAAAGTATGGCCACAAAATGTAAACATTATTGTGAGAGATCGCTTACTGACCTTATCTGTGTAAAGAGGTATTCAGATTTACAACTTTGCTGTAATGACGACATAATGCTGTTAACCCCTTAAACACTGGGGCATTTTTGGGCTACCGCTCGCGCTCAAATTTAAAAGCTCACCATTCACACATACTGTAGACTAAATGCAATTTTTTCTGAAACCCCCCCCCCCCCCCCCCCCAAATAAAAATTATTCAGAAATAATATTGCATGTTTATTTTTTTTATAATAAACAGGACGCTTTAAAAAAAAAAAAAAAAAAACACATTTTCTTGTTGTCCTAACAATGTTTACATCTTTTGCCTATAATTTTTGGCCCAATTCACTTCCATTTTAAGTGCCGTACTGTAACCATGATTTTTTTTTTTATATATATATATATATATATCTCCTATAAATGAGGGATGACTTAGTATTTTAGTTACTTTATTAATATTTAAATATTATTATGCCTTAAATTCTTTTGATTTAAGCTTAGTTTGTATTGAACCTGAAACATTCCTTTCAAATATTGTATCATGGTGCAATGATGTTAACAGATATAAATATTACTTTTATTAAATGTATTAACAGATATTTAGATGGTACTTTTTATACATGGTGTGTTTAATCAGCTCCCTCAGAGTCTGAATCAGAAGCTAGTTACAGCTCTCCTCCACCGCCCCTCTCTAGAGCCATACAGGGGTAAGAGATACTAATGCTGCTGTACGATTTTTAGATCATACCTAAAGTGCATTCCATTGGACAACATGTTGCTGAACATATTATTCTAATATTGCTTTGCTACCATTATGGTTTATTTCAGAGTAGAAATTCAAGCGCCGATCATCAACAGCAGACAAGAGCCTCCACTCAGAGCAGCACCGGCCAGACCTCCACCTGAAGGTCTGAATACTGCAGTTACAGTAAATTCATGGGCAATGAATTCATATTATTCTAGTTTTTCTTTGCTCTAGAACAAGGGTTCCCAAGCGTTTTTGTGGGCCAAACCCCTTTGAAGTACCCCCTGATATATAAAGTAATGTAAACCTTTGAAAAATAATACATTTTTTCTTATTATTGGTACATTTTAATGAACCTTTATTACATTTATTATTCCCATAAAATGTATACATTTTATTTTATTAATTTTTGTGACAAATTGGTTGCACTACAGTCACAGTTGTAAAATATATATATATATATATATATATATATTCATTGATGGTACAAAGCTAGGGCTGTAGCAACAATTGTAATCTGGGGTGGGGGGACATCTTTACTTCTAGAAATATTTGTATGAAATGAAAAGGAATTTACATATAAGCCTATATTTTAAGTTTTGGCAGCTGTGACATAAAATATTGGTGGGTGCCTAAATGACAGCTTTAAGACCCATCAGAAGCCAATGTCAACTAGTCCGTTCTGCAGTGAACAGAACCAGCACATAATGGGTAAAGGCCCAGATATTCTTCATAAAAAATCGATGTCATTTACAACAATATCTGGCCAAAAAGATGTTTTTGTGTTCGTTTCGGTGGTTTGGAACAGCTCGCCTGGGCACCCTTCTTGCTGCCATTGGTCCACATCATCGGTAGGTGTGACCTGAAGCTCCACCTACTACTTTGTTTACGTTTTTCAGTCAGTATTCAACTTGAACACACCAGCATGCACGACCATGTCATGCGATTTTTTTTTTTTGTTGGTTTAATTAGTCTACAAATGGAATCAAATCTAGTCAAATACCATCAAGTGCCCATTTACTCAAGTGCCATCTGCAGTGAAAGCCATTTACACATCTGCCCAACAGAAGATATGCCTCTCTTATCACCATTCTTTTGTCTGTATTATGAATATTTTATAAACCTATCTTTGCAGTAGTATCAGTGTCATCATAAATTACAAAAACAGTGTGCAAGCGGCTCATATTATGGCCGTGTATAGCGTGTAAGCGCATTGGCGCCATTAATTCAGAATCTAAACAAGACAAATTAAAACATTTCCACTGCATATGTGTTACTTTAAATCATCATCGAGTGGTTAAAATGGCTTCGTTTACTGACCTCATGTGAATTCTACTCCTAGAATGAGGCATAAAGTCATTGATAACACATTTTAATGTCACATTAGTGAAGGTGTTACTGAGCGTCCTCATATTTAAATATACTTCTAAACTTCCTCCCACAGTGGTGTGGCGGGTGTCTGAATGTTTGGGAATAGTATACCATATACCGTTTATTATTTGTCAAATGACGGACAACATTTGGAATTTTCTGTTTTTTAAAATATAAATGATGCAAACTCACACACTCTCAAGAACCCCCTGGAATTCCCTTGAACCCCCAATTGGGAAACCCTGCTCTAGAATATTTCATGAGCTAGATATTGCTTGTGTAGAGTAAAACATGCCCCACAGCCACCACAATTGTGTCCTTGAGTAAGGCACTTAACTTCAGGTTGCTCCAGGGGGATTGTCCCTGTAATAAGGGCTCTGTAAGTCGCTTTGGATAAAAGCGTCTGCCAAATGCATGAAATGTAAATGAAAAATGTAGTTCATGTAGTTGCGTTGTTACTTTTAGTTAGTTACTCCCTAACAGCTTATTTTGAGGCACCTTTCTATAATGTTTGAATCTAGCTAAATATCTCAACATCTAGATCTAGAATTAATCTTTTTTTTCACCTTTTGTAATATTGTTGCTTTTCATTTGCCAGATTCCTCTGAATCAGAAAGGGCTCCATCACCTCCCAGGAGATCAGACAGTCCTGGCCGCAACAGCGATAACAGGTACAGAACACCCGATTTAACATCTATGTACACAATAACCGCAGGTAACTCCAATTCAAACACACCCATTGATTAATCATACTTTCCCAGAGCCGGTTTAAATATGACATGTTGTGTTAACAAATGAGCAAAAACCTGATTCAAAACTAGAACTAGTAGCATTATTAGATCACAGGAGCTTATATGATGGATTGTAATTTGGTCTAACAGAAGTCCGTTGGCTCTTTCTTTCAGTTTTCCACGTGCTAATGGCACTCTTCGTTCTAACGTGTCCATTCCCAACCACACCAAACTCAACTGTATGTATCAGCAGCAACCCATAATACTCCTATATTAAGGAAATACTTTGGGGGACGTATGAATAAGCATTTGAATTAATTGTAACTGTTTTATTTCAGCTAAACCTATAGAGGAGCCTTTGTATTCCCTCCCACCAGACGCAGTGCCTACGCCAAACCTGGGGTGAGAAACATGATGATTCTTGATATGCATATTGAAAATGTCACAACGAACGCTTGTAAACTCAGCAAAAAAGAAACGTCCTCTCACTTTCAACTGCTTTTATTTTCAGCAAACTTAACATGTGTGAATATTTGTATGAACATAAAAAGATTCAATAACTAAGACATAAACTGACCAAGTTTCACAGACATGCGACTAACAGAAATTGAATAATGTGTCCCTGAATGGGGGGGGGAAAAATCTAAAGTAACCGTCAGTATCTGGTGTGGCCACCAGCTGCATTAAGTTCTGCAGTGCATCTCCTCCTCATGGACGGCACCAGATTTCCCAGTTCTTGCTGTGAGATGTTACCCCACTCTTCCAGCAAGGCACTTGCAAGTTTCCGGACATTTCTGGGGGGAATGACCCTAGCCCTCACCCTCAGATTCAACAGGTCCCAGACGTGCTCAATGGGATTGAGATCCGGGCTCTTCGCTGACCATGGGAGAACACTGATATTCCTGTCTTGCAGGAAATCATGCACAGAATGAGCAGTATGGCTGGTGGTGTTGTCATGCTGGAGGGTCATGTCAGGATGAGCCTGCAGGAAGGGTAACGCATGAGGGAGGAGGATATCATCCCTGTAACGCACAGCGTTGAGATTGCCAGCAATGACAACAAGCTCAGTCCGATGATGCTGGGACACACCACCCCAGACCATGACAGACCCTCCACCTCCAAATCGATCCCGCACCAAAGTACAGGCCTCAGTGTAACACTCATTCCTTCAACGATAAACACTGTTCAACCATCAACCCCTGGTGAGACAAAAACGTGACTCATCATTGAAGAGAACTTTTTGCCAGTCCTGTCTGGTCCAGTGAAGGTGGGTTTGTGCCCATAGGTGACGTTGTTGCCGGTGATGTCTGGTGAGGACCTGCCTTACAACAGGCCTACAAGGCCTCAGTCCATCCTCTCTCAGCCTATTGCAGACAGTCTGAGCACCGATGAAGGGATTGTGCATTCCTGGTGTAACTCGGGCAGTTGTTGTTGCCATCCTATACCTGTCCCGCAGGTGTGATATTCAGATGTACTGATCCTGTGCAGGAGTTGTCATCTGTCCTTCCTGTCTCCCTGTAGCGCTGTCTTAGGTGTCTCACAGTACGGACATTGCAATTTATTGCCCTTGCCACATCTGCAGTCCTCATGCCTCCATGCAGAAGGCCTAATTCACGTTCACGCAGATGAGCAGGGATCCTGGGCATGTTACTTTTGGTGTTTTTCAGAGTCAGTAGAAATGTTTCTTTAGTGTCCTAAATTTTTGTTATTTGTATTTTTACAAAATTATCTTTATCTTTATTTACAATTATCTTGTGTCCTGAAAAAGGGACATTTATTTTTTTGCTGAGTTTATATAACCAAACGCAGGTGTCTCGAGATGCACTTTTCTTTTTAACATGACACGGCATCTAAAAACGCAGCATTCGAGCGCGAGACACTGAAAACACAGCGAGACAGCACAACTGTCAATGACCTCCGTCTAGTGTATGTTTACATAGAAAAACTATTAAAAAACAGTGCAAATGGATGCAAAAATGCATTCAGTGTGAATGGCCCCTATTCTAAAATAGGCATGCATTCCTTCGCAAAAAGTTTTGTTACCTTCCAATACATTTTTATTGTTTTACTAAAAATACCATAGTTGAACTATGGTATTTGTTGTAGAAACAATTGTAACCACAAAATGTACCATGGTTTTACTACAATATCCATTTGTTAACCATTATATTCATAGTAAAACAATAGTAATGATACAGAAAAACAAAAAATATGGTAATAAAATTCATAATTATTTTGGTACTAAGGCTTTACTACAAGTACCATAGTATAACTGTAGTAAAAGCATGGTTAATTTTATTTAAATCATGGATTCTGCCAACAAATTTTTTTTTTTACTACAATATTGCTATTGTAAAACCATGGTTAATTTATTGTGAGTGATCACAAAACTTACTTCGAGGGCATGCAATCTATTTGAGAAAAAAATTCCCTTCCTTTCCTCTAAAAGGCTTTGTAATTATGTGACCATCCAAAAAAAAAAAACATTGATTCACTTGTGTGATCTACTTTATAGTAGAGTTGCTCCAATATCTTGTGTTTTTCCATTTTTAGGTACAGCTCTGATCAGAACTATGTGAGATTTGTGAAAGAGGGTAATGTTGGGTTGAGATTGGTGGGAGGAAATGACGTCGGCATCTTTGTTGGTGGCGTCCAACCCAACAGTCCAGCCCAGAAGGAAGGCATGAAAGAGGGTGATCAGATACTGGAGGTTAGACCAAAGAATTTGGTACATTTCATAGATGATAAAACCTCAACTTCAAGGCTGTTCTTCAAGGTTCTGTTGTGCTATTTTGGTAGGTAAATGGCGTAGATTTTAACCACTTCACCAGAGAGGAAGCAGCTATGTATCTTATGAACATCCGTGCTGGGGACCATATCGATATCCGAACTCAGAATAAAATGGACAGTGAGTGGCTTCTTGTCCTGATATTTGAATGTCCCTTTAAAGTCAACATGAAACTAATCCTAATTACTTTCTTAATACACTTAGTTTGTATGATTTAAATGTTTGTCCTTCTTGTTTAATCTCCTGTTTAGCTCTGAGATACATCACATTACAAAAGTACAATGGGTTGTGAATGCTGTTTCATGTTGACTTGAAGTCTTTTTTTTATTATTAAAAGATGTGGCAGTCCATGAAGAGAGGTTGTAAAAAGCTTTTTTTAGTAGTTCACGTGAAAATTAACTCTCTTACAAATTTAGGACATTACTGATTCCAAAGATTTTTTTTTTATCTCAGTCTACAAGAAGATCTTGAAGTCAAGCCTGGGTGACTCCTTCTACATTCGTACACATTTTGATCATGTGGCGGAGAATAGCGTTGACCTGAGTTTCACCAGAGGCGAGGTGTTCAGAGTGGTGGACACCATGCACCGTGGGAAGCTAGGAACTTGGCTAGCTGTGCGCATGGGCAATGACTTGCACGAGTTGGACAAAGGCACTATTCCTAACCAGACCAGGTGTGTTGAAGTAGCCAGTCAGATTTTCGATATAGTTGTCCTTTAATTGTTGTAGTTAGCTTGAATGCTTATTGACCTTCTCGTACCAACAGGGAGGTGTATCCATTTGCATTTACCTTTTAAATAAAATATTCCTTAAATGCCTTCACTGATTTTTACCTGTAATCCACCATCTAAGTGAAACTGATCCATCCTCTAAGTACACTATAGTTCTTACCTTTACTCTAGGTGTTTTATTGTTGCCTTTCCTGTATCTCAGGGCTGAAACTTTGGCCAGTGTGGAGCAGGCACAGAGAATTAGTGCGGCGGAACGCCAGGCATCCGGCCCCAGAGCAGAATTCTGGAAGCTACGGGGTCTCAGAGGGGCTAAGAAGAACACCAGAAGAACTCGTGATGACCTGCTACAGTTGACAATTCAGGGCAAATTTCCAGCTTATGAGAAGGTCCTTCTGAGAGAGGGTTAGTGGAATTTTAAGGATAACACCGATAGCTTTTATGTTATGGTTGATAACCGATATAGTAACTGATTTAATGGCTGATAATGTAATTCTGTAGTCTTTGGTCTTTTTGCTTTGTTTTAATTGGAAAAATAAGCCCTGATATTATCAACTTACAAAATGTGGCTAAAAAACAACAACTGCCTAACATTGTTCAATACCGATATAGTGACCGATATATTGTGAATCCCTAGTTTTGAATATTGTTTGTAAGAGCCTTTGGTTTTAATACTTCTCTATCTTTATTCTCTGTCTAGTATGTTCTCTATGACTGATTACCAAACATTTTTATGTTATGGCCAAAATCCGATATATTAACCGATATAATGGTCGATATTGTAATTCTGTAAGTCTTTGTTTTGTTTTTTGTTTAGATTAATTTGGAAAAATAAGCCCTGATGTATTCAGCTTACAACATTTGCCAATTTAGAAAATAACAGAAAATAAAAAAACAGTCTAATATTGTCCAATACCGATATAGTGACCGATATATTGTGAATCCCTATTCCTTGAGTATTGTTTGGAAGAGCTTTTGGTTTTAACAGTTCTCTATGACTGATAAACAATAATTTTTATGCTATGCTAGAAAACTGATATAATGGCCGATATTGTAATTCTATAGTCTGTTTTTTTTTTGTTTTTGTGAATTGTTTTGTTTTGCATTGTGAATTGGAAAAATAAGGCCTGATAGAGTCCAACATTTGCCAAATTAAGCTGATGCCTATAGTACAAAAAAAACAACATTTTACGATATTGATATGGTCATCGATATATTGTGCATCCCTATTCTTTGAATACTGTATATTAGAGCCTTTTGGTTTTAAAAGTTTTTCCACATGTTTTATTTCTATTTAGCCAATTTCAAGCGGCCTATCGTCATTTTGGGCCCGCTGAATGACATTGCCAATGAGAAGCTTGCCAGAGAAATGCCTGATGATTTTGAAGTTGCAGGTATGAAAAATGTTTGTATGTTTTAAATTCAGAATTTCAAGTATGCAGTTTTCCTTAGCACTCCTTCACTGTCACATTTTTAATATTTCCATTTATATTTGTAGAAATGGTACCCAGGGGTGGAAATGAGAGTTCATCCAGTGTTATCAAACTGGACACAGTGAGGCAGATAGCAGAGCAGGTGAACATCTTTAAGACTTTTGATTTGTCACCATGTAAACTGACCTATCCCAAATTGTTTTCCCAAACCAACAAAAATGTTTTGTCTCGTCTAGGAAAAGCATCCCCTGCTGGACATCACTCCAACTGCAGTGGAGAGGTTGAATTATATTCAATACCATCCCATGGTGCTGTTTTTGGATCCTCGCAGTCGGAAAGATGTGAAGGCCTTGAGGCAAAAATACATGCCGGATTCCAACAAGAGCTCTCGACGCCTCTACGCTCAGGCCTTAAAGCTCAGGAAACACTACAGCCATCTATTTTCTGGTAAATTTTCAAAGTCTGTCTTCAAACTTCTTTGAAATTCTTTGTTGAAAATACTTTCAGAAGGTCTTTATTGCTCTGAAATTCAATCTCTTGTTCTTTGGTTTCCTTTACAGCACGCATTGAACTACAGCCTAGTTCTAACATGTGGTATGACGTTCTGAAAGACAAGATTCAGGTGCAGCAGGCTAAACCAGTCTGGGTTTCAGAAGTCACGGTAAGAACTTGTGTTAAATGGAGCTTTCATTCCATGTTGAAATTACTGTAATCTTGAGTTTCAAATTGGTAATAATGTTCATGTCTTTGTTAAACTTGTAAATAATAGTGGGAAACTCAAAATGTTAAAAACTCCCACTTGACCATTGAGATGTCATGAAACAAACACAACCCCTTCGATATCTCCTGACTTCTCAAACCTCCTGTTTCAATAGGAATTATGTCAGAATCTGAAAGAAGACTGTGTTTTTATGGTGACTTTAAATAAAAAAAAGCTGCTCATGGATCCATTTTGGAATTATGAGCGTTGCTGACTTGTTGGCCACTTAATTTTCTGCATGTTGATCTGTCTCGCACACAGTCGAGTGCTCAACCTTTCAAAGTAGACTCCTTTTTTTTTAATGCTAGCCTGTGTGGACTTCAACGCATATGCACTGCTGTTTTGTGATACACATTTGCTGATGGCGTGCACAGATGCAAACTGTCCTAAAAAACTTGTTTGCATACTCTTTGTTCTGATGATGAAAATTTGCATCACATGCACTGTAAGATGGAACGCATGCAGAAAATGGAAATATACTTTTGTCTTAAATGTAATCTCCGAGTTGTCAACCTAAATGTACCATTAGAATCAGCATGTTATATTTTAGTTGGTTAACAAGAACTTGTTGTGTGTCCAGTTGGAAGGAGGTGGCGACGAAGAGCTTGACGCACTGAGCCGCTCACACAACTCTGACTACCTCAGCGGTGCCAGCGACTACGAGGACACCGATGGCGAGCCCTTCACTGATGGCGAAACCTACACAGACAACGAAGAGCTGGAAGAGCCCACCGAAGGCCTCAGCAGACACCGCAGTGCATTGGCCCGTTCCTCGGAGCCCGCTACTGGGCAGAACCACAGCCCTAAGCCTCACTATGACCCAGAGCCATACCTGGAGGAAGAACCCGAGTACACCCTGCCTCCTGAAGTACCTCCTATCCTTCATGTTCCTGAGCCCCGGTCTTTACGCCTTCCCTCCAATAGCCCACAACAACAGGACGACACCCCCTCCCAGCACAGCTTCACCGATTCAGACTTCAGTACCACTGAGCTGGCCGCGCCACCGGCACCCTCCGACGTACCGCCCAACTTCAGGGCACCAAACCCCACAGAACTCACTGCAGATACCCCTCCACCACTGTCAGCTATAGAGGAGAAACTACAACAGGTACCATATATACCTGTTTCTCATTTACATTGTGCAATTCACTAAATTATAGTCATATGCAGGGTCCAAAATTAACAGTCACCAAAGCACCAAATGCAAGTAAAAATAGGTCTGGTCCAGTTTGACGCATATTCTATCCAAGAACCACCTACATAGACAGGTCTGTCTGACCAACATGAAAAGCAACTAATCATAGTTTGTCAATTTGGCAGGGCGGGGCCGGGTCGGGATTATACACACCAGGTCCCGTATCAGGCTAATCAAGCCTCTAAGAGGGATAAAGGCCAACTGCGGAAGATGGTGCGGGGGAGAGAGAGAGATCGTTTACGGACATGTCCATCATGTGTGTTTTTGTGTCTTTGGTTTAAGTTTACTATTAAAATTTCATTTATATCGTCATGCCGGTTCTCGCCGCCTCCTTGCCCTTCTAAATCCCTTTACACACATATGACGTACATGGCCGTAAACGATCTCTCTCTTCCGCACCATCTTCCACAGTTGGCCTTTATCCCTCTCAGAGGCTTGATTAGCCTGATACGGGACCGGGTGTGTATAATCACGACCCGGCTCCGCCCTGCCGCAGTCATGTTTTTATGTAAAATATTTTTAATTCCAGTTCATTGAAGTTGTTCAGTTTATGGAATAGTTCACCCAAAAATGTAAATTCTCCCTCATTTACTCACCCTCATGCCATCCCAGATCTTCTGCAGAACAAAAATTAAGATTTTTAGAAGAGTATCTCTCTAGGTCCAAACCATGAAAGTTATGGTGGCCTGAACTTTAAAGGTACAAATGGCTCAAGATGGCCGCATAAAGTAGTATATAAAACTCCAGTGGTTTAATCCATGTCTTCAGAAGTGATATGATAGGTGTGGATGAGAAACCGATAAATATAAAGTACTGTAAATCTCCACTTTTAATTTCACATTCTTCTTTTGTTTTTGTGAGTCTCATTCTTCGTGCATATCACCACCTACTGCCTTAGGGAGGATCATTTATAGTAAAAAAATGACTTAAATATTGATCTGTTTCTCACCCACACCTATCATATCACTTCTGAAGACATTAATTAAACCACTGGAGTCTTACGGATTACTTTTATACTGCCTTTATATTTTTTTGGAGCTTCAAAGTTCTGGCCACCATTCACTTGCATTGTATGGACCTACAGAGCTGAAATATTATTTTTTAAATGTTTGTTTGTGTTCTGCAGAAGAAAGAAAGTCATGCAATGAGGGTGAGTTAATGATCATTGAATTTTCATTTTTGGGTGAACTATCCCTTTAACTTTTACAACATTTATGGAACATTTTTGTTAGTTTACCTGCCATTTGGAAGGTGTGGCAATTTTTGTGCATTTAAAGTTAGATGTTATAAAATGCTCTGGTGAAGCTGTTGATCATAAGTTATGTTATTGTTTCAGGCCCGTATGGCAGAACCTGAAAGGAAGCCTTCTCCTGCATTCATAGTGTGAGTATTACTACATTATCTCTCAACTTGATGCTGATGTGTGTAATTACGAGCACTCCTCCATCTTCCATTTAAAATTGTTTTATTCAAACAGGTAGTCCCGTTCCAAACTCACGACATTGGTTGAGCCAATATTACTATGATGGGCCAGATTTTTTTAAAGTTCCACAAAGACAGTGTTTACATTCTTTGGGAAAAATCAACCTGTGAATAGCTTACTTATAGTTGTCTCTGCTATTAAGCTGGGATAAGAGTAAATATTTGAACAGCAAAGAAAATGTACACATCAGCTTTAAGCTTCAGGATGTTAAAGCTCTATTGGTCAATGCTTTAATAGGTCAATTTTCTTTTTTAGATTGGCCCATCATGAAGCCATGCAAATGCGGAGGACGCAGATCAGAGGAAGTGACAGTGACAGTGACATTAATGATGCCGAAAGAGATGATGATGATGATTATGATGACAATGATGATGAAGCTGATGATATTGAATGGGGACCAGCTACGGAGCTCTAATACATGGACCTCTCATGTCTCTTTTTGGAGCTGTACATTTACACAACCTTAATGAAAGAACTATAAAAAGGTTTTTTGAATGTGTCAGTGTTTTTTATTAAGTAACCTCGTGGACTTTTTGTAGATGAAGGTAATCCTGAAATGATTTTGAAGATTTGTGAACTCTGCCATTGTGTCCTTTCGCAGGTTTTTTTGCTGTAATTGATGTGCAGATATCTTCCTCAGGATTGTTTTAAAAAAAAAAAAAAAAAAAAAAATATATATATATATATATATATATATATATATATATATATATATATATATATATATATATATATATATATATATATATATATATATATATATATATATATATATTACCAGTTGTAATAAAGACTTTCTGAAGTCATTAGATATTGTTTTATGTTTTTCTATTTTTAAATAAATTGAACTTAACTTTTAACCTCTTTAATGATGATTAATGTTGGACACAAACAAAAAACAAATCAAACCAAAAAAAATTATAAAAAAATATAAACACACATCTTCTACACCTCTCTCTCCACTGTCCCTCCCCGAGAGCCCCCCCCCCACAAAAAAAAGACATTCTTGCCCCATTCCTCCACAAACAGGTCTAAACTCCCCAGTCTGCTGGATGCCCCCTCCTCAAATCACTCCTGAAATGGGGGTGCTCCTGCCAACTTCCAACCCCTTAAAATTATCTGTCTGGCAATCATAATACTAGTTAGGACCCATTTTTATCTGCATATTCTCCAAATGAATGACCGCCCCATCTCCTAAAATACAGAGTTTGGAGCAAAATTTTATTTGCGAGCCCAATACCTCACACATAAAACTCTGAATCTTCAACCAAAATTATTGGATCTTAACACATCCCCAAAAGACTTGGGTTATGTCTCCATCTTCTGATTGGCATCGCCAGCAGGTGGGTGTGTCTTTAAGACCAAGCCTATACAATCTAGAGGGGGTCCAGCAGACTTATGTAAAATCTTAAATTGCATAAGGTGAGCCCTTGCATCTCTACATGCAAACTTTAAATTTTTTTGAATTCTAGCCCACACTCCCTCCTCCAATACCAAGTTTAAATCTTTTTCTCATAATCTCTTGATAGAAGTTAAAGCTCTGTCCCCCAGACTCTGAATTAACAGGGAGTAACACACTGATGCCTCATGACCTTTTCCAAAAGCAGTGATCACCACTCCCAGAGTATCTGCTGCTTTAGCGGGGTGTAAACTACTCCCAAAAACAGTACAGAGCAGGTGGCTTAGCTGTAAATACTTATAGAACTGAGATCTGGGAATCCCAAAAAGTTTTTACCAAAGGATCTCTGCACTCCACTCTCATATTGGTCACCGAGTGTAGTAACCCCCCTCCCAGTCTACTCTGACCAAACATAATTTGGGGTTCAGCCATATGCTCAAGGCAACAGTTAAATAAATGTCAGAATTAAACACTCTGGACACTTTTGTTCATACCGAGTGCAAATGCAAGACAACGGGGTGTAACTTCTCCGATTAATTTTATAGAAAGGCTTTGTAATGGTGAAATAGGGGAAATAGGAAAAATTCCTGTTTATGATAAAACCATAAAACTTTCAGGTGGAAGCAACCAATGAGCCAAATGTCTGAGACCGAAAGCATAATAATAATAAACAATCTTGGGTAGGATTAGCCCACCTTTATCAATTGGCCTTTGTAACTTATTGAAATGTAATCTGGGATGTTTTCCATTCCAAATGAAGGACTTCGCTATGCTATCAAATTTGAAAGAAGAAAAGTGGATCTATAGGGAGAGATTGTAGCAGGTAGTTGAATTTTGGAATACAATTAATTTTAATAACATTAACCTTCCCAATCATCGATAAATTTAATGAAGCCCACCTGTCCACATTGTTTGAAAACCTTTTAATTAAAGGGTCAAAATTAACTAAATCAGACAAATTTGCTGGGAATAAAGTGCCCAAATCCTTAATGCCATATTTGGGATACTGAAAGGCACCACGGCTGAAAGGCCATTACTGGACAGTACACAGTCAGAGCCAAAGCTTCAGATTTAGACCAATTGATCAAGAACTTAGAAAATTAATTAATAATTCTGTGAATGCAAGGCATAGATCTAGTGGGGTTGGAATAATAAAATATCATCAGCATAAAGCAAAAGTTTATGCACCACTCCTCCCACCATCAACTCTGATGTGACGAAAATCATCCTCCTTTCTTATCACGGCTGCTAATGGTTTCAGGGCAAGACAGAACTGTAATGGGGAAAATAGGGCAACTCTGCCGGGTGTCTTTATTGGAACTTAATCCATCCATCCATAAAGTATTTCCGATCCCATATATTTCCAAAATATTAAAAAGATCAAATGCCTTTTTGGCTTCAAGTGAGATGGCAGCGACCAGAGTCTGATCATTCATCACTGACCACATAATATTGATGAGATGCCTAATGTTATCAGAGGAGCTGCGGCCCTGAATAAACTCCACATGATCTATATGTATAAGAGATGTCATAACTTTACTTAATAGTAAAGATTTTCTGACAATATTTTAATGTCTAGCTGGATCAGGGAAATTGGACGGTAACTCTTACACTCGATTGGATCTTTGTCCTTTTTAAGAATCAAACTGATCAGGGCTTGTGTCATGGTTGGGGGAAGCTTTCCATTCTTTAATGATTCTGAATAAACTTCTAACAAAAGTGGAGCCAGTTCTGTATCATAAGATCTAAAAAATTCAGTTCAAAGTCGTCTGGCCCCGGAGCCTTGCATGTACACTGCAAAAAATGATTTTCTAGACAAGCATTTTTGTCTTGTTTTCCTGTCAAATTATCTAAACTTTCTTAAAACATGATTTATTTACTTGTCAAGCAAAATGGGATAAGATATTAAGTCTTGGGGTAAGCAAAATAAACTTAATTTAAAGAGAAAACAAGTTTATTTTGCTTACCCCATTGGCAGATTTTTTTTTCTTGTTTTGAGTCTAAAGTTCACTAAATTTAGTCAGATTTATCTTAAAACAAGACTTAATATCTTATCCCATTTTGCTTGACAAGTAAATAAATCATGCTTTAAGAAAGTTTAGATAATTTGACAGGAAAACAAGACAAAAATGCTTATCTAGAAAATCATTTTTTTGCAGTGCAGGCAAGGCCTTAATTACCTCGTCAAGCTCCTCCAAGTTTATCTCAGAATCAAGATAATTTTTTTGCTCAGTTGTCAGTTTAGGGAGATATAATGGTTCCACAAAGTTTCTAATATCTTCATCAGTAGATGAAGACGTGGAGCTATAAAGATCAAGATAGAATTCTTTAAAAGCATTATTAATATCAGTGGCCGGATCTTGAATTTGTTGGAATTCAGGATTTTGCAAAAGGGATACATTAAAACGCCAACTATATGATAAGAGGCGACATCTCTAAACTCACCAGGGCGTGATCTGAGACTAAAATTTTTCCATTTGAGCAATCCACAACAGATGAAATGAGGAACTTAAATATATATATATATAAAATATATATTCTAGAATAAATCTTATGGACTGATGAAACAAATATATAGTCCCTACCAAATGGGTTCAAAAGTTTCCAAATATCTATAAGACCAAGATTTTTAAACATCACTGTTGCTCTAGGAGGCTTACACACTTTTTCTTCACTATGATCAAGGACTGAATCCATCGAAAGATTAAAGTCTCCCCCCCCATATTATATCGTGAGGGGTGTCAGCGGCTTGCAACATCCCTTCAAGATCTATAAAAAAAGCCCTGATCATCAATGTTAGGTGCATAAATATAAGCCATTTGCTTAAATATAAGCCATTACCTTTGCCACTGAGTTTCTGCTAAAACAATAATGACTCCTAATTTATCTTTAATTTGTTTGAGATATTTGAATTGTAGATGTTTACTTATCAATGTAATCACTCCCCTGCTCTTACTTGAGCCAGCACAGAAGAAAACATCCACCTCATATCTTCACAAATTTTTCAGCTTCCTGGGGGGATATATGCGTTTCTTGAAGAAACACTATATCATATTTCTTATGTTAAAGAAGATAAATTATTTTCCTTCTTTTTATGGGGTGCCCCAACCTGTTCACATTCCATGTGAAGAGAGACAATCCACTCATATTAACATTTGACATTTTCACATATTAGAAAAAATTGATTGTGTCAAAAAAAAAAAGAATATAAAGACCACTTTCCAACATTAGTGCAACAATCAAACCCAGAACCAAACAAACAGAAAAAAGAAAAACATGTGCATTAACCCTGCGCAAGACAGCGGCAACTGGTGTCCATCCCTCTAATCTCAAACAGTCCAAATATGCCTACGAGAGACCATGCGACAACTTTGCTGTCGGATTGCTCAAGTCCAGTGCTTCTGCACAAATTTTGTGAGACAGAATTACATAACAGAAGAAAATCTATAAAACAACTCCAGCCAATAGGCAGAATAACACATAGAACGTGTAGATTTATCCACATAACTGTCCCGAAGGTGTGTTCTTCAACAAAACAAACTCCAGACACTATGCGGAACCAACACACACACACACACACACACACACACGTTTCAGTTTCCTCGTGCAGTTGCGTAACACAAGATCTTTATCGGATGATCTCAGAAATTTGGCCAGAATTGTTTGGGGCCTGTGTCCCTCAGCAGATCTGCGAGCCGGGACTCCGTGAGCTTGCTCAATCTCCAGCTTATGGGATGTTATGTTGAGCAGACTCGGGAAGTGCTCTTCTAGGAATTTCACCATATCTCATTCCTCATGATCAGGAATTCCAACAATTCGGATGTTGTTTCGCCGCTTGCAATTCTCAAGGTCTTCCAACTTTTCCCAGATGCACTCCAAATCAGCTTTGTTCGCTAGCAGATTAGCAGCTAATTCCCTCTCTGATGACTCCAGACAATCGATCCGTTTCTCGACGTCCGGCAATCCTGTAACCAACTCAGAGAATTTTGCCTCCATCACCGTAATCGATCAACGTATTACAGCAAGATCCTCCAGGTCCGCTACAACCTTCGTCAGCATTACAGACATGGATCGCATTTGGCATCGCATTTCTCCTGCCACACCATCCAAATTGAGTCCCTGATCTGTGGCCTTGTCAGGGGCTTCAGCTTGAGCACGTAAGTGTCTTTTAATGTCTCCAGAGCCCGAGGATTTTGATTTTTTCTTCATAGAACAGTTATGAAACAGAGTGATTTGAACCTCACCAGTGTAAGACACAAAAATAATTAAAAACTAGCAAAGTGCACAGAGCTCGCTGTGCACACGTACGACCCTCGCATGGCATCACACGACTCCCCATGATGAGAGATTTTTTTAATTTTGGGTGAACTATCCCTTTAACACCTGCTTGTCACTATATATATATATATATATTCCTGATCTATGATATCATTGTGTGCAATGTCTTAAGTTTAATTTTGAGGTAAGTCAAGTCAAGTGTTTTTTTTTATTGTCATTCAACCATATACAGTTAGTACAGTACACAGTGAAACGAGACAATGTTCCTCCAGAACCATGGTGCTACATAAAACAACATAGGACAAACACAGAACCACATGAGACTACACAGACTAAATAACATACCTATATAAAGTGCACGTGCAAACGTGTGCAAAAAATATGGGACAGGACAATAAATTACGAACAATGAACAGGACAATAGACACAGTGAGAGACAGTGCAGCACCGACCAGTACACAGTAGTGCAAAAAGTGCCAAAAGTAAACATAACATACTATGAGATAGTGTTCTATGGACAGTAGTTATTGAGGTAGCAGACAGTTATAAAGTGACAATAATTAAAGTACAACTCAGGACACGTGTGTGTGCGTGTGTGTGTGTGTGTGTGTGTGTGTGTGTCAGACCAGTCTCTGAGTATTGAGGAGACTGATGGCTTGGGGGAAGAAGCTGTTACACAGTCTGGCCGTGAGGGCCCAAATGGTTTGGTACCTCTTGCCAGACGGCAGGAGGGTGAAGAGTTTGTGTGAGGGGTGTGTGGGGACGTCCACAATGCTGGTTGATTTGCGGATGCAGTGTTTTTTGTAAATGTCTTTGATGGAGGGAAGAGAGACCCTGGTGATCTTCTCAGCTGTCCTCACTATCCTCTGCAGGGCTTTGCGGTCTGAAACGGTGCAAGTCCCAAACCAGGCAGTGATGCAGCTGCTCAGGATGCTCTCAATAGTCCCTCTATAGAATGTAGTGAGGATGGGGGGTGGGAGATGTGCTTTACTCAGCCTTCGAAGAAAGTAGAGATGCTGCTGGGCTTTCTTGGTAATAGAGCAGGTGTTGAGGGACCAGGTGAGGTTCTCCGCCAGGTGAACACCAAGGAATTTGGTGCTCTTGACGATCTCCACCAAGGAGCCGTCGATGTTCAGCGGAGAGCGGTCACTCTGTGCTCTCCTAAAGTCAATTTTTGTTCAAGGTGAATATAACGCAGAAGTATTTTTATTAACTTTCCAATAAGTGGAATGATAGTATTTGGGGTAAAAAAGTGGCTTAAGGCCCTTGTAAAAAAACATTATTTTTATTTAAAAATTTGTATGAAAAATGTTCGAGATTAATTTATTTATAGAATACTTGAGATGTTATGAAATGCCAAATTGAAATTATCACAAAATGTAAAAAAAAATTAAATAATACTTTTTCAAAATAACTGCTTTGGAAAAGAGTTACTCAAAAAATCATTTTGACCTCTTTTTCTTAAAAAAAAAAAAAAAAAAAAAAAAAGAAAAGAAAAAAAAAGAAAGAAGAAGCAAAAATCAAGGTTTTAGTGAGACACAATGGAAGTGAATGTGGGCCAATTTTTGGAGGGTTTAAAGACAGAAATGTGAAGCTTATATTTTTATAAAAGCACTTACATTAATTCTACTGTTAAAACTCATGTATTATTTGAGCTTTAAAATGGTTTAAATCATATTTGTTTATAGTCGTTTTAGGGTTTGTTGACATTAAATCGTCATGGTAACGAAGTTGCAAAATTTTATATAACTTTACACAGAAAATGTTTATAAGAGATTTTATCACACAAAAATCATGTTTATACACATATCTTTTATGTCTTGTGGTTATAAAAATTGTGAGTATTTTAACGTTTAAAAAAATCGCCCCATTCACTTCCTTTGTAAGTGCCTCAATGGAACCTCGACTTTTTTTTTTTTAAAGAAAAGGAGGGACGAGTGGAAATAAATGGTTGTGGTAATCAATATTATACCACAATTCTTTCGATTGAGCTTAACTTGTATTGAACCCAGAATATTCCTTAAAAGTGTGCCTTTAGTCCCGTTGTACCCTAACGAGAAATATAAAATAATAAAAATAATAATAATACATAATCTTGATCATTTAAATTAATAGTAAATTAAATAGAGAGGAAACAAAGAAAATGCGCCATCAATAGTTCAGTTATGAATTATAATAATTTTTTTTTTATTATTATTTTAAATGAATACAAATTTATTTTAAAAAAGGGTTAAGAAAAATACGTTCTTTACAATCTAAATAATACTACTACTAATAAATATTTTGTAATAATTTAAATAAAAAGGAGAGGAAACTAAGAAAAAACGTTACAAATAGTAAACGCGAAAGAAAAGTTTGACTTTTATTTATTTGTGTAAAGAAAGAGGACAAAATGGGCGGTGTTTTAATGTTTAATTAAGCAGCAGCAGGTGCCAGAAATGAACATCAACATGCCGCTCAGACAGAGTGCGCGAGGAGATGACGAACAAAATATTTTTACACGTTAAAAAAAATGACGAATATCGCGGCATAAAGTTGTTTTACAACTCTTAAAGGCATGCATTATTTTATCCGGTCCCCATGCACTTGTCAATGCAGTTTCACGTGTCAAAGGGAAAGAAAGAGAGACGGGGGAAAAAAACTCAAAAGCGGATGCTCCCATGACTGTGTCTTCTGATCAGCGGCAGTAGATTCACAGTCAATGTGCGATCACATCAGAGGACTGAGACAGCCGCTCGAGCTCCGAGTGTATGGAGATAAAAAGCCTTCAAAACCTCGCATTGGTGCATTGAAATGGGGAGCCGGGGGGTGGGCAGCGGGGTTATATCGTAAAATCAAAGAAATACGCTTCAGATCCAAACACTCGAAGCTTAAAATGTTCTCGAAAAGGACAAGGGAACTGATAAAGACACACTCGATGTCAAAGAAGAGCCGAACAGGAAGCAGCCAAGCGCCTCTCAGCTCTCCATCAGTAAGTCGCACAGCATCTGGAGTCTTTTCCTCCTGTCAATCAACCTGACTGACATTTCTGTCTAGCGCTTGTGTTTTCGTGGCGTATTTTCAGTCGCTAAAATCGTTACGAATTTTCACTTTAAATTTTGAAACGTAAATATCAGACTTTACGTTTATCATAGACCGTTATGTTGTGTTAAGGACGGGCTAAACTTCCTTATTGAGATACGGCGCAGAGAGCGGCGAAAAGTTCGTGTTTTTGCCATATTTCTAAGAATTATTTGCCATTTTAAATGGTTTAATGTTTTCATTTTGGGTTTTATTTTACTCTAGTGCGATAGTCTGGTTTTGGGATTTCCTGCGACAATTAAATCCCTTAACTAGCAGTATGAAGGGCTTATGAAGCTAAATTTTGTCATATGACATATGTAGCCTAGCTTCAAAAGGCAATTTGAGAATGATATATGATGGAGTATAGGGTTATAGGTTGACTTTAACGGTATAAACAATAGTTGAAAATGT
This sequence comes from Moxostoma hubbsi, assembly GCA_032164185.1. Lineage (NCBI taxonomy): Eukaryota > Metazoa > Chordata > Actinopteri > Cypriniformes > Catostomidae > Moxostoma > Moxostoma hubbsi. The sequence continues at coordinate 8,208,101 of JAVLUX010000163.1, forward strand.
TGAAACGTGGAGCAGGTGGCAAAAGCTACAGTCCGTATGCGACGACTCAGAGGGTTAAGAAAACAAACAGCAAAAATAAATTGGACCTCTTACCAAATAGATCCAACATCTGGCTCAAACAGGTAGGTTCATATAGCACTAAATATCTTAATATATGTGTTTCACTGTCGCAGAAAATAACTTCATAAATGGTTAGTTTAGATGACATCTTTAATATCTAATTATCTTTTATATATCTAATACCTAATGACCTCATATTGAGAGACTTCATGGAATATTTTTATTTATAAAAATCAATGTCACACCGCTGGAGTATTGAACTGCACTACAAAAAGCTTACTTTACAAAAAGCTAAAAGATTATTAAAAATGGTGAACCTTTATGAAAGAGATGGTTACCAGTTACTGCATCTAAAACATACACTTTCCCATATTGTCTGTACAAATTTTAACAAAATTGTGATGTTGACTAAATAAGTAGGCTACATATGTCCATGTTTTGTCAATTCTTGTATTTATACCGTAGACTTTCAGACGATGGACTACTACGAATATATTTCCCCTTATATATTGAGTCGAATATTCTTGAAATGTTGGTTTTTGTGTCTTTACAAAAGTTTTTCTCGATGTAAATGCCCATTGTCTAAATTACATGTATTTTCGAATCTAATAGTGAAAATAGTTGTATTTTTGATTACATAATGGCCTTGTATGTTTACGAGTGTTTTAGGCCTCAACGAGACCAACTAGAGTGGTATCAACTCTGGGTTTCTGGGTGTGACAGGAAGTCGGCCACAGTTACACAATCGCTCTTGTGAAAGAAGTTCTGTTTACTAACAGCCGTCTATTGTAGTCTTGAAACCCGCCCCACAACTTTCCGCTTTAACATTTGGATTGTAGTTGTGTGTTTCTCTCAATCTGATACCCTTGTTTTCTACATAATTCAGCTCTCTGCTCTTCAAGAGCAGCCACGGAAAGATGCAATCGATGCCGCCACTTCTTCCCACACCTCTGCCAGTCCCTCTCCCTCGATCCTGGATGTCCCCTCTTCCTGTCCATGTACCCCCTTGACCCAGCACACTAAGCTGGTGGGCTGCCCATCCCCGATGGGCACCCTGAAGCGACCCACTTCTCTGAGTCGCAATCCTAGTGCGGCAGGATTCCCAATCCAGTCTTGGGTCTTCAGTAAGGGTGCAGGAAAATCCGTCATTACCCAGAGTCCCTCGCCCGAGACCTCCGAGACCACGGTGGCTATTGAGGTGGAGGACATTCCCTCACTGCTACGTATGGTGGAACGATTTGCCAAGGCGGTGGAAAAGCTAAAAGATGTTGTGCTTGAAGGTAAGATGATGGTTATGTTTTTGTTGTTATTTGATTTCAGAGAAGATTTTAAAGGGGAAATGTGACATTTTCTCTCATCCCAGCTTATCACTCCGAAAAATAGCTCTTTGGCTGAACCACATGTTAAAAATGAGTATTCTTTTAGATTAACAATTTTTATTGATTCACACATTTGAACATAGAAAAACAAAACATAAATACAGAGAATCAACATTAACCACTATTACACCTCCCAATCCCACCCTGGCCCCCAACATCATTCCAGTACATGAATGACGCACACAAAAACAAAATATATATATATCACACATTCATAAATGACAGATATCCACCCCATTTCTCCACAAACAAGTTAACAATCCCCAGTCTTCTAAATGACCCTTCTTCAAAGGCCACCACACTTCCCATCTCTGAGCACCACTACTGAAATGAGGGTGCTCCAGCCATCCTCCATCCCCTTATAAGTATATGTCTGGCAATCATGACACTGATTAAGATCCAACTCTTAGTGTCTATTTTCAGCATTGATGACCGCCCCATTGCCAAAAATTAGTATTATTAACTTAACGCAGTAATTTTAACTCAACACAAACACTTTGTGATGAAAGAACCTAGTTGTAATGAGTAAACCCAACAAAATAAGATATCAATGTAATTCAAATCTCTTTTTTTATGTACTAACTAGTGTGGGTGAATATTAGCATGCTAAATACATGCTGGTTGGAAGCTCTACAGAGTGTAGTTTAGTAACTATGCTATGGATAGCACAACAAATAAATATTTCATCTCATTGACACTTGACTTGTTGAGCAAGTCGATCTTTTGAAAAATACTTATTATGAGGAAAATTGTTTAGTGTGGTGAAAATGATGCCATAACAGACATATTGTTTCACAAATGTATTTAAATAATTTACACAATTATTGAAATGGTTTGTTTATTTCACTCTTTGTTGAGATTATCACAGTCAACATGTAATAATTTGTATTTTTCTAGTGGATTTTCAAAGTTTAATATTGAAAGTCTGGGTCTAGGTCAAGGCTAAAGCAATCTGTAAATTACAGAACTTTTGAAAGTACCAAAAATAAGTGATTAAGACAATGTAAAAAGTTTCTAAGTCTTAGAATTTGAATGTGACCTTCGTATAACAAAAACCTAAAAGTTATTTGAATAAAAATCAAATCCAGTGACCTGAGATCACTTGAAGATGAAGAAACACACTACTGAAAACTTGATTTAAGTCAAGTTCAATCTTCTGATTCACCACATGATGATTTGTACGTCAAACAGTCTCACCACAAACATCATATTCCTCTGGCGATCATGTGATCGGTAGAGGAGTGAAAGGGTGGATCTAAGTTTGCTTGTTAGAGGCCTGTTCTTCCTGTAGCTGCAGTAGAGTTGAGTTCCTGTGTGGTTCACCGCATTGGAACAGGAAACGGTACTCTCAGAGAACACCCCCTTTTGCTTTTATAACGCAAAACATGGCGCAATGACTTGTAACGTCATTTAGGGACATTTTGTCATACCAATAAAACTAGACCTTTGTTTTTGGGGAAATCTGTTAAAAACATCCATAATTGACTGTTTATTTCCTATTTGTTGAGGAAACTTTTCGACAAAATGATCTTTTTGGTACCATGATACAGACAGTAATGCCATTGTACTTTGATATATTAAATATTACTCTAAAGAGTACCATGGTATTACAATGTCACACATGTCCACCTAAGATTTTTTTTTTACTTCCTTGTTTTAGTCAATAATCATGTTGAGGTCCGAAGTTGATGTGAAACTATGGCGTGTGATTTCAACACAATGGCATGGGTTTCAGTGGTTGTCCCTGGGGCTATGCCACATTTTACACCAAGACATCTTCCAAAACCTTTTTACATTTTAAACAAGTGGCCTTCTTTCTCAGTGTAAAACTTGTTTTTTTATCTTCTCTTTGCTCTATACACAGGTTAACTGGACAAATGTGACACACTATGAATAATGCAGTGTTTCTCGCTTTAGAAAGTTACAGTTAAAAGCCATGCAAAAAGTAGCTTGTAAATGTGTCGCAGCAGACAAAAGTAGTGCAATACTGCGTGAACAGATGTTTGCTGCTTACACGTCTTGCATAACTTTACTGTTTTATGATCAGTGCAGATTTCCTGTACTTTTGCATATTACAGACAGACACATTTTACTCGTAATGAAGGTTATTAGGTGAAAGTTTGCGTATTTGAAAGTTGCAATCATAGTGTGAAATGTTCTTCATTTGACAAACAAACTGATACAGTTGTTAAGTACAAATTAGTGTTCAATTCACTGTAATATCCTGATTTAAAGGAATAATCTGCCCAAAAATAACTGCCTGATCTCATGAAAACTCAGCAACAGGAGGTTGAATGTTTTGTCTGCTAAAATTGGTGAATGATTACAGAATGTCTGAAAATTGCATTTTGACATTGGTGTAATTGGAGGACTGCTAACTTTTAACACTGATTAAAACACGTGGATGGTTTTTCTCAGACAAACAGGAGAACCGCAGACCGTTGGCCCATGAGTGTTTGGGGGAAGTTTTGCGTATTTTGCGGCAGGTCATCGGCATGTACCCTCTCCTCAACACTGTTGAGACACTTACTGCTGCTGGCAAACTCATCTCACAAGTCAAAGGTCAGAACAATCACAAATGCTAAAATATGAAGTTCTTAAGTGTGGCATTTGATCACACAGGATGGATATAATTTTTCTGAAAATCACTAAGGGGCCGTTCACACAATGCATTTTTACGTTTTTTTAGACGAAAGTCTGTAACCATTGCTCTCTGTTTTGTAGACGTAAAAATTTTGATTCCATGTGAAGTTAAAAAGAACGTCAACTCATAAAAACAAGTCTCGAGACACCTGAGTTGCATGCAAATACACATTTGGACTGAACGGCCCCTTATACATTCTATAGCTGAACTAATACATTTTTATTCTGATCTTGTCCAATTTACCATTATAATCAGAATTTGTCCATCTTTGCTTTCAGGATACCACTATCAAGTGTGCAGTGAAGCAGACAAGAAGGATTTTGAGAAGGCCATCGAGACTATAGCTGTAGCGTTTAGCAGCAAGTGAGTATGGAGTCTAGTTCAGTGATTAATTAATTAGTATGTTTACATACGCTGTTATAATCGAGCTACAGCAGGGTTTTGCATAGTCAACTGTCTACATCTGTCTTTCCAAGTGTACATTGCACAATGCATAATTGACTATTTAAAGTAAGGTCGTCAAATACACCGGGCTAAATGCATGTCGTGCATCACCTCTGTCTTTAGAAGCATGAGCACTTGTGTTATTGGATTTAAATAACTGGTCGATCCTCCTTTGGCAGCAATAACCTCAACCAAGCATTTCCGGTAGCTGCGGATTAGACCTGCACAACATTCAAAAGGAATTTTGGACCATTCTTCCTTACAGAACAGCTTCAGCTTGGCCATATTCTTAAGGTGTGTCTGGTGTGAACGGCTCTCTTGAGGTCATTCCACAGCATCTCTGTTGGGTTAAGGACTGGGCTCTGACTGGGCCACTCCTAAAGTTGGATTTTCTTTTTTTGAAGCCATTCTGTAGTGGATTTACTTTTTGGGTCATTGTCCTGCTGCATCACCCAACATCTACGGTGCTTAAGCTGGCCCACAGTCACCCTTTCATTTTTCCCTCTTATGGCAAGCGGTCCGGGCCCTGAAGCAGCAAAGCACCACCAAATCATGAAGCTCCCTCCACCATAATTCACAATTGGAATGATATTTTCATGTTGGTATGCAGTGCCTTTTTTACCCCATCCGTATTGCTGCTTGTTCTTCCAAAATAATTCAACCTTAGCCTTGTCAGTCCACAAAACATTTTCCCAGTAGTGTTCTGGAGTGTCAAGGTGTTCTTTGGCAAACTTCAGTCACACAGCAATGTTTTTGTTGGAAAGTAGAGGCTTCCTTCATGGTGTCCTGCCATGGACACCATGCCTGTTTAATATTTTCCATATAGTAGACTAATGAACAGATATGTTAATCGGTACTTTTAGGGAGAGTAGCCACAGTCGGCACTTTTAGGGAGAGTAGCCATTGTCTCCATTTATAGACTTAGTCTAACAGCTGATTATCTATGCTCTTTGAGATAACTTTTTAACCCTTTTCAGCATTATGCAAAGCAACAGTTGTTGATCATAGGTCTTCTGAGATCTTTTTTTTTTTTTTTGTGAGGCATGGTCCACATTAGCAGATGCTTCTTGTGAATGGCAAACTCAAAATGGTTGAGTGCTATTTATAAGTCAAAGTAGATCTAACCCACACGTCCAATCTCGTTTCATTAATTGGATGCAGGTTTGCCAACTCCTGACTCTTACTTTTGATGACATCATTAGCTTAGGGGTTGACATACTTTTTCCAACCTACACCGTGAAATGGCACAAACTTCCAATGTGCAAAGCATTTTGGGTTATTGTTTTGTTTGTGTCCAAAAATGAATCATATTTCATATTTTGCTTGCTTGAGTCGATTGCTTGCTAGGTTTTGTAGTTTCACTAATGTGCTGGAAGCAGCACTCTAAAAATGCTCTGTTAGATCATAGCTATAGAGAAATAACAGGAAGTTGACTTGTGGCTTCTACTCTTTTACTTAACGACAGCCCCAAACCCTCAAGGATATGTTTTTGACTTGGAGCTGATCATTATCATCTCTCTGCTAGTAGCTAATCTTTCATAATTGATTATTTAAAAGTCTCCTGGGTACTTCAGGTTATACTAACAAATGAATTGCAATACATGATTGAATAGCAGTGCAGTCATTAGCTTAAATGTTCTTAAAGTTTGTTCTCTGAACTTCTGTGGTCAAAACATTAGATCACAGCCCGACCAAGTCAACTTGACACTGTGTCTCATGGTACAGAACACTGTAAATGGGAAGGTAATGAACCAGACACTTCCACAGGCCTCTGCTATTTTTCCCTGGTTGTCATGGGTGTTAACTTAAGCCGGTATGTGTATAAACACAATTTTTACCTTTTTTCAGTGTCTCTGAACTTCTGATGGGAGAGGTGGACAGCAGCACTCTGTTGTCTGTGATGCCCACAGAGAAAAGCAGAGTAAGTTTGTACATGTATGTGTGTATCAGATTAATCATTTTTAAGAGTGGCTGTTGGCAGTAGTGTCTTGACTTCTTGAAAGTGCTGATTTTTTTTTTTTTTTTTTTTTTTTTTTTTTTTAAAGAAAACATAAATTTAAGATTTTTATGTTCTTTCTTGAATATTCAGTCTATGGAGAATCTTTCTGGTCATGAGTATTCACACACACGGAGTGACTCATCTGAGCTAGGTAGAGTATCTCATTTTCACAGTGCATTACAAAATACAGGAACGCACATAGGGATAAAAATATGGATACACTACTATTAAAATATAAAAGTATACATCCTGTTTGATTGTTTTTTCTTTAGCGTGAAAACCTGCTAAAGCTTCAATCTAGAATTTACATACTTAAAATCAGGCATCGAAGCATTATATTGTACGGTAAAAAGATGAAAAACTTGTGAATTTGAAAAATAGACCATTATTATTTTTAACAATATATTTTGCATCTTTAAATGATTATTTTGAAGAGATGAATATTGATTCTATTCTTGTGAATGCATGCTGAAAGTAATGAGTGCAGAAGAGGTGGACATCATACTGCAGCGCAGTGAAGGGGGCGTCGACTCCGCCCTGACGTACGCCAAGACCATCTCCAAATACATGAAGGATCTGATCAGCTATGTTGAGAAAAAGCTTGCACTGGGTAGGATCAAGTGTGGTCATTTATGGTTTCAGCACGTTTACATGCACGATCTTCGACCGATTATGCAGCGTTTCTTTATCAAGTTAAGGTTATAAACGGATTAAGCAAAAAACTATTGACCCAGGTAGATTTTTGCCTTTGTGGAGACTTGATCCCACCATGGAATAATAAAAAAAGGTAATTTTGACTTTATATCTCGCAAATTGTGAATATTTCTCATAATTGCATCTTTATATGTTGCAGTTGCGAAAATTGCTCAGTTGTGACTTTATATTCAATTATTACTTTATCTCAATTGCAAGCATTTATATATCACATTTGTTTTTATATCGAAATTAAAACATTAAAATATAACCATATATTTGTTTGCACTTTGATTCAAAGAACTTGCAAGAAATTGGTTATTCATTATTCGTAAATGATTATAAATAATCATTTATTTTAATTATATAAATATGTGCATGTTGAAATTGATTTTAATTTGTGGATTGGTAATTAGACCCATTGTTACAGGTATAAATCTTTGATGCAAGGATATGTTTGCATGCCATAAAATCAGTGGGCATACTGTAATTAAAGTCATTTTCTAGTGGACTTTTTTTAATAATAGGATCAAATGGGCAGATTCAGTTTATATCAAGATTTTTGGCAAGATAAAATTAAGTGTACATTGCCAATGCATTATTAGACACTATACATACGGATATAAAACAAATTGAATGCTTAAATTTATTTGCTGTTAAGTTTAAAATCTCAACTGTGTTCTCTGGCTGCGTTCGTTTTTGACACTGGTTCAGATGACCGTGAGTAGCTTGCCTGTATCTCTCCCACACCTGGCTCACCACTTGCAGGTGAAGTCTCCGGTCTCTATTCTCTGACAGTAAATCCGCTGCTGTTTTTACTATGCCCGGGAAATGCACCACGCGTAATAAGCTCCACACAATCAGTTTCTGTGCTAGGTAGGTGGGGTCAAATATAAATTTTACGATGCATCGCGATCTTCATTTGAATGATCTCGATGTTGATTCTTAAATCCAAGATCAATCATTTACTCTGCGCATCTCCACTACAATGAGAGGAAATCACTAGCATTTGCAACCAAATTTCGTGCTATGCAACTACAAATGTATATATTTGTCAGGCTGATAAATGTTTAGATTTCACTTACCAGTGAATCAGGGCCATAACCAGGGTTTGAAAATTAGTGAGGTCCACGGTGAGGTGTCAAGACTTTTACAAAAGTTACACCTACAAAAGCAACGTATTCTATACATAACAATTAAATCTAAAAATTAAAGGACAGAAACCAATAATAATAATAATAATTCTTAAATATTTAATCGCAAATGCAGTTAACAATATTAATACAGAATTTGTCACATAGAAATGCACATTTTGACCAAAAAAAAAAAAATACTCATTAACTACAGAAAAATCAGCAAAAGTAAATTAACAAATTTATGTAGGACTATGTTAACTCCGTTACATATTAATATTATCCCAAACAATTAACTGCTTTCCTTTTGCCAGACTCTTTATTATTTAAAGGTGCACTCAGTAATTTTTTCCCCTTTAAAAACATTTTACTCCTGTAGAAGAATAATTTTGAAACGTATGTATAAAATCATGACCACTCGCCTGAAATGAGGACTCTAGTCATATCAGTGACCTTATAAAAGCTGGTTTATTCTACATGGGGCAGGGGTGCCCTCATGGGGGCTGCCATTTTAGAATCGCATCTGAATACTACTCGTTCAAACTCCGTGACCATCTTGTTCTTGCAAACTTTCACTCCTGGATTAAATGAATCATGGTTGATTGTGAATAGTGAATTTCTATAATGGCATCAGTAACTGAAAACTATTGATTTTGAATGAACCGTGTCACTGTCAGTCCAAGATGACATGAACAAAAAGTTACTATGTGCACCTTTAATTCACCTTTTTCAATTAAAATTAATTAGAAAGGAACATATTTACAATGGAGAAAAGGTAATAACTTCATCCTTAGTGTCCATGCTTTAAAGCCTTTTTGTTAAATTCTGCTTTTATTTGCCTATGTCAATTTACCATTGTTCGTGCGTAGTATCCAGACTTTAACTATGGTATTAGTAAGATTATGATAATTGCAGGTGAAAAGGAAAAACAAAATCACCATGGTTAGATGTAATTAACAATAATAAAAAATTAAAATTATATGGAATTTGTAATGAAAATCAATATACTAAACACGTGTATAAATAATAAATACCTCCAAAAAAAGTTACTTTTATTGCCCTAATATACTATATTTACTGTTTTTGTAGGCTAATAATATTTATTATAAATATATACACAATTTCTGGCAAAGTTAAACGGTCAACTATTAATTGCAGAAATAAACGTGTCAAATTTCCCAGTCCTTATATTAATTATATATTATAATTATCGAAATAAAGTAGCAACTGTGAGGAAAGTATTTATTTATACATTTTTGCTAGATATGAAGTCTCAATTGAGAAATATAAAGTCAAAATTACCTTTACTCCGATTTCACGCTTCATGGAAACTTATAACACAATGATTTAATTTCTCATGTGAATGCAATCTCATTGTCAATGTTTTTAATAAGCTGATTTTTGGTGTAGTTATTGGCATATTGGGGTGCATATAAATGTGCTCATTGATGTCATTACATGATTTAAATGACTAAAGTGCTATAGGTGTATAATGTGACTTATCAAAATGTATTAATTAGACAATTTGCATAAAAATAATAAAGGTTCTAATAACAAAAAAGAGTCTTTCCTTTTTAATCTAATTTAGAGCTAGAGTTCTCCAAGGGTCTACAAAGGATCTATCAGTCATGTAAACAGACCATCACACAGGTGAGTTTCATTTTGATGCAATCTTCAAGGTTTCTTACTACCTATCTGTTTCCCTTCTCATTCATCTCTTTTTCTTTCCATCAGCCCCATATGCCATTTTTCTCCATCTACTCTCTGGCATTGGAGCAGGACCTGGAGCAGAGTTCTGGGATGCACCAGGCAGCCTCCACACTGCAGAACCAAACCTTTATCATGGTACAACACCTTTATTATGTCCATCTCTTACCCTTCATTTAATATTACTTTTTGTCCTACTTTTATACTTTTATGGAATGCCCCCCTTTGTAAACTGTTCACTTCACTTTGTGTTCTTCCACAGCCTCTTCTACTCCGCAAACAAGAGCATGAGAAAAAACGCAAGGAGATCAAGGAACAGTGGTTGAAAGCCAAGAGAAAGCTGGTAACTCATGTCAAACACAATACTTATGATTGCTATTTGGTATTACTTGTGGTTCTATGTTTGCATTTTCATTCCTGGATGCTATAAATAAATAAATTTTTTACCAAAGTGAATTAAAGTCCAAAAACCACGTAACTGACCAATACTGGGACATGCAACAGAAGACCCAGTGCTTGCTAAGCTAGGCCTTAGGCCAAATCCACACTAAGGAGTCGTTCACACAAACATGTTTTTCAATTGTTTACCCATCTAAACATGCATTAAACTAATGTCTTTGACCATGGGCGCCTGCAGGATTTCATCCGAGGGTACGCATAGAAATCTGCCCAAGACAGCCTTAAATCTAGGTGGGTCCGGGAGCATGCTGTCCCTTGAGAATTTTGAGAAAAAGCAACACCAAAGCATTCAATTCTGGTGACTTTGAGAGAAGCATTTTTTTTTTCTCAAGTAAGAGTAGCATTCATGTAATTATTGGCTAAAAGCATTTCTTCCAATAAACGTTCATAACAAACGCCCATCCATCTAGCGAATGTTTACATGGAAAACAATTGAAAAACAGTGCGAGCGGACGCAAAAACACTTTCAGTTTTAACAGCCCCTTGTTCACATAACACATCACTAGCTGAAGTTTCTCAAAGTTACCACTCAAAAACAGCCTTTTGTTTCAGTTGATTGTAGGTAAATGTCCACTGTATCAGCGCTGTTTGTTCTCTGTATTCGTAAATATGCCGATACTGATTTACTGTGTGAGAAACGGCTTCAAATTATTCAATTCACTGAAAAGAACTGACTCAAAATAATGATTAATTAGCAAATTGGGCATTTTTAGTTCTTTCAAACAGCCAACGGCATACGGGAAACATTTCGTGATTGGTGAATAGGTCAATTGGAGAGCTCATGGTACGGCGTTACAGCTTCTGGCGCCACTGTCTTTGACTGGTGCACCATGTTTCACCATTTTGTGCCATGTTTTTAGATGCCATGTTAAGTTAAAAAGGACTGTTTCGACATCTGCCTTCTGTTCGATTTAGTTGCTCTGCGTCTAGCTTTTGTTTAGCACAAGTATACGTTCAGTCTGACCAGCCCCTAATCCATTTTTGTTTCGAAACTGTCTAATGTCATTGTGGTTTTGAGAGCACTTTCTGAAGTCTTAGTTTTTTCAGTGGATGAGACATAAACGTTGCGAAATCAATATGTTCTCTAAATGAAAATGTGGCCGTGGCCTAAGGCTGTGTAAGGCTATCTTGCTATGTTTTCAACTCTCAACAACAACGGAACAGCGTTTGTGCATAAACATGCACCAAAAACTGAGCGTTTAGAAAATGCTATCCATTACAGCATACTTTGGAAACTATGATCTTTAGGAAACTGAAAATGGATTTGTGGGCATGTGGCCAAGAAGCACCAAACAACTGTACATACAATAAGTTGTTGAAAAGAATAGCTATACAGAATCCTATTGCTTTTGCTGTGTAATGAGGTTTATGAAGAGTTGTTTGTGTATGTGTCTATGAACAGATGGAGTGCGAGGCTAACCTGCGTAGGGCTAAGCAGGTCTACATGGCACGCTGTGAGGAATTTGACAAGGCGAGGACGGCGGCTAACAGGGCTGAGGAGGAGGGTGGAAGCTCTACCACCAAAACGGTAGACAAGAAGAAAAGACTGGAGGAAGAGGCACGCAACAAGGTCAGCACTTTACCTGAAACTCCCATAATGCACCTCTCTGTTGGAGCTCAAAACTGCAACAATAAGAATCTTAACCGATGATTGATTATCATTGTTTGTTGGTGATTCATCAATTTCCAAAGCAAGAATATTGAGTTTCTGGCAGGTTTTCCAAAATATATGTGTGTGTGTCTCTCAGGCTGAGGAGGCGGAGGCCACATACAGGACCTGCATCGCAGATGCGATCACACAACACCAGGAGCTGGAGCACATGAAGGTCACAGTTCTGCGACAGATCCAAGAGGTCATCAAACAGACTGACCAGACAATTCGCTCAGTAAGTAACTACACGTGTTCACTCACAGAAGCATTTGTACCACACTCCAAAATTAACACTAAGCAAGTGGAATAACCCAGTAACAATTGTAAATTGCAATATAACAACAATAGTCTGAAATCTTGCTGACATAAGTTAGGTTTGTGAATAAAATCAAAGATATAAACGGCCTACAAAATAAAAGTAACTTTTTTTTTTCCACAACTGTGTGTGGTTAACTGTTGACTGCTCATTATCTGGCTTATTACAAGACTACTTGCCAAATAAATAAATGGACATGAAATATTGATATGAGTTTAAATCATTTTATTAGCTTGTATAGATCGTAGAGTAATACGAGAAGTAGGAAATATGACTCGCAATACACACATAACCAATCAGATGTGTTTTAATCCCTGGATACGTGGTTTTTACTGATATCAGACCACTAGATGGCGCCATTGACCAATCAGAATAAAGTAGTCCATAGACCCGTGTAATAAGTCATAAAAAAACCTTTGTACCCTTCCCAGGCCACCATCTCCTACTACCAGATCATGCACATGCAGACAGTAGCACTGCCAGTTCACTATCAGACACTGTGTGAGAGCAGTAAACTCTACGACCCTGGACAGCAGTACGCTACACACGTCAAAGACCTTCAGATGAGTGAAGAGCCTGAGAACCATTATGAGTTTGAGCCCTATTCTGCCTCCACCAGCCAGTGAGAGACCTTCAACTCTCTAACACACAGACTATAGCATAGAGACATACATACATTGATCTTGTGTGGGGAAATTGGGGTGCATTAGTAGCCAGACAATAATACTGTGGAGTACACAAAAAGTACCACATTTAATACAGTAAATAAGGGACATTAAAAGCTATAAATTACACACTGTATATATTACAATAAATACACAAGATTGGAAAGAGTAAACATTATAGACCAGAATAAACATTTATACAAGAATTTACAAGATTATGGAACTGGATGTTATGTTGTCGTTTTGTGTCATCTAAGTCCGTCAGCCAGAGTTCGTGCTGACAGTGCTAATGCAGATGCTCGGAGTACTGCTGAAGTACTGTCCTCCGCAGGAGATGCAGGAGATACAAGCTCCTCTCAAAAAGACGAACAGAAGAGAGGTATGTGCAAAAAGAGATTTCATCGACAGAAGTTTGCATTATATATTGTACATTGTTAATTTTTATATATACAGTACATTTAAATATGTACTGTATATATTAACATATGTATATTTAGGGATGCTCCGATGTGGATTTTTAAAGCCGATACCGATACTGATCATTTCACCTTTTTATTAGGATCTGTCAAAACTGGCTATATGTAAGCTTTCTGCATACTGTCACCATTTAATTTACCTCTTCCCAGTAATATCACTTTGCCTAGATTTTGCTGACAAAAACGGTTTAAAAAGTTTAAAATGTTTATTAAAAAGGCTTCTTTTTTTTATAGCAATAAAACTTAACGTGACAATTTTGGTTTTTGGTTCATTGTCATTATTTCATATAATTATTATTATTCCTTATTTGCGTTATATTTAATACATTATATATTGGTATCTTAATATTGTATAAAGAATTATTATATTTATATATTCCTTCCCTGTCTTCATTTAGTTGGACGATTGTATTAATAGTTCATTTTTCACTTGTTGCTGCTTGAACTCTGAGGGGAACATGCACTCTCTCATGAGGGCAAGAGATGAAAGGAAAGCGGAGAAAGAGTGCATGTTTACAGACTCTACTGGTGCCACTATAGTTAACAGGGCTGTAGTTAGTGGGGTGAAAGGTGGTAATGATTCTAGGGCCCCACAGCTAATTCTAATCTGTATTTGTTAATAGGAAAGGGGCCCAGAGCAATATAAAGTCAGGGGGCCCAGAATACCTTGCTATGGTATAGATTGTTAATTTCATTTAATTGGGAGATATTTAATAAAGATGTTTGAATTACACCACATTTTGTAACTCGAGTTATTACTGAGATCCCTATCAGTGACTGTGAAGCTGCCACCATGAACGATAATAGGGACCAGTTCACAGCTTGCGCTACTTTCCCTTTGTTTTTTTCACGTGTGAAGCACCGCATTAACAGCACAGTACACAAACTTTTCATATTGATTTCAAACAAGATTCCTGAACACTCCACCTGTTTTTGATAGTGCCACTTTGTTTACACTTTTCTTGGAAGTCAATCTAAAAAAGGCTTTCTTAAGGTTATCTCTGTGTATTCATCTTGGATTATATTTAACAATTAAAAAATGTCATCCTTCAGTTTTAAGAGTGAATGTCAAGTGATCAAAGTTATGTTGATGAGTTAAAGAAATGTGAATTATTCTTGTATCGTGTCAGCTCGAGGTTACATGAGCCACAAATCCTGGGGCTCTACAGTGAGTGATACAGACAGTGTGGGAGGAGGAAGTGTCCTGGGATCCCCTACGACCAGCACTGGTATGACTTCCTGTACATGATTTAATTACCTTTACATTTCTGAGTGATGACACTTTTTATCTTTTCACCTGCCGATTAAGTGGTTGAAAATATCCAATTCACTTTACAGTGAAGGGGGTGCTGAACCATATTTAGGGACAAAAATCTAAGATTTTGCATTAAAAAATGCTGCATGGAAAAACCAAGATGCAAATAAAATCTCAAATGCGCATAAAAACATAAACGCTCACTTGAGGTGGATAATTTTTTTAATGGGTATGAAGACATGCACAAACTACAATGGAAACACATTTACAGAATATACAGTGGCAAGAAAAGTATGTGCACCCTTTGGAATTAGCTGGTTTTCTACATTAACTGGTCATAAAATGTGATCTCATCTTCATCAACATCACATGTATAGACAAACACAATGTGCTTAAGCTGACAACACACAAACTGTTAGAATCTTTCATGTCTTTATTGAAAACATCCCATTAAACATTCACAGTGCTTTGGAAAAAGTAATTGAACCCTTGGATTTAATAACCGGTGGATCCTTTGGCATCAGTAACCTCAACCAAGCCTTTCCGGTAGCTGTGGATTAGACCTGCACAACGTTCAGGAGTTTTGGACCATTCTTCCTTATAGATTTAGCAGATCCACATCAGTAGATGCTTCCTGTGAATAGCAAACTCAAAATGTTTTGAGTGCTTTTAATTAGTCAAAGTAGCTGCATCCCACACCTCCAATCTTGTTTTAATATTTGAAAGGCAGATTTGCCAACTCCTGACTCAAATTAGCTTTTATTGACATCATTATTTATACATAAATGCAGGTAATTCAAAAGGGTTCACATACTTTTGCTTGCCGCTGTTTTTAAGTAGCTTCGACATCCATTTTCATTTCTTTTTTGCAGCAATTTCCCCAGAAGTACTGTTTTGTTCTATTAAAAACATGGGATGGAACATTGCTTTATTCTCTTATTATTTTTGCAACATTCCTGTTTTGCACATAAATTAAATTCGTAAATTGCATGGAATCATGCCTACAGAAAACTGGTTGTGAGGTCTTTTTACTAAACCACTCAGAACACCTTAGCAACCACATTGCAACACCCTGCGAACCATCCACAACACCATAGCATTGAAGACGATACTTTTGCTTTGACAAGCATCACTCACATTTTCTTCAGTAAAATGTAGCATTCCTTTTGTTATTCTTTTCAATGTGTAGGTGACATAAGTAAAATGGCCCGGACATCATCAACTGGAACAATGTCATCAAATGAAGATCCAGATGAGAAAGACTCCAACGATGCTTCGTTTGAAACTCCAAGTGAGAGAATATAGTAGATGAACCTCTACATTCATAATCTATGCCTTGTTACAAGATTAACATTTATTTTTTATTCAAACATGTTCCTTACTGTTTGCTCATCATTTTATACAGATATAAATGGCATCGAACCTGAAATGGCAGTTCCCACCGGGCCGTTTCGGAATGTCGGGTTGTCGAAGGCCGCTCAGACGCACAAACTGCGTAAATTGCGCTCACCGTCCAAATGCAGAGAATGTGACAGCTACGTTTATTTCCAGGGAGCGGAGTGTGAGGAGGTGAGGTCACTGTGGCTCTATCCTCTAGGGCAGTGGTTCTTTACTGGTTCTGCTTAAGGACCCAAATTTAACATTGGGCATCAAGTGGCGACCCAACAAAGAACTGAAATTGTTTATCTCAATAAAAGTTACAAAAATATCCTTTAAGTCAAATATGAAATGTCAATCCTACCATGAACAGCAAAGGTCCAATGATATTTACTACTTTACTAACAATTTTGTAATTGGATAAACAACAGCAGAAGAGTGATTCACCAACCTAACACATGAAACAAACACTGGACCAAATATTGTATTGGCATTACTAAGGCCAAATCCACATTCACATGTTTTCGTCAAAAAACGCATTGATTTTTGCTACGTTTACACACCTTGTCCACAATGGAATACACTCTCCAGTAATTCAGACTTTTAAATGAAAAATGTATTCGTGTGGACGTGGACTCGGTTGCAGATGAATTTGCGACACATTAAATCCGACACATGGCCTTTGATGCCAGCATCAAAAGATATGGCAGTTATTCCTGCCTATTTCATTTCTTTAATATTTTAAGCATGTTTTAGCCCTGCAGTTTGTGACCCTATCAGAACAGATCTGCCACCAGTAGAGAAGCACTGTTGTAGGATGTGGCTTTTTTTTCCCCTTTTATCTTCAAAATAAACTGTAGACAGCTGGTTTACTAAACATATTAAATAATTATTTAACATTTCCCTTTTTTTTAGTGTTTTCTGGCCTGTCACAAGCGCTGCTTGGAGACTTTGGCCATTCAGTGCGGCCACAAGAAACTTCAGGGCCGCCTGCAGCTCTTTGGGCAGGATTTCTTGCAAGTGTCTGCCAACAGCCCTGATGGCATCCCCTTCATTATCAAGAAATGCATCGGTGAGATCGAGAGAAGAGCTTTGAGAATGAAGGTAAGCCACAGTGGTCTGAAGGCTAATGCATATCAGATTAGTTTTCCTGTGAGCCGTTCCGTCTCATGCATGGTCGAGTGCCTAGCCTTACAGTGAATACTCTCATGTCTGCTAGCTCATACGGACACATTTGGTGCATGCACACTGCAATTGCTTTTTGGTACTCTTTTTAGTTGTCGTTACAGACATGGACTGTCTGCATGTAGGCCAAAGTATACTTCAGTTTTCCATGTGCCGATATGCGTCACGCACAGTGTGTTCGATGCAAATTTCATCAGCACAGTAAACAAAGACATGGACTATCCGCGTCTTTGCATGTCATTAGGGAATGCAACTACCGTTGAGTGTGCAGAGAGGAGTCCTAGTGCGCATGCATCAAACGTGTACATACGGACTTGCGGATCAAAAGAGTATACTCTGAAAGGCTGATCGCTCAACCGTGTGTAAGATGGAACGACACGTTGAAAAACGAGGTATATCCTAGTCTTGTGTAGGAATATTGGGCTGCACACAAACAGAACATGAAGACGAAGAGAAGTGGACTGCACACGGACAACTGTATTTGTCGTGTATTTGGCCAAGCCAAATGCGGCCAAAAGAAATGCAAGATCTTTGCTGAGTGCTTCCTCTCTTTTTAGGGCATTTACCGGGTGAACGGGGTGAAGACGCGGGTGGAAAAGCTGTGCCAGGCATTTGAGAATGGCAAAGAGCTGGTGGAGCTGTCCCAGTCCTCGCCACATGACATCAGTAATGTACTAAAGCTCTACCTGCGACAGGTGAGACACCATAACATGAGGAAAATAATTGCTAAAATATTTTCATTATTGTATAATGTGGAAATAGTTAAATGCAGTTCTTGTTCTTTGCAAATAAGTAGCCTAGATTATTAGCAGTGTTTATCATATCTTCATTTGTATTATCCGTGAAGTTTTAACATCCTTTATTTGGTTCCTAATGCATTTGTTCCTTAGCTTCCAGAGCCTATCATGCCTTTCCGTCTGTACAATAATTTGATGGGTCTGGCTAAGGAAAGCCTGGCAGTAGTGGGTCCAGAGGGAGCTGAAGCTGGTAAAGGGCCCGACCTGGTGGACATTGGCCCTGAAATAGACCCTGAACTTCTGGCCCTTGTAGGCAGACTTAAAAATCTGCTTAAAGAGCTGCCAAAACCAAACACCAGCACTCTCCGCTACATAGCACGTCACTTGAGAAGGTTAGCTTGAGACGTGAAGTTGACTTCTCACATTTCAAGGCTTATAACATACAGAGCTTCCAAACTTGGTTTATATGTTTTCTTCAAAGTTACTAGACAATTCCAACATGGAAATAAAGTTTTAGGCTTTTCAAAAATGTAAAATAAAGAAATGTATGACTCACAATGAATATGAAATATTTACGTTTCTGCACTATGGTCACTGGGTAAAATGTTGACTGTATAAAGCTTGAATTAACAGTTTTTTTTTGTGTTTTTTCAGGATTGCAGAGCTGGAAGACGACAATAAAATGAGCCCAAGTAATCTAGGTATCGTGTTTGGCCCCTCACTGATGCGGCCACGACCTACAGGAGCCACAGTGTCACTGTCCTCTCTGGTGGATTACCCATTCCAGGCACGCATAGTGGAGACCCTCATCGTGTTTTACTCCTCCATCTTCCATTCTGAATCCAGTCGGCCTGCAAGCACTAGCACAGCCCGCTCGCAGTCTCTACAACAGGTTTGTGATTTATAAATACACAGTATTGTGTACTGGATACAATCCTTCATATTGTGTAATGTATGATTTGTTTTGAATAAATGGTGGCTGACTCATTTCCTGTTGGCCAGTGTGACGAGGAGGTGGCGGGAACCGGCTGAACAGTAAACAAAATTTTAATGAGAAACTCAACTTAAACGTAATCAAACACTGACACATATGCAACGCAGCCATGTGCATCTCCCTCTCAAACCGGTGCCTCCAGCTGCCCCTTTATCTCACTCTTCCGCTGATTCAGTGCTCCATCACGGCCCGGCCAAGCCCCCCTCCTCGTCACAGATAGAATTTTTTTTATTAAAGTTTAACTTCATAATGGGAAATGTATAAATTTGATGGTTTGGTTTGTGCAGGAAAGCAGTATTGATGAAGAACTCTGTTTGAATAACAGTGATGAACGAGCGGTCACAGATGAACGTAGTGGTGCAGAATCGGACAAGTTCGAGGGCCATGGTATAACATTTCATACTTTTTAAATGTTATTTATTTTATTCTTAATCATTTTTACATATATTTTATGTGAATGTTAATATTTTATGTATGTATGTATGTGTGTGTATATTTTAAAAAATTCATTACATTTTAAAATAATTGTATTTAATATTTCTAAAATAAATGAATATAATTTGGTCATTTACATTTTTAACTATATATTAAACATATTTTAAGTGGTTTAAATTCATTTCATTTAATTATTTTTTAATATTACTAAAAATCTTATTCCTTTTTATATTATGTATATTTTAAACTTAATTTCTTTTTTATATTATAAAATTACTCAAATCTTAATATTGTTATTTTTAAAAGTATTTATATTATGTATATTTTAAACATAATTTTCATATTAAACAAATTTTATATAATTTTATTTAATAAATATTCCTAAAATAATTTTTTACATTCAGAATTTACGTTTAAACATTTTCTATTGTTTATTTTAAACTTAAATTTTGTAATTTTAAAATGTTAATTTTAATTAATATAAAAAAATTACATTGTATATTTTAAACTTTAATTTCATTATATATTTTAATAAATATTACTCATTTTAAATTATATAAAGTATAACAATACATGTATAACGTAAATATGAAAATAATGAAATGTACATATTTGCATTGTTTTAAAGTTTTATTAATATTAGTACGTTAAATGAAATTCATTTAATTAAACACTTTTTAATCTCAATTTAAAATTATATAACAGTAGAACATAATGCATAATGTAAATATTTAACTTTTTAACTATTTTTACATATACAGTATATTTTAAACATTAATTTCATTACAAATGTATATTTAACTTAAAAATTTTAAATGACAGCGTAATATTTAATGTATTATTACAATTACAAAATAACATTGTTTAATGCGTTTATCAGGACCTTTTTATTTTTCTTCTTGATTTTGTATTACTGCAGGATTGCATAATATCTTTCTACCCATATTATATATTTTTGTTGTGCCCTGTTTCAGCAGAGAGCCCTACTGGAACCCCATGCTCTCTGGTGCAAAGTCTGGACTCCGAATCAGAGCCAGAGGAGGAAGGGGGCAGTTGTGAACTACAACCCCCCAGGCCTACAGACCCCATAATCCCACCCGTCCTTCTGGTAAACCTGCAGAGCCCCTCTGACTATTGCAGCCACCCCCCTGCCCTCCCTGAAAGCGAACCTCCAGAATTAGACGAACCAGAGGACATACCAACAAGCTCACTGGCAACATTAAACATCAATTAGTCTAACAATACCACTGACACACTGGTGGACGAATACCAAATTCAGGACAAAGCCAGGGTTTGTTGAAATGTGATAAAGTACCAATTTATCATGAAATATTTTTATATTTAAAATATTTTAGCTCAATTCTTTTGATTCATTGGGTTTTTAAATACTTATCAGCTTCATTTTACAGTGGTACACTTCTAGTGTTTTTAGGCAAGTTATGATCATATATTGTATCATATGAGATAATATACCCAGTCTGGACAGTGTTATATTGAAATGTCTCTTACATTTTTATGTGTGCTTGTATTTTAATAAAGAAAACATGGATCATTTCAAAATACCTTATATTAGTTTGTAACAGATGCCAATCTACTGGGTTCTTTATAGTGCTAATAATACTGTAATGTGGGTGAGGCCATTACATCACATGCCAATCAGATTTTATGCCACATTATCACCAGGATACCACTGCAGCCAATGAAGGAAGGGTTTTGCAGTTTAATAGCCATGCATTTTACTGAACAATGTGCATACTTCTCCCTTCTGTTCCTTAAACAGGGAGATATTTGCATAAGAACATCGCTGTCTGGAAGGGGTGTTCTCGTTCTCTACTTTTAGAAGGTTTTATTAAGTTTACAAGCACAGATGACACCTCCAGGCAAGTTTTGATGTAACAGAATCGTTTATTTAAAAAAGGAATAAAAAAGCTTAGAATAACAGGGATGGAGAAAATATTTCAAACCTGTAGGGGGGGAAAAAAGCAGCTTTGTAAGCATACATGACACCACTGAACAGATGTGCATAAAAAAATCTTTCTACAAATAGCATGGAACTATATAGCAGAAACCACCATAAATGTTTACATTTACTTAAGAGTGCATTGTGTCTTGCAATATTGTAGTATTACTAACTTCATAACCATTACTGGACCAATCTGTATGTGATGTACCGCCCAGCAGTCTCACTTGGTCTGATAATTTTAACAACCTGAAAAAAAGAGAAGACCGATATGTCAATTCCACCCAGCAAATGAAGAACAAAAAGACATCTAGATTGTATTCACTTCTTCACATGTGACATGTAGGGGTCTGTCCTACCTGGCCTCTCTTCAAGCCAAAGTATCTGGCCACAGGATCCCCAGCTTGAATTCTGGGAAGCTGGCTTTCCTTCAGTTTACTGTGAAGGAGCTGGTTAAAGCTACAATAACCATTCTACAGCAATGCCTACTTATAGAGGTACTCAATGTAAAAAGCTGTCTAATTAGGACTTGCATGCTTATAAAAACCAATGATAGACTTCTACCAAAACAGGAACCCCAAGGTGTCCTTTATAAAAGGATACTAACGCGCCAGGAGCTCGGTCAGTTCCTCTTTAGTCATCACTATATGCTCGGGAACAAGCTGAGAGAAATTGTATCACATTATTGTACAGAAACCATTGCAACGTAAAAACGTAACAATCACGCCACTGATTTTTATGTTTCGATTCAAAAAGGCAAGTTTCTCACCTCATGTTCTGTTATGTTGATTAGAAGCTCCTGTTGAAGAAACTGCTCAAGTATGTACTTTGGTGCCATGTCTACCAGAGACTGAAATATGAAAATCAACACGCATTAAATGCCTTAAAGTCCCTTTAAAGGCAAGTCAATCCAGTCTTTGGCCATTTTAGTAACGCTACCAGGCAGACATTTTCATGTAAACGAGCAGCATGAAAGTACAGCCATCTACTTGAATGGGGAAAAGACCAAAATCTACAAAATGGTTGATCGAGATTACGATCAATGGAGTAAAATTTCAACAACAGACCAATCTCATTGTTTACAAACTTTGGAGCTCATAAGCAGTAAGTGGTGTCTTAAAGCTGGCAATCTGTTGCGTTAGATTTGACCGATAAGACAGCTAGCGCTAGCTAGCTCCTCCAAATATGGCTAAAAAGATAATATAGAATAAAATCAGCCTTCAGTTTAAAAGCTAACTAGGTTTGGGTTGCTAGTAACAATCATCAATTAAATGAAAATACAACACAAAGCAATCAAATACAGACATATTCTTAGCAATACTATTATTATATAGGGTCATTCTGTGTTGTCAACCCAGCTCAAATTATTTATTTTTTCTGGTGAAAGAAATAAATGATGAAAGACAAATAATTAAATGCCATGGATAAATTTTTAGAGTAATCCACTATTCTGTAAAGGGGGGTCAAAATGGCAATTTTCACCTATGATATTGGAGCAAAATCACAGATTTTAAAAAAAATAACCTTAGAAAGGTGGCAGCATTATTATTTTATTTGTACACAGTGATTGATAGGTCTGTTACTAAAATCAGTTGACTTTAGCAATCCTTGGTGCATTATATGCCAATGGTGATGGTTCAAATATGGAACAAAGCACTTTTCGTGTTCTTTTTCCAAAGTTGACATGCCTGTAACTCAAGAAGTATTAAAGACAACTTAATATCCTTTTAGATTCTGGTTCAGAACAAACTCTTGTTTTTGTATCTTAATTTTTAAGGCCCTATATGGTTCAATCCCAGAGATATGGGGCTCTCAATGTGGCTCTATGATTAAATTGTTAAATTGTACTCATTTTTGGTGGTCAGAAACCAAATGTGGGTCACTTTGCATACAGCTGATATTTTTTGTCTTTTAAAGAGGAATGTCTGAAGAACAAACAGTGTTGAAACTAGAACTGTATCTTATTTCCCTCTATCAAAACAATTGCACATAGAACATGCCATTTTTTTAACACTGAGTGCCAAAATACACTGAAATCGAATGAAGGTACATTTATAGTTTCAGCATTGTTTGTTGTTCAGACATTCCTCTTTAATTACAAAAAGTATCAGCTTTATACAAAGTGACCCACATTTGGTTTTTGACCATTGAAAATGGGTAAAAGTTAACAATTTAATCATGGAGCCACACTGAGATCCCCACATCTCTGGGATTGAACCATATAAGGCCTTTAAACAAAAATGTGTTCTGAACCAGAATCTAATCTTATCTTTAATATTTCTTGAGTTACAGGCATGCCGACTTTAGAAAAAGAACACAAAAAGTGCTTTTTCACATTTTTGAACCATCACAATTGGCATATAATGCAACAAGGATTGCTAAAGTCAACTGATTTTAGTAACAGACCTACCAATCACTGCGTACAAATAAAATAATTATGCTACAACCTTTCTAAGGTTGTTTTTTTTTCGGTGGTTTTGCACCAAAATCATAGGTGAAAATAGTGGAGTACTCGGTAAATATTCGTCCATAGCGTTTAAAGGGATAGTTCACTCAAAAATTTCAATTCTCTTATTATTCACTTATGCTGATGCCATCCCAGATGTGTCTTCAACAGAAAGACTCCCAAGTACACAGGTGCCAGCACTTTGACAGTCCAAAAGTCATATTTAGGCAGTATAAAAGTAATCCACATGAATCCAGTTGATCAATGAATGTCTTCTGAAGCAAATCGGAACGTTTTTGTAAAAATAAATCGATAATTAAAACGTTATCTTTTAAAAAGCGCTTCCTGCCAGCAGCTAACCTGAAGCACATTGGAGAGTTCAAAGCGAGAACTTGGAAGTGGCGCCTATTTACAACAGAAGAACGAATGTCTCTCAGGAATTTGGCCATTTCAAACAGCATAAGAGATTACAGACTTGTTTCTTTGCTTCAGAAGACATTCACTGATCAACTGGATTCATGTGGATTACTTTTATGCTGCCTAAATGTGACTTTTGTACCGTCAAAGCACTGGCACCCGTGTACTTACATTATAAGGACATGATAGAGCTCTATCTTCTTCTAAAAGTCTTAATTTGTGAAGAAATACAGTCATACACATCTGGGATGGCATCAGGGTAAGTGAATTAAAAAAAGAGGATTAAAACTTATGTCTTTCATCTGCATTTATGTATTTCTTTCACCAGAAAGATTTTGTTTGAGCTGGGGACCTCTGGTGGAGTTGACACAGAATGACCCCTATAGTGTTACCAGTTAATAACATATCTGAAATAAAATCCTAGCTTTTTGAGGACTGTTGGGTCAGTTAAATACAGATTTGTTTTACTGTTTGCGCCTGTCTTTTTGCCACCACTTCAGTCTGCAACGTAAGCGGTGACGTTGCCAAAACATTGGTCAATGGAACAGAACATTGTTTCTTTAACTCTAATTGTGCTATAAAAAAAAAATCTATTTTTTTTTTTAAACTAACCCAGCTAATGCACATGTGCATAATCGAGCTGACTGACAGTTGCTGTTTGTCTCTAAAAAGTGATTGGCTCTTTTACAGGTAAGGCGGGACTTCTTTTTGTACAGCCATATTGGGTGTTCCAATTTGTCCCATTCATTTGAATATAAGTGTTCCGTCTCGGCTATATAATCTCTGTTATTAGTATTAAAAAGTCAAATTAAATGGCTTTCATTGCCTTACCTGCTTGGCTGATGGGGTCATACCCATCTGGACTACAATAATTGCTCGTGTGATGTTCTCCTCTTGCATACGTTGACAGTACATCTTTATGGTTTTGATGCCAACTTTAGGTTCCTCTGAAAAGCAGATGTACAGAAGATATATGGACCTTTCATAAGCATTCCTCAATAGTTGCAATGGATATGTTATACAAGACTGCTGTTGAAGCTACTGAGTGAAGATAACATACCAGGGAAGAACACAAACATCTGGTCTGTTGGGTCGTCGTTGTGGGCGACCAGGACCGTGAGGTCGGTTCGTCGTGGTCGACCCTCACTGGGTTTGTCTCCAAACTGGCTTCTGAACTCATCAAGAGTCTGATCCAATTCATCTTGCGTCACTAAATAACCACGATCATGACAGAGCTGCGTATAGGGAATGCTAATCAGTATATGTAATATATATATATATATATATATATATATATATATATATATATAAAAAAAATACATATTAAATAAAAAATACAATTTGGACACTTAATGATGCACGAAAGCATTCAATAAAACCCTAACCGATAAACCATCACAGCCTTGTTGTATGGCCAACATGAAATATCACATTTTTCGTTACACAACTTTTCATTTACCTGCATGATAGTTTTTCTGATTTTCCATAATTTGTAAGTCTCCTCCTCGTCATCCATTTTGAGCTATAAAAGTGGTTATGTAAAATAATTTCAATCAAAACAACAGCTCGCTGATTTGACGCTGTCCACACGTATTGCTTCCCATTACTGACGCAAATGTATGACGTCACCAGAATGACGCCTGAATACATTGCGCCAGAGACATTTTAGGAGAGATGAACCAGAACCACTTATTTTCACATATCCGGGTTCTGAATGCGGAAGTACATGATGGTACGGTAATAGCATTGAATGTGAGACCACAGAAATGATAATTTTGCTTGCCCCTTAGAACAATCAAATATTACGCTTTAACAGCTTTCCAAAAAATAAAAAAATAAAGAGCACCGGATTACAGTAGTCAGAAGAGAAAGATGTCAAATTTAACGACACTCCAGTCCTTCAGCACCAATGGAAACTTTTTTCAATTTTTTTTTACTAATTAGAGAGGGTAATATAACACTAAGTACAATGTTATAAATATACACTTAAATCATTTATAAATATAAAAAAGGTGGAAACATGTCCCGCCTTACAGGTTAAAAAAAAAAGCTTTTAGATACAGAGCTCGCCTGTCAATCAACCAATCAGTGGTGGCACAAAATGACACCACGATATGCAGAAAAGGACAGCGAATTCTGCATATCGAATTCTGGCGATTTCTCTTCCCAGTCCAGCCCTGCCTATTCATATACATTTGAGTTCATATTTTGCGTTCAACAAATGCCAAAGAAAGACCTTGGGACTTTTTGGTTCTTTTATGTAATTGATGGTATATTCATGATGTGATATGAAATTAATGTGTGTCAAAACATTATATTAAACCCCTTACCTCCTGACCTAAGTATTACATTTATGCTATTAATTCAGCTTCAACCGCTCAATGTAAAGCCTCATTTAACACTTTGTTTTGTAGAAAATATTTGCTTTTGGTGTGATAGTTTGGGGCTTTATAAACATTATACCTCTTAAGAAATTAAAAATGCTATGAGATATCACTGAAATATCTCACCGGTCTCTGTAACAGTACTAGACTGTGTAAACAGCACAAAAAAAAATGTGACCACAAATGTATTTTTTTTATCAGCCAATCAGAAGGCTTCTGATGTTCTTTCTGCCTGTCAATCCTTATGTAAGTGTAGTAGTTGAAGCAGTTCATTCAGTGTTAATGCCATATTCAGATTTATAGTTGTTAGTCAAGGGCTAGTTTTGCTATTGTTGTGTTTGACAACCGTGAAAAGACGCATTGTTCAATGGTATCTTTGGTGTATTGAAAAGAGGGTGTCTAATTCAAAGGCTCTGTTTCGTGGAAGTTCCAGAATGGCTAAAATCACTTACAACACCTTTAAAGATTCAAATCAGAGACTGTATCTGTTAGCAGATTGGGGCAATTTCTATTAAAATAAATGGGAGAAATTGGAATGCCTAACGGTCAACGGATGTAGATACAAAGTCCCACCTTACGGGTAAAATAGCCAATTGACTTTTAGATACAGACTGTCAATCAACTCGAAATGGCGCGTGCACTATAGCTATACAAAATTGCGTTTTTTTAGTTTCGGTCTTTCTCCATTCAAGTAGATATAAGCTGCTCTTGTATGTTGCTTGTTTAAATAGGAAAATAGCTGGCTAGGAGAGTTCCAAAGATGGCTGCCATTGGAGTGACTTGCTAGAAAAAAATGGTAGGTGTGTTCAAGGGCGTAGATTCCGGGTGGATGGGGGGGTGTAACTACCCTACTACTTTTTTATATTAAATAGCAACAGTCATTTAACTTATGGGGTACAAGTCTGGAATTTGTATAAGTATATACGTGGATGTCTTATAAAAATCTATATGTATGTATGTATATACGGTTACTTTTTGTAAATGTATATTTATTTACACAAGTATATTGGGTCATCTTACTTGAAGCCCGTGATCAGCGCGACTCAAGCGTTGTCTGTGTTTGATAATGTTGCAGGGTATTCCAAATGAATGCATTTTGTATAGTGAAGTAGACTTCAGCAGATATCCCATGCCAGAGAATATTTAGCAGATATGGGCCACTTCTATTTAAATGAATGGGAGAATTTGGAACGCCAACCAAGGAGCTCTGAGGGCCCAACGGTCAATGGATGTAGAAAGGAAGTCCCGCCTTACAGTTAAAAGAGCCAATCACCTTTTAGATACAGACATCGCCTGTCAGTCAACTCTAGAACGCGTATGCACATTAGATATAAAAGCCAGGAAAATTGCATTTTTTTGTGTAATATGAGGTAAAAGTATCACAATTCGAAATTTTAAATATGTTCTTTGATCGTAATCTTGACCAACTGTTTTTGAGATTTTGGTCTTTCTCCATTCAAGTAGATAGGATCTGCATTGGCATGATTGGAAATAGCCTATGTCCAAATAGTCTGAGAGCGTTCCAAAGATGGCCGACAGTGGATTGACTTGCTAGAAAGACTCAGTGAGTAGTGAACACTGTGTAGGGACCCTGCGGATTGGAACCCACCTTTTGTTCAA
Organism: Moxostoma hubbsi; assembly: GCA_032164185.1. NCBI lineage: Eukaryota > Metazoa > Chordata > Actinopteri > Cypriniformes > Catostomidae > Moxostoma > Moxostoma hubbsi. The sequence continues at coordinate 8,236,537 of JAVLUX010000163.1, forward strand.
ATTTAAAAATCTCCTTTCGACTTACATTGTTAGAATGCGATGGTGTCTATGTAATATTTGCATAAAATCTTTAAATCAACATTGCATATAACTATCAATCTCTCTTTTTGTATTTGGGTTTAGAGCCTATCAAAACAGGTAAACTTTTTTGTTTTGCATTGTACTGGTATTTCCTTCAGAAAATGCGAATGTATTTATTTTATAACAACTGACTGATCTAGCCTACTCACCAACTCACGAATACCAAACTTTCTCAGAATGTGTCAGATCGTCACCAAATGCCCTATGGCCCCTGTTGCCTCTAATATCACACCCCAGATTAAGGATTTATTGTCAAATTCCTTTAGTCAGCATAAATCCAGCCCATAGGAGAGAAACTGCCTCTCTGTCAAGTTTATATTTATTCTGAGTCTGAGCCGTATATATGCACTGTTTTCAATACTGGTGTCTCAGATGGTTTTGAGAGAGTAAGGTTCTTAGCGTCTTGAAAGGGAAAGAGGATTTAAACTTAATACGCTGCCTGCCATTTCAGTATTACTGAAAGGCAGGCATGCGTTTCATGCGGTCCACAGTTCTTTTCTCACTAGTGTTGCAGACAATGTTATGGGGTGCTCTGAAGTCATTTAAAATGGTTTAATGTGTGAATATGAGTTCTGGAGTCCCAGGATTCTGGTTATCCACAGATTTGTATATTGTGTTTGATTAACGTTTTTACAGGCATGGTCCTTTTTTATTAATACTATACTACGTATGTATTCAAATATATCCCAGTGTTTACAACAGAATTCCTTTCTTCTCAGTCTGCAGAGCTAGAGGATTGGCAGATGACCAAATCCATTTATGACTTCACTGCAGAGGATTTCGATGGCAATGAAGTTTCCCTGGATTAGTACAGGTGAGAGATGCAAACCAGTAAATCAGAAAACTCAGTTTATGTCTCTGAATGTTTTTCTTTGACATTCAATGAATGTGGACTGCTAAAAGGACATCGTTCACTTTTCAGGGGAAACGTTGTCATCATCACCATCGTTGCCTCAAAATGAGGCAAAACTCCAGTAAACTACTATCAGTTTGCAGATATGGACGACATGTACGCTGAGAAAGGTTTACGCATCCTGGCCTTCCCATCCAACCAGTTTGGCCGTCAGATACGTTGCACTACGTAAAAATGCTCTTAAAACTTTAAACGCACTTAGACTCTACCAAGTAGACAATATTAAGGTTTTAGCAACAGGATTTCCAAGTCCAAGTGAAATTTAATGATATTTTCAGTTTATCAGGACCAGGATCCAATTCCCAAATCAAGGAATTCGCCAAATCCTACAATGCACAGTTTGATATGTTCAGTAAATGTCTGCACTTATATAGTGCCTTTTTAACCTTATCGGTATTCAAAGCGCTTTACACTGTTGACTCATTCACCCATTCACGCACACATTCATACACCATGCAAGGTGCTATCCTGGCATCAGGAGCAACTTGGGGTTCAGTGTCTTGCCCAAGGACACTTCGGCACTTGGAGTCGTATGGGCCGGCATTTGAACCACCAACCCTATGATTAGTGGCCGACCCGCTCTACCACTGCGCCACTACTGCCCCTAGTAAGACTGATGTGAATATGGGGATATGGACCACCCACTGTGGAAGTGGCTGAAGGAACAACCAAATGGCAGAGGATTCCTTGGAAAGTGAGTTCAGGCCGGATGATTCAAGTTGAGTTTTCCTTAGTTGACTCCTAAATGTGATCATGTGTAAAGAACTGTAAATCTGATTAAAATCTGATTGACTTTTATTAGTGACATCAAGTGGAATTTCACTAAGGTAAGTGCACTTTTCCTTACCAACTCCTGATATGTGGCTTTTCCTATTAATTCCATGTTCTGAGTTTCATTCCACATCAAATAATTTTTATTTTATTTTTTATTGTACTAATATAGTTTAATGTACTGTTTATATTACATTAAATAATCAACATAAATAATCTGTTTGTTTGTGGCTTTTCTCAGTTCCTCATTGATCCTCAAGGCCAGGTTATGAAGAGATATTCCCCATTGCAGGATCCAAGTGTGCATTTCTGTTACGTTTGGATCTTTCGATCTAATTAGGTTCACACTGAATCATCTGTTATGGATAAGCTACAATCCCTTGTCAGAATCCTAATGGAATCAAAACAACAATCTTCATAGGGGCTGTTAAAACAGAACGCATTTTGTCTTTGACGATTACGCCATGTCTTGGTGTTTTTAAGCATTTCGCACTGGAGCGCTGCATTTTAAGCTGCCATGTCAAGTTAAAAATAAGTTGCGTTCAGTTCCTATTTTCGTTGGGCTGCATCTTGCCTTTTTTTTTTTTTTTTTTGCTCAATAAGGCGTTCTGTCTCAACAACCCCTATGAGAATAAAAAAGATCCTACAGCATCAACTGAAATAGTTTTCGGTAATTTTATTAGAATTTCATTTTATTCAGTTCAGTCCTCGTTGATTCTTGTCTGATCTCATTAGAATTTGTTCCAAATGATTCCATTAGCATTCCATTTGGATTTTTGACAAGGGATTGTATTTTATCCTAAACAGATGATTTAGTTTATGTACCAAATCAGTTTGAAAGAATATGAATTGCCACAATGACATGAGTAAAATTATTTACATTTAAATTTAACAGCAAATTTTTTCATTTTATTCACACATTTCTTTTTCTGGTGGTGGAGAAAGATCTTTCCAAATATCTCTAAATAGCATCTTTATGTGACTGTGAAATTACCCCACGCTTCCCCACTGCCCATCTTCATTCTCGCCTAATGACAGCTGGGTATCAGTGACGTCGTCTCATGGACTAATGATGGTTTGTTTTGAAAACCTCCTTAAGATGCATTTGGTGTGCAAACCCTCCTGGGAGCATTATTAGTGCCCAGCCATCAGTCTAGAGAGAGGCACCTGCCCCTGGATCTTCCCCTATGCGTTTACATGAAAATACGGACATTTATTTAGAAGCTAAACTTGGATTGGATGGGAAGGCCAGGATGTGTCATAGTGTAACATTTATAATAAACTGAATTTATAACATTATATAAAACTGAATTTATAACATTGTTATTAAATAGCTGTCTGCTTCATTTAACACAAATGGGGAATTCTATTTTTAATTTCAATAATTTTAATAATGTATTAATTCTATTAATTTTCTTCACCAAATGAACATTCATTACACATTCTGCCGTCAATATTATATTTAGCAACATTCTAGCATTTAAAGCAACAATTTTAGAAGATTTTTTTTTATTAAAAATGTTTTAATATCCCCGATGCAAGTTATCTGTGTTAAAATGACTTTGCCCATGTGCATTTATCAAGTTTCACCTACAGAGAGCAGCAGCAGCAGCAGCAGCCTCATCCAAACACTGAATCCAGCGATCCAGTGCATGCGTTTGGGAATTCCGATTCATTTAGAGAATCGGTTCGTTTGGATTACTCGGTTCGACGATTCGGATTTATACAGCTGAATCAATGTTTAATTTCAGTCATCAATCAAAAGTGTTCCAGTTTATCCTTGATTGGAATATTACATTCTCTCATCATTGGTTTGTTCTTATTTGTAGTGAAATAAATGATGAAAACACAACTTAGCCCACACTAAACCCCACAAAAGATTGCATCCTAGCCTAGCCAGAGACACATGTTAAAAAGTTTAAATTCTTTTAAACCGTGGTTCCCCTGCTGAAGACAACAGCTACAGCGAGATGTGGCCCAATGGTCAAAATGCATCTGTCAAGCGCATGTTTACATGGAAAAACAAATGATAAACAGCAAAAATGCTTTCGGTGCCCAGACAAGATGTCTGTTTTAGACCTTTTCATCTGGAAAGCATCACAATGTAATTAACATCTGCTAAACATCTTAAAAAGATCAGATTTGCAAACATTATAAATCATAAACATCTCAAAGACATCTGCTGAGATCCAAGCAGTGTTGGGCGTAATGCATTACTAAGTACTTAATTACTGTAATTAAATTACTTGTTCATTGATTACTTCTGATGTAATTTCGTTAAATACGGTATAAACTATAGGACAATTCTATATAAAGTAATAGTGAATTTAAAATCTAAATTGAATGTCTAATGTTAAAATATTTGTTTTCTAATTTGCGCTGCCCCTTTAAATTCTTTGACCAGTTCATGAATAATTCATTTGATTTTATATAATTTATTTGAACGAATTAAAAGAACAGTTTCATGTCTATCCTTGTATTTTCATCTGGTCGAGGTTTATAAGTGTTTTACGAAAGTAATTAGTAATAAGTAATGCAATTACTTTTCTGAAAGAGTAATTAGTACAGTCATCGAATTACACTGTAGAAGATGTAATTAGTAGTTAGTAATTAATTACTTTTTTAGAGTAACTCACTCAACACTGCATCCGAGAGGTACAGAGACTTCAAAAATGCATCTTCCAGATGTAAACACACATAAAATGCAGTTCTGTAGTAAACGTTTGAAACCCCGGCGAGCTTTCTACAGCATTTTTACACACGTCGAACCATTTTCCTTGTGCCCCCCATTTGCCCCCTTACATTTCGGAAAGCGAAACAACAGAGGCGGTCAGATAGAAACAACTTTTTTTTTAAAAAAACATCGTCGAGCGATTTAGTTCGCTTTGCGAATCGGTTTAATCGAATCATTCAAAAGAACCGGTCAAAAAGAACGATTCGTTCGCGAATCGTACATCCCTTTCCTTGTGTATGACAGCTCAGATGAGAGAGGACCACGACACCCATTGGCAGTCCTCAATCTCCCATAGTATTTTTATCAGCTACTCAAATCCGAATAGACTAGGAGGGAAGGTGTATATAGCTATATTTATATATTCGCGATATTCGTGGTGCCAGGCCTCTCGTGTGGAGGATTCATCCCGGGATATTGAATGGAAGCGGCGGCTGAAGGGGCGGCCAGTCTGTTTGAGGCCGGGGATGGGAGCCCGTTATCCGGGGCAGCAGCATCCGAGGACGCGGAGACGGAAGACGGGATGGACTCGGGTAACTAAATCAGTCGGTGTTTTGGTTTGAAAGACGTTTCAAGAAAGACATTAGATTCAAACAATGTCATCTGATTTCATAGGTCAATAGGATGCACACGAGGAGAGCTAGCTGAACTAGCATTCATGCATATAAGGGACATTCATGCATGAGAATTACAACCCGTGCATTATATTACTGGGGTTCACGTGCAGAATGAGAGGGAATGCATCTTTAACTGGACTATGGTTACATTAGCCTGTTATCACCTGGTGTAGAAACCAGATTCAGCTAGCCATCAGTATAGTAGTGGCACTGATAGGTGACAGATGGTATGATGGGGGATGTAGGTAAGAGATGGGGTGAAGGGTTGTATTTTGACAAAATGTTAGGCTATAGTTTCATATAAAATAATCTCAATATAAAAGGAAATGCGGCCCAGGATACATTAAATACATGTTAGGTTTTTACTGTGGTTTGTCACTACTTGATGTCCAATGTAAAATCTGTCCTGAAGCAAAACCAGTTGAGAACCATCTGAGTTAAAGCTACAGACAGGAGCAGTATATGTTAATTGTTAATAATCATTGGACATTACTTTAAAAGCTCACACAGCTGATGTTATTTTTCATTTAGTAGTTCATTTAACATGCTATGCTAACATTGTAAACTAACATGCTTTAGTTATATAACATGTTATAGTTACATGCTATTTTTTAGCATATTTATAATTCGGTTTATTATTATAATTCTGTTCGCTTTCTTATTTTTTCTATTTATTTTATTTATTTATTTTCAAACAGGAGACTTTTTTTACACATACTTCAATTAAAAAAAAATGGTTTCAAGTTTCAATTATAATATAGCATTTGTTCACTCCTTCAAGGGTCATTGTATCTTATAATAATAATTGTGTAATACCGTGATACTGTGAAACTATGATATTTTCTGAGATGTTTGTCATACCGTGAACATCTCACACCGTTTCAACCCTAGCCACATGTAGGTGGTATTAGTGGGAGGTACATTCCCATTCTAGAGAGCATTTGATTGGACAAAAATCTGTGTAGTGCAGGATGAGACATCAATATTATTTATTTATTTGGATTTTTTTCCCCTTTTTCTCCCAATTTGGAATGCGCAATTCCCAATGTGCTTTTAAATCCTCGTGGTCTCGTAGTGACTTGCCTCAATCCTGGTGTCATAAGACGAATCTTAGACAATCTGGGAATCTGAATCTGAGACCATCAACCCATGCATCTTATCACATGGCTTGTTGAGGACATTGCCATGGAGAGGCTTCACACCATCCACCACGGCATCAACGCTCAAGTCACCACGAGAACCAACCGAGAACAAACCACATTATAGTGACCACGAGGAGTTACCCCATGTGACTCTATTCTCCCTAGCAACCAATTTGGTTAAATCTACCTAATTCTGTTCAATTAATGTAGAGACTTGTCTTTTAAGAATTTGAGTATACACACTGGAAACACACTATATTACAGTAAATCTGCAATGAATCACCTTACATTTATTTCAAAGAGTGGGTCCATCTCACTTCAAGTGAAGAATTTACTCACAAGTGAGACCTACTGTGCGACCCCATGAACATGTTTGGTTGCTTAGGAGACCTGGCTGGAGTCACTCAGCACACCCTGGGATTTGAACTAGCGAACTCCAGGGGTGGTAGCCAGCGTCTTTACCACTCAGCTACCCAGCCCGCCTAGTCATCAATATGTTTGATCTGTTTTCCTAGAAGAGAAAGACTGGAAAATGTAAAAGCGTATATCCAACATGATCTCACGGGAACTTGACATGTTGCTACCGAATGTTCTGGTACCCTGACATTGTCTTCATCCTGCCCAAATACTGACAAGTGAAAGGTCACGCCTAAAAATATCTATTGCCCTCTTTTGATCTGAGGTTTGTAACCGCCAGAGCAATGTATGAGCACACGTAATGTATGTACAATGTCACCATGCGTTGGCCAAGCACTCTTGTTTGTGTACTTAATGTCAACACAGGAAAAAAAGCTGTGCCCTATCCAGTCTCTAATCCCCAAAAAACTGTCGGTACACTCTCTGCCTAATTCCATGGTGTTGGCGTCTCCTGCCTGGACATCCTCCTGTTTTCATTGGTTTATGCCCTTGTGTCTCTTGTGTAGATGGGTGTGGTAAACCATGCTGAGTGTTGTAGAACATGCAATCACATGAAACATGTTCATGGGGTCGCACAGTAGGTCTCACTTGTGAGTAAATTCTTCACTTGAAGTGAGATGGACCCACTCTTTGAAATAAATGTAAGGTGATTCATTGCAGATTTACTGTAATATAGTGTGTTTCCAGTGTGTATGCCCAAATTCCTAAAAGACAAGTCTCTACATTAATTGAACAGAATTAGGTAGATTTAAACATTTTCTGAAGAAAATGTGTGTGGTGTTTGTCCACAAAGTTTGACCACAGTGCTAGGGTGTTGTGGGTGGTTGCCAGGGCATTGCTATGCAGTTGCTAGGGTTTTCTTGGAGGTAGCTACGGTGTTGCTAGGTGGTTGCTTACTGGCTCAAGTCAAAAGAGCCAACCCCCAGAATATCTTTATGATATTCTGATCCCTAAATATGGCGCAGGTTGCTTCTATGTAAGTCTAAGTGATTTTTCCACTATATCTTCACGAAAATTGTAAGTTTGTGTGTGAGAAAAATACAAATGGTGCAAGATAAGTCACATGAGAAATGAGAAGCATTTTTTGCCGGCAATGTTAAAAATCAACTAATGTGACATTAAAATGAATAGAGTTCACATGAGGTCAGTAACCACTTGATGGTGATTTAAAGTAATATACTGTATATGCAGTAGAAATTTGTCTTGATTACATTCTGAATTCATTGCACTAATACGCTAACATGCTATTCATGACCATAATATGCTATTCCTTCTGCAATTTCATAGGATTTGTGCCGGGGCAAATTTTTTTTTCTTAATGAGCATTTTTGTCTTATTTTCCAGTAAAAAGTAAAAAAAAAAAATTGCTTCGGAAGCTGGATGACACAAGATATTATGTCTTGTTTTCAGAGAAATAAAACTAAATTTAGTGGGGTTTATGCTTAAAACAAGAAAATAACTATCCTCCAATTCCAACTGGAAAACGAGACAAAGATACATTTTTCGTTTTTTGTCGGCTGCAAACACAAAATGGTTTTATGTTGCCCATGCCCAATCATATTGTTGTGTTGAGCCATGGCTCTATCTGGTTTGTTTTCATTTGACTGTGATGTACGTATTATTGACTGAAACGCTTTGAGATCACGATTTCAACTCGAAGATTCCCAACGTCTGGAATACAGCATTTCTGAACAACATTAATAGTAATGTTTGCCTTAGCAAGAGAGCACCACTACTTACAGGATGATATTTCTCAGCATCTTATATAAATACATTTAATGAACCCATTTATGTCCATCTGAATGATAAAAACTGCATTGCTTTTATGGTTTAGTGTCCGTCTTATAGCTTATGTATAAAACTCACACAGAGACACTCAACTCATTACGGAAAGCACTGAACCAATAAATGCTGAGATTATGAAAAAGATCTTTATTGTAATTAATTATAAATTGACTTTGAGGTTACTACCAGCAAATGGGCCATCTCAAGCGCCCACTTCATTATCGTCATGTAATGGTTGTGAATTTACACAATTAAAGAATCTTTTAGATTCAACAAGACAGAGTCTTGTTACAAATAACATCCCATGAGATACATATATAATCAACCTCTAGGCACTATTCAATAGCTCATTAAAGCCATGTAGTGTTATGGCCGTCTATTAGGGGTAGGAATTAGCAGAATTCTGGTGATATTTTATCAATATTTAGTTTTTGCATTATGATAATATTGCAATTTTGTGAGTTTAGTGTATTACGATTCAAAACGGATATATTGTGATATTTTTCTCACTTGTTTATTATTCAACTTCTTTGATCTAAATGTCATGCTTTACTCCCAAAAATATTAATTTTAATTATATAACTTATAATATCGATTCTTGCCTGTACAATCCGTAAAATACATTATTGTGCAGTAAAACATTGCAGTACTTTGAAATATTATTTTTACCCTACTTCTATCTCCTATAGAGGCAGTATCCTTTATTAAAACAGGGTAGTTGTATGTACACACTCCACTGTGCACTTTCCTCTACTGCCGAGACAGCCTGTGTTATTCTAATAGCTCGAGCTGTTGGGAGATTTCAAGCTCCAGTGGGAAATGGAAAACAAGCAGAAATTGCATAATGGTGTGTGTCTGTAATCCTTGCCTCCTTCACTGACACCCTGAAGGGGATGGAGCATTTATATGCTTGCCTTTAGACCAGACCAGGGTGCTGGAAGACACTCAATTCCCATCGGCAGCTTGGAGATAGTTGGGCATCTCCTATGGGAGGATGCAGAGACCCACTTTGACTCATTTATTTTCAACAGGGCTTAGATGATAACCGTAATTTCGTAACCGTAAGGGTTAGGAGTTAGGGATGGGGTTAGGACTATGTTTGAAGAATTTTGTTCCAGGACCTTCAAAGTATGTTGATCCAGGAACATGTCTGAAATAGTAAAATCACTGTCATCTGGAGTTGCCTAAATATTTACAAGAACATAACCTTGGAACTTAAAGATGAATATAAATGTTTTTATTGTATTTTTTCTCCTCATTTTGGAATACCCAATTCCCAATGTGCTCTAAGTCCTCGTGGTGGTGTAGTAACTTGCCTCAATCCAGGTGGCAGAGGACAAATCTCAGTTGCCTCCGCGACTGAGACGTCAATCTGCGATCTTATCACGTGACTTGTTGAGTGCGTTACCGTGGAGATATAGTGTGTTTGAAGGCTTCACAACTCACCATGCGTCCCATCAAGAGCGAACCACATTATAGTGACCACGAGTAGGTTACCCCTACTCCAGCCAGGTTTCCTAATCAACCAAATTGGCCCGGTTGCTAGGGAGGGTAGAGTCACATGGGGTAACCTCCTCGTGGTGCACGTGGTGAGTTGTGCGTGGATGGCGTGGAGAATAGCATGAAGCCTCCACACACGCTATATCTCCGCGATAACACACTCAATAAGCCACGTGATAAGATGCTTGGATTGACGTTCTCAGATGAGGAGGCAACTGAGATTCGTCCTCTGCCACCCAGATTGAGGCGAGTCACTACGCCACCACAAGGACTTCGAGCACATTGGGAATTGAGCATTCCATATTGGGGAGAAAAAATGAACAAAAAAACAGACATCACCTGGCAAACAACGTAAGATCGCGCATGCACATTAGCTTTACAAGAATATTGTGTTTTTTGTTTTTGTTTGTGAAATCTGAGGTAAAGAAGCAGATTTTATGATTTCAGTGTTGTCAGATTTTATCTCTGATTTGAAATATGTTCTTTGATTGTAATCTTGACTAGGGCTGAGTTAAAATATCAATATATTGCAATATTTTAACTTGGATCCATGTATTCTGATATTTTCAGTGTTGTCCGTGACATTTCTACGAGGCACGAAAGAGACTAAATCTTATCCAGCAGGTTTCATGGTTTATTTTCCAGACATGCTGGACCTCTCTCACACATTTGGATTTAGGACTGGGCAAAAATATTGATTTTCTACTTAATCTTCATTTGTTCGATCCCAATGTCAATTGTAAAATGCCAAGATCGCTCTTTCTTTCTATTTTTCTTTCCTAACATTCAGATGTGCGTAAATACTTCCCATATGCTACAAAAAATGTCTGTGATTAGCCACTGGCTGGTAATTTTTAACATTTCACTCACCATTGTTTGAGTGGTGTAGTGGCAGAAAAGTTCAGCACAGAGATCTTTTCACTGCGTGCTGAGAATAAATGTTTTGACGATTTCTGTGTAATGTATGTTCAAAGACTAGATCCAAGCAAACCATTTGTTGTTTAATAATGTTACTTTTAATATCCTTTCTGTTCTCTACAGTCAGTTATTCATCAAAAACAACAAAATAAGCATTTAATTCTAATCACACATGGATGCTTTAAAGAAGCCATTAAGAATATATTTACAAAATACAATTCATAAATGCACAGCTTAATTCACATTCACAAAATCCGATTCATAAATTCAAAATGCAATTCATAAATTGCCTACATACATAAAGTGAGGGCACAAATATTTCCCCAATAGCCCACACAAATAATTCTCACTTAAATTCAAAAAGTTTTTACAAATATGTATCTGTCAAGTTCTTGAATTTATTTGCATCAAAACATTTGTGAATGTTGATACATCTGTTTATGGATCGTTGAGTATGCATTTGCAAATCATCGTGTGTGGATCGCTTTGGATTTGTGGGTGGCTTTCTTGAGACTTTCCTGTCAGGTTTCGATTCACAAATTTCATTTTTTTTAGGAAGTCCTCTTTAGCCAATAATATTGAGCTTTTAATCCACCAATCATAACAAGCCTTGCTGAACTCTAGTGGATATCGGGCGCATTCGATCACGGTTTAATGTTTCCCCGTTACCATAGTTACTAATTTATTCCCATGAGAACAACGGGGAGAAATATCCAAATAGATTTTAACAATGCAAAACATGACAAAAAGCTGTTGTGTAGTTTTTTGCACATCAGACAAAGCCAAAAAACACAGTACTGATTTTTTTATCGCCTTTTAAACATGCAGAAGCATAAAGAAGGTTAAGTTACAGGTGGTGTTCCATCACCAGGCCTAGATCTATGCCAAACAGGCCGAGATTTAAGCAGTCATCTTGGTGTTGTTGGGCTGGAAAGACAAGTAGAACTGTGAGCCATTGGCGTAGCAGTGATAAGAGAACCCATGTGCTTGAATGATGGGTCCCAGTAATGTTGTGTTTATAGAGAAGAGAAGTGGCCCAAGCACTGAGCCCTGAGGTACACAAGTAATTAGCTGATGTGACTTGGACACCTCACCTCTACAAGCTACCTTAAAGGACCTACCTGAGAGATAGGACTTAAACCAGTCAAGCACAGTTCCTGTGATGCCCAGTGTAGAGCGGGTGATATGATAGTTGTGGGTGAGAAACAGATAAATATTGAAGTCCTTTTTTCTGTAAATCTTGACATTAGAGGTCGACCGATAGTGGATTTTACCGATAACGATAACTAGGTTGGGCCGAACTTGCCGATAACCGATTAATCAACCGATAGTTAAATAATTTAAACATTAAAATATTATATGTCAAATGTGTTTTTCTTTAGCTATAACACTTTGCAAGTCCAATTTGTTAACAAGGATTTATTAGCTAGCTTACATGAACTATTTGCATTATGCAATATACATTTTTACAGCATGTATTAATATTTGAGCAATACAATTGCACCTTGATCATTCATGATAGTTCATAGTGTATTACTATTAACAAATAAAAACCTTAATTTTAAAATGTATTAGTACATGTTAATAACAAACAAACAATGAACAGCAGTTATTAACCTTAGTTAATGTTACATATGGAATTTTATTGTAAGTGTCATCATTTCATATAAAGCCAAACAGTCATGCTTAAAAATGGCCAACTTTAAATATCTACAATGCCAGAGCATTGAAAGGACATAAATATTAGGCCTACATGTATAGTCTCACACTTTTGCTTCTATTTTATAACACTTGATGATTATCTAATCAAAATAACAAAATATGTATTAAAGTGATGATGAAAAAAGAACCGAAATCGAATGCTTTTCTGATTTAGTTTATATGTTTCTGTCGGCTGTATGAACATATCAGTTTGCTATCTTATGTCTCTAGCTTTAAATATGCAACTTCGCTGCATAATAAATGCATAAAAGTGACCAGCTGGATATAAACAAATATATGGTAACAATTGTGACATTAAACATTCGGGTCGGGACTTAGGTTTATTTTTGTCAGTGTTTTAACCACTTGAGGTAACGTTACTACTAATGTTAGCGTCCTCTCAGCCTCGAAGGCAAACAAACATACTGTTGTGCTGTTCTTTCTCTACTAATGCAGCATCCAGTCAACAAATTAATCAATTTATAATGATATTACATCATTATATGTACTGTATACATACCTTTTCGCTGTCTGTGCTTTAAACGCGCAGCTGATGTCAGCGCTCTCCACCGTGTGCTCTCAGTGCAGAGCGCGGCATCACATGTCGAAATAAACAACAAGAGGCATCAGTGATAGTTTTTATTACGACCTCTAGAGGCCGTTCTTGTACTGCATGATGCCAGCAGACCCTTCTCAGCTCTCTTGTACTGTGTAATGAATGACAGCGCGCACTTCTCAGCCGCTCCAGCAACGGACGCAAACAGGAAAAACTATCGGTATGGATTTTTGCCGATAACGATAGTTAAACCAATCAACTATCGGTGCCGATTAATCGGCAAAACCGATGAATCGGTCGACCTCTACTTGACATCAGCTGTATACTTGGCAGTCATGATTTTTGTTTCTTGATTTTTTTTCCCTGCACCATGTAGCACTCTGCGGACTCTACTAGTAAGTGTAATCGAGCTTGAAATCATGATCGGTCATGATTGGATCCTGTTCTCTTGCGTTGTATGGACTTACAGAGCTAGGGATGGCATGAGGGTGATTAAATTATGAGATCATTTTAATTTATCCCTTTATCTTTTTGAGGTTTTAAATTGATGATTTTACTTTGGGATGTGTGGCAGAGCTCATTTCATGACCACTGTTGGGAAAAGCAATGGTAAGAAAAATGAAATCTGAGGTAAATCCTGTTAAGGTTATAAAAAAGTTCAAGCTAACATAATGTTATGATGTGAACGTGTTTTAGAAAATATAAAAATGTATTCAAATATTCAAATATTTTCTAGAGAATAATTTTTCCTCTGTCCCACTTTACCAGTACTGCTTAAATCTGGGATTTGGCCAACTGAGGTTTAAAGGTATAATCTTAGGTTATGTGTCTTTTAGATCAGAATTCAAAGTGTCAAGTAACATATTCAAAAGTGCCCTACTTTGCCCATATTCACCTTAGTATAACAAAAACTAAAATGAATTTGAGATCTTTTTTTTATACATTTGCCCTGGTCTGCCATTGAGGGTGCTCTAATGTTGAATTGAGAACACCCCCATTGAACTGGACCTGATAATTAGTCGTCCATTCTAACCTATCACCACACTTTTGAGCTCTTGTTGTAGATCATTGATCATCAAATCAAATAAGCATATTTACTGTATATGCTATGGCATAGGTAAATTTAGTCAAATATAATGAATGTTAGGTTGAGGTGTCTGGTTCCACCTTTTGAAGTGGCTGTGATCACACCAGTTCTGAGCCAGTGGAATTTCAGGAGGTGTTATGCTAACTCATTAGCACTGGAATTGTTGTGAGCCCTGCTGTATACGTTTTCAGTTTCATTATGGCTTGACACTTTGCAGAAGCTAAGTTAAGAGGTGATTTAATGTCATGTCCCAGCTCAGAATAAAAATGGTAGGTTTATTTACATAAACGTAGTGATTGGCCAAGCTTGATACTCAAACCAGTTTAGTTTGAGCTGTGGTTGAAGTTTTTTCAGCAGGGCCGTCAAATGGCCAATGCCCAATTTAAAGCCGTATGTGGCCATTGATGCCAAATACATATGCAGACTCTGAGAAAGCTTGGTGACATTGATTAGGATGCCATGGAAACTGAGAAACGTGACAGAATGGGAGCGTGTGCATCAGATGCATCTTGGCCGACTGTGAAGTGTGAATACAGGCAAATTTTTATCAAACCATCTTTGTCAACAGACATCTCAGTCATCATTGATGGCTGCTACTTACAGGTTTATTATAGTCTAGAATTTTTACACAACAATTCCATTACTGAACTCTTGTTTATCAGTAAATGTATTTATTTGTTTATTATTTATATGTAAATAAAAAATATATAATTTTTTTATTATATTATTTAATTAAGTTTTTTCAGTTATATAACTTTTTATTTTTATTTCAGTAGTACAGCAGTAGTAACACTGGCTGCTGATGCTGCTTGAGGGAAGGGAATGCACTGTAAATAGAGACTGAATAATGAAGTGTTGGCTGATGCTGTCTGTGCTGTGGTGGATAATGAAACCTTTTGACTCTGAAGTCTAGACTTTGTTTATAACTTCAGTTGAGCATGTCTCAACTAATCATAGCACAGCCTTTGAGGGTCTATTCCTGAAATCTTTAGGGTCTGTCTGATCCGTGCCAGTATCATTTTTTTAATTGTTTAAATTTTTTTGTCCCCTTTTCTCCCAATTTGGAATGCCCAATTCCCGCTACTTAGTAGGTCCAGTTGCCTCCGCTTCTGAGATGCAAATCCACGCATCTTATCACGTGGCTTGTTGTGCATGACTCCGCGGAGACACCCAGCATTTGGAGGCTCATGCTACTCTCCGCGATCCATGCACAACTTACCACGTGCCCCATTGAGAGCAAGAACCACTATTCGTGACTACGAGGAGGTTACCCCATGCAATTTGGTTGCTGAGGAGACCTGGCTGGAGTCACTCAGCACACCCTGGATATGAACTTGTGACTCCAGGGGTGGTAGCCCGCATCAAAACTTGCTCGTCAGTATAATTTGGTAGAAATTGAAAGTGACGTTGGAATGGAAAGAAAGAGAGAGGAAGAAGAACAATGTGTAATTTAGTGGATGGGCGAGTCATTTCTACTCATTTACATGAGAGAGACAGAATCCATTCTTCTCAAAAAAGTAGTTCTGCCCTTGAAGTTTAGTGAAGCTCCGCTGTGACTGAATCTCCAGCGCCACGGCAAATATATATTTTACCCGAGTTGTGTGTTTGCAGTTTTAGTGTGATGGGATAAAAAAAAGAGCACAAAATAATGCCAAAACATTTGTTTGTTGGTTGCACTCAAAAACAGTCACAGTCAGATTCACAAAAAATTACTCTTATGGTCTGGTACTTTTTTAGTAAATTTATCCAAATGACACATCAACTGACAAGTTATCCATTATATTGAATTAATCTAAAGAATCATTCACTGAACAAACTCACTGATTGAAAAGTGACTCATTTAGTACTGAATCACAATATTAGTCGACAGCTGTGAGGGAGTCATGTTTTTTTTTTTTATTAAAAGTTTGTGAAACTTAAAGGAATGTTCCAGGTTCAAAGGTTAAGCTCAATAAACAACATTTTAGGCATAATGTTCATTACCACAAAAATGTATTTAAACTTTTTCTTTAAAAAAAGCAAAAATCTGCGTCACCATGAGACACTTAATGGAGGTGAATAGGGCCAATTCATAAACGTGAAAATACTCACTGTTTCAAAACTATAGCCACATGACCTAAACAATATGCATGTTAACATGATTTTAGTGTGCTAAAATAACTTACTAACCTTTTAATGTGTATAGTAATATCCAATTTTACAACTTGATTAGCATGTAAGCAACGATACGCAAATTTCAGGATATCATACGAAGCAGAAGCCTCGCAAAATTATTGTAGTAATCAAATAATTTAAACAACAGCACTGCATTTATCAGCAGATTGTTTTGAGAATTATGAGATTTTTTTTGTTGAGAATAATGAGGTCTACATTCAATTCAATATAATATGTATAGCACTTTTCACAATACACATTGTTACAAAGCAGTTTTATAGAAAATCATGCCTTAAAGTCTTAAAGGAAATGTATGTACATAATAAAATATTATTTAGCGGTTTGAGCAAAAACCAATCGGCACACATAATTCTTTTGCCCACTTCCCCCGGTTTTACTTTGCATGTAAACTTTAGTAGTCTTACCTGCTTATCCACGTAAGTGTAGTCCTCATACCTGTTTACATATCGATATCAAAAGCAGATTTCGCAGGTTTCTTACATTGTCGTTTTTTGAATAACCTGTTTGTTTTTGTTCTGTTTTTTCGGAGGGGGGGATTTTCTCCCCTTTTCTCTAGCATGCCCATTTCCCAATGTGCTCTAATTCCTCATGGTGGCATAGTGACTCAATCCGGGTGGTGGAGGATGAATCTCAGTTGCCTCCACGTCTGAGACCGTCAATTCGTGCATCTTATCACATGGCTTAGCTCGTGTGGAGGCTCACGCTATTCTCCGCAGCATCCACGCACAACTCACCACATGCCCCACTGAGAGCGAGAACCACATTATAGTAACCACGAGGAGGTTAACCCAACGTGACTCTACCCACCCTAGCAACCGGGCCAATTGGTTGCTTGGAAACTGGAGTCAATGAGCACGCCCTGGAGTGGTGTGGTGGTCCAGGTGTGGTGGTCAGCATCTTGCAGAGCTACCCAAGCCCCCAAATAAGCTGGTTTTTAATAGTTATGAGCGTCTTGCTGTGCATATAATCACGCTTAGTGTTGACTGGGAGAGACTGCGTGGATTTGTGTGGTATTTTCAGTGTAATTAAATCAACATGTTTGATTAACTGTAGCGCCGGGACATGGCACCATTGTTTGGCAAATTCGCTGTTTGCCATCGGTCTTCGATCTCTCAACTCGCCTATGTAGACTAGTTGCTCTGTTTTCCTGAGAGCTCTCAGCGCCGCCTGTTTCGCAGCTCTTAATGTTGCATTGCTTGGTTTTAATCACACTTATGTATTTATTTATGTATAGTACAATACATATTATATCAAATCGTGAGCGTTGTATCGTACAATGTGTTTACACCCATAATGACCATGTAATCCTTTAAACCCTAAAACACTAAAATGTCTTTAAATATATCAAAAAACTTTGAGCAGTAAAATGTAAACAACTTTAAAGCAATAAGCTTCACATTTCTACCTTCAACACTTCAAAAGTTGGTCCCATTCACTTTCATTGTAAGTGCCTCACTGTAACCTCAATTTTTACTTGTTATTAAAGAAAAGAATGGACGAAAATGCTTTCGATTGAGCTTAAATTGTATAAAACCTGAAGTATTCCTTCATGTAAATAAAGATATACATTTGCATTTAATAAAAAAATTTAACTTAACATTAAAATAAAAAATAAGGTTAAACATTAAAATATCCTACCAATTATTACTGCATGGGCTCCCCACTGAAAAAGCATAACTCCTTAGGAAACACTGACAGTACCAATTCATTCATCTCTTCTCTTTGTTTCCTAGACTCTGCAATGAAAAAGACTTTCATCACAGAGGTACGTTCCTTAAACGACTGCAAGAGAACTTGTTGAAACTCTGCTCACACAGGGTTTGCAGTTGCACTTGTTCTTTTGGTATGAATGGAGAACTTCAGTGGTTTAGGTCAACGTTTCTCTCTTTCTGCTAGATGCCAGGAAGCTCTTCAGGCCAGCCAGCCCACGGGAAGAAGATTGGACACAGAGGAGTGGACGCATCTGGAGAGACCACTTACAAGAAGGTGCTGTATGCACATATGCACCCTTAATAAAATGTAGAATATTTTGGTGCTGGTATAAAAGAGCTGTGCCTTCATAAATAGGGCTGTTTTTTATTTATTTTCCATTCAATTTGATTCATTAATTCTGTTTGGAGTATTTCAGAGACTTATATCGCTCTTCAGGCTTGTTCATTGTTCATTTAGTCACCATTGTTCGGTTTTTCAAAAGGTGGCATTTGAAGAACGAGTTTTGAGCTACAAATAATGTTTAGTTAAAACCTTCACCCCCCAAAAAAGCCTCAAAGATTGAAAGTTCGGTTTTGGGGATTTAAGAGTAACTTTTGTCATGCATATCTGTCTGTCTTCTTTTATAGACCACATCATCAGCACTCAAAGGGGCCATTCAGCTAGGCATTGGTTACACGGTCGGGAATTTGAGTTCCAAGCCTGAAAGGGATGTGCTTATGCAGGATTTTTATGTGGTGGAGAGCATCTTTTTCCCCAGGTTAGCCCTCGGTCTGAGGAACACGCAGCTGTTGTTGAGGGTGGATGTGATATTTTACATGCAATTAAATATCTCCTCTTTGTTTGTCTTAGTGAAGGGAGCAACCTGACGCCAGCCCATCATTACCCAGACTTCCGTTTCAAAACATACGCTCCTGTAGCCTTTCGTTATTTCAGAGAGCTCTTCGGGATACGGCCAGATGACTATTTGGTGAGAATTATCAGCTTTTTGTTCAAATGTTGTCACTCAACTAGTATTCATCTGAAATCTTTGAAAGTTGTTCATGTCTATATGATTATTTGTGTGCACATATAGTATTCGCTCTGTAATGAACCACTGATCGAGTTGTCCAATCCTGGAGCCAGTGGCTCTGTCTTCTACGTCACCAAGGATGATGAGTTTATCATCAAGACAGTAATGCACAAGGAGGCCGAATTTTTGCAAAAGCTTCTGCCTGGATATTATATGGTGAGTTGCTGCACTTGGTTGATGATGAATCTCAAACTAGTGGTAGAACGATACGAGTTTTCAATGGCCGATGCTGAAATCTAGAAAGCAGGGTGACCAAATACGAGGCTGAGATGGAATCTGCAGACTTTCTTTAATTTTCTGTTTAATTTTATTTTTTTACTGATATCACTGTGAATTTGGCAACTGTAGGTCAAAAGGTCTGCTGCTGAAATTGGTCTGTGCTTATTGAAATATAAACCACTGCCCCCAGTGGCCAAAAGTGAAAGTGTTGTTGAACTTATGGGCACACGTGAGCTCCAGTTTACGGGTGAAATGTCCACAGGGAGGTGCCAAAAGAGAGTTGTATTTTTAGTTGAAAATAATGTTATACAGTCAACAGGACTGCATATTTTATTAACCCTACCCTGTAATCCAAACCCCAACTGTCAGTCGACTAATAATGTAATTTTAGAGTGAAAATGCAACCTCCGAAATGAGCTCACCATTTTTTTATGTGAATGCTATTACTTCCTGGTTTCCATGGGATCAGAACCCGTGTCTCGGGGCTGCTTGCGCTGCATGCTATCAGTTGTGCCACGGGAAAAGGTGAATGTGACAGATCTCTGGTCAGTCTCCAGGAAAATGAGGAAGTGGGAACCAACTCACATTCTTTAACTTCTATTATGACAAGTAGTTGCACACACTAAAGCAAAACACTCTGTCGCTCAATAATCAAAAGTTAATCTTCTCTTTAACAGAGACAGCGTCGTCTTGGAACTCTAGCTCTTCTCTCCTCCACTGCGGCTCTGGCTGCTCCTTTATCTCCCTCCAGCACTCACTGTAACACAAAACAGCTGTCAGAGATAATTTCTCACCGGAGATAATATTTACCGCTATCGTCTCCCGAACTCACTCTCCATTCACAAACTGGCACTCGACCTGTCTAAACCCTTTTTTAACTGACACAATGGGGAGCAAATATGTCTGTTAATTGGCTAAGCGGCATGCTTGCCAATAGTCTTAAAATGGGCAATAATTAGCTGATATATCGGCTCACCTCTACTGTTTTAATTTTTTTCGCTACACAGGTTCGTACCAGGTTTAAGTTCTTTTAGAAATGTAAGTACTGGAAAACCTGGAAAATCTGCTTTTTTTGTTGAAAAGTGATGAAACTCTATGGGGCTTGGGTAGCTCAGTGAGTAAAGATGCTGACTACCACCCCTGGAGTCACGAGTTTGAATCCAGGGTGTGCTGAGTGACTCCATCCAGGTCTCCTAAGCAACCAAATTGGCCCTGTTGCTAGGGAGGGTAGAGTCACATGGGGTAACCTCCTTGTGGTCACTATAATTTGGTTTGCTCTCGGTGGGGCGCGTGGTGAGTTGTGCGTGAATGCCGCGGAGAATAGCTTGAAGCCTCCACCCATGCTATGTCTCCGTGGTAATGCGCTCAACAAGCCATGTGATAAAATGCGCGGATTGACGGTCTCAGATGCGGAGGCAACTGAGTTTTATCCTCTGCCACCCGGATTGAGGCAAGTCACTACGACACCACGAGGACTTAGAGCACATTGGGAATTGGGCATGCCGAAAAGGGGAGGAAAAAAAGATGAAAATACTTCTTCTTTTAATTGCTGCTATTCTTAAAGAAACAGTACCATTTTAGCGCTTGTTATTCAAATGAATGTAAAATCAATCTGAATACTTGGAAATTGTACACATTATTTCAAACAGTGACAGCTTATATCAGTATTATATATTCAATTTCATGACATAAAATGTATTAATATAATGTAGAATTTGTACATTTTTAAAAAGCTTAAATGTGATTATAAAAATGATAACAAATGAATTATAAAATAAATAAAATGAGTTTCCTTCAAATAAAACACTTTCAAATACTATATATATATATATATATATATATATATATATATATATATATATATATATAGCACATTATTTTTTCTGGCTGGTTGCCTCTTTTAAACTATTGCTAAGGGTCTGTACGCACCATACTGGACCCAGATAGTACACATACATCTTGGAGATGTCTGTTTTAGATCTTTTCATCTGGAAAACATCACAATCTAATATATATATATATATATATATATATATATATATATATATATATATATATATATATATATATATAAAATAGCCTGGCTATTGTAAATTGCTTCAGATTGCTTTTTAAGATAAGCAACATGCTACAGTTTGTTGTTATTCTTTTTCTATGTGTGGAAACCCAACTCTAAATCAACTGTCTGGTTAAACAACAACACTACTGATTACCCAACAGGCTATTTTGAGCAAATTTCTCCCCTGAGGCAATATGTGTTCTATTTACCTGCATAACAAAATAAGATGGAAAAATTAGCATTCAAATCGTGTTCATTTTGGATCCCTTTCTCCATTGAATCATTTTATTCGACAATAACAGGACAAAAAGAGGTTAGATTTCCAAAAGAACATTTTGTTATTTGGTTAGGTGTAGCTTGAATGGGTTCTCAATGTCAGCAGACTTTAACCAGTGGCTTGGCTTGTTCCATCCATTCAGCTGTAACTAATGAGCTCATGAATGGTGACGGGTCAGTCGTTGTTCAGCAATAGCACGAAACAATGCTGACTTTTGCCTGTTCGATGCCTATATAGTATTTTCACTGTTTTTAACTCTCTCTCTGGCTCTCTTTCTATTTCTCCTGGATGTTTTGGTCACTTTTTCGGCCACAACATCTTGAATGGTTGACGTGTCCGGTTGAGATCTGCCTCACTGTTTTGTTTGAGTTGTGGTGGTTTTAGTAGATAAAAACTCCAAACTAATTTAAATCAGTTGTTAAACACGTTAAACAGTCAACTATTAATCGCAGAGATTAACAGAATTTTCCCAGCCCTAGTTTCAATGTATATATTCTGTATTCTGTTGATTGTGCATTTGATTATACTGCGTTTATGTCCAACAGAACTTGAATCAGAATCCTCGCACTTTATTGCCCAAGTTCTTTGGGCTGTACTGTGTACAATCGGGCGGGAAGAACATTCGAATGGTGGTGATGAACAATGTGCTGCCCAGGGTGGTGCGTATGCACCTCAAATTCGACTTGAAGGGATCGACCTACAAACGACGGGCCTCCAAGAAAGAGCGGGAAAAGGCAAAGCCCACTTTCAAAGACCTCGATTTCATGCAGGATATGCCAGATGGACTCATGCTGGATACAGACACATACAGTGCCCTGGTGAAGACATTACAGAGAGACTGTTTGGTAAGGTCTTGGACTGATGCAGGTGTGCTGTGTGTTTAGAGTGGACAGATAATGAATGTGTTTTCTTGTGTTTTCTTAGGTATTGGAAAGTTTTAAGATTATGGATTACAGTTTGCTGCTGGGTGTTCATAACATTGATTTGGCGGAGAAAGAGCAGCAGATGGAGGGATCTCAGGGTAACAGTGATGAAAAGAGGCCACTGGCACAGAAGGCGCTCTACTCCACTGCCATGGAGTCCATTCAGGGAGCGTCTGCCTGTGGAGAAGAAATCGACACTGAAGACACGTGAGAGGACGAATTTAGTCCATACTTTGACATATATTAGGGATCCTTTTATGTATACCAGTGGCAGTTAAATTAAGAGGACACATCTGTCTAAAGTGTATACTTCATTTTTCCATGTGCTGTTCCGTCTTGCGCACAGTCAAGTGCTTTAACCTTTCAAAGAATACTCTTTTGACCACAAGCCCAAACAGGCGTCTTTAAAACATTCACACAGTTACTGAATAGGCGACTGTGGTGCAAAGACATGGACTCTCGATGTGTCTAGAAAAACTAGGCTGTGCTGATGACTAAATTTATGCTACTAGCACTGTGCGCAAGACGTACTGGCATGTAGAAAACTGATGTATATTTTGGCCTTAAAGGGATAGTTCACCCAAAAATGAAAATTATCTCTTAATTTACTCACCCTCATGCCATCCCAGATGTGTATGACTTTCTTTCTTCTGTTGAAAACAAACAAAGATTTTAGAAGAATTTCTCTGCTCTGTCGGTCCTTACAATGCAAGTGAATGGTGACCAGAACTTTGAAGGTCCAAAAAGCACATAAAGGCAGCATATAAGCAATCCATTCGACTCCAGTGGTTTAACCCATATCATCAGAAGCATTATGATAAAAAAATAACAGATCAATATTTAAGTATTTTTTTACTAGCAATCTCCACTTTCACTTTTACATTCGTCTTCTGGGCCAGGAGGAGAATTTATAGTAAAAAAGGAATTCAATATAGATCTGTTTTTCACCCATACCTATCATATCACTTCATTTTGTAAAAATATGGATTTAACCACTGGAGTCATATGGAATAATTTTATGCTGCCTTTATAAGCTTTTTAAACCTTCAAATTTCTGGTCACCATTCACTTTCATTATATGAACCTACAGAGCTGAAATATTCTTCTAAAAATCTTTGTTTATGTTCAGTAAAAGAAAGAAAGTCAAACACATCTGGGATGGCTGGGGGGTGAGTATATGATGAGATAATTTTCATTTTTGGGTGAACTATCCCTAAACGTTTTGCCCTTTAAATTTTAAAGAAATATCTATTTTTTTATATATATAAATAATTTTTCCAAATAAGTTTGTCTCCAAATGCTCTCAAAAGAAGTTGTTGTCAGATTTAGTTAAGTAATTTCATATAAAAAGCAAACCTGCACACATATACACAACAACACGTTTACCTAATTGAGGACTTTCCTATTGAAAGTCCTTAAATAATTTAATTAACTACATCAATTCATTATTTAATGTATTTTTTCAAATAAGCTCTTTATAATTCTAATGACTACAGACTGACCATAACCCAATCATTAACCCTAACGTTTAAAAAGTGAATCAACACAACATTTCATTTATTTTCAGACCATTAGTCCTTTTGATAATGTCTCTAAAAGAGTTAGTTTATGACGGGAGACACTTATCAGCAATTTTGCCCCCGAAATTATATCTAAAGGTTTTTTGTTATTACTCAGAAAGGTTTGTACGTTTTGGTTTATTTTGCTGAAGAAAAAGCTTTACAATGTATATATTTCCATCTATTTTTTCCCTCAGGATGGGTGGTATTCCTGCAATCAATGGTAAAGGAGATCGTCTGTTATTGTACATCGGAATCATCGACATTCTGCAGTCATACAGGTGCTTGCGTCAACCTCTCCAACTCACTAACCATTTACATCATCAAATGTGTGATTCATTGCTGCCAGTATGATTTAGGAGCACTATGAACTGCATTGTTTGACATTTATCTTTTCTTTTTAGGTTAATAAAGAAATTAGAGCACACTTGGAAGGCTCTAGTCCACGATGGGGTGAGAATTATGCACTATGAATCACTAAGAGTCTAAACTATTCCTTAAACGTACTGTCATTCAGAATGAAAAAGCTTTTGGCAAATGAAGCTCTTACCGTCCAGCTGTGTTTTGAGACTCTGTGGTCTTCGACCTCCACCATAATTCCTTCCTCTTCCTTTATTTTCACATCAATAACGCAAGACTTGCTTCAGTACATTCAAATGAATGAAGTTTAGTGAGAATTACTGGTTCTGAGAGGAAGCGCTTATAAAATGTGCATTCATTTTGGGCCATTTTCTCAGTGGATTTGGCATTGTGTGCTATTGCTGGTCATGAGGGAAGCACACATTTGCCCACACTCTTATTTTTTCGCTCGCCCCTCAGCTGGTCTGTATTTAGGAGTGCATTTCCCTCAGCTCAGCTGTTTGAAAAGAGACTGCCCATCACAATCAGTGACGGAGGTTTCTCTATTCCTGCCTCTGACGCATCTTTCTACAGCTCAAGATTTATTTGCATGCTAATTAAGTTATTTATAGAACTGAAAAAATATATGAATCACGTCAGCTGGCAGTGGAAAATGTAAATGAGCAAGTGCTGACTGATGACGCCAGGAATAATTAATGAGCGTGCAAACATGGTGAAACTGAACATGAGGAATATATGAATTTGAATTTCATTTTTTGCCTTCCTGGTGACCATATGTTGAGAGTATGATGTCAAGTTTTGTCAAATATTGATTTTTATGTGTGATGTAAAGAAATACTCAGGGTTTAGTACAATGCAAAAATAGCATATACTGTAATACACTTACAATGTAAGTCTATGAACCAAGACATTTCGGAGGATTTTAAAGCAGAAATGTGAAACTGTGTATTATTTGAGCTGTAAAATGTCTGTTTAATAGTGGCATTACTGTTCTGAGTGTAAACCGTCATTTTCTGGTATCCTTGCGCGCTTCATGCAAAAGCTACAGGGTTTACTGTCTTTGCATAGTCATGACATGAGTTGACAGATTGGATATAACTTTGCACAGACAAGGTTATTAGGTGATTTTCATGTTAACACACAGAATGATTGAAGCTTGTGGATACTTTCGAAAGAGTGTGTATTTAGCCTTATTTTAACCGATTCTGTAAGTGTGTTTTTCATTTGTTTTCACAAATGAGCCGAAATTATTGTATGTAGTTATTGCCAGCAGGCCACAAATGCCGTCGATTGAGCTGAACTTCTTTTACACCTTGAACGTTCCTTTAAGCTTGCATGAAAAATATTAGAGACTGTAGTTTCCTATTTGGTCATATGAAAATGGACTGAAT